>OZ021727.1:18934942-19494942 GCA_963978545.1 Linyphia triangularis
TGTTTATGCTTAATAAACGAATTTGTTTTTAAAGAACTGATAGATTGTTCATGTAATCGAGATTTAATGTTATATTTCGATATTGTTGGCCACTGATTAAAAATAACTTAAGAAAGTATTGTGTTTAGAATTAAAATGCCACACAGTGAAGTTCTTAAAACACACACAACACTAATCTGGCATGAACTTATTTTATCATTTATCCATGACTAATGTATACCCACCTGTTCTAAGTGTTTTTAATCCTTAATATTTCCCTATAGAGCATCATCTTATTTACTTAAAATTAGAAAATATGGGAATTCAACTGGTAATATTAAACATACGAACACATCACATTTTGAAATACTGTTGTAAATTGTTATTTTTTCAGTGGCCAATCGATTTGTATGAGGTTTAATCTAGAATATCTTAAAAACATGTGTTTATTTAAAAGACAATATTTTGCCAAACTCAGTTAATAACGTTTCAGCAGCGTTTAATGTGATTTTTTTTTAGAACCATTGTACAAAAAATTAAGACATTTGTACCAGCAATATTTACGCATATTTAATATTCGTCACAAACGTATACACAATATAAAACAATTACTCTGTTTTTGGTTGCAACGAAAAAAATACCATCTACAGAAATGAATATCTAGATCAAAATAATTCCAAACATCCATAGTTATAACGTGTTGTACTTTTATTAAGCCATTACAAATATTATTTTCATATTTATTTAAATACTTATTTGCTTATACTTCAGTTCTTATAATTGTTTTCAATACTTATTTGCATAATATTACTTACGAGTACAATTTAATTACTTTTATTTTCAGAATCACTGGACATAGAAAGTGCTTTCTTTTTTAAACACTTAAATATTAAAAAAATTACTTTAAAATATCAATAAAAAACAATGTTAACTTCAAACATTTAACTAATTCAAACTTTACTTTCCTTGTCAAAAGTGAAAGACATCTTTCATGTCTTCTTCAAATTGAAAGACAAGGCACAGACTTTTCTTCAATGACATCTTAATGGCTGCGAACTTAGCTGCCGAAGAACACTTGTTGTGCTAAGCCAAGTTTTGCAACTAAAAAGATTTTACCTCTACTACCCCAGTACTGGGTCATGTTTTCTACCGACCGAAGTCATAAGGTATTAATTATACTAGTTGCAAAACTTCGCTATCATTCGCAACGTAATGAGATCGAACACAACTAGGATTACGACTGCTTACGAAACAACAACTTGCTTTTCATTTTCAGATGAAGCAATAGGTATCCATTAGTAGTTTAGTCTGTCTGCATGTTTCTTTGGATTCAAAGCAGGAGAATTTCAAAGCTTTCTCGATGTAAATGGGAAGCAACAAGTGAGTGCTCATACGTCTGGCATGAACTGAATACATAGCTTCCCCTATTCGTATGTTTTGTACAAAATCGTGTCCCTTTCCTATTGTTTTAATATGGTGTGATACTTATGTTCAGTACAAGTTGTGATATCCCCATTTTACTTACTAATTCGTAAGTAGTTCGTAAGTTTTTTTTTTCTTATTTAAAGCGGTCCGACCTCTGATATGTGGTTGGTAGAACTATCGTCCAGTACCGGGGTGGTACAGAGGTCGGTACGCCAATACTGCGCTTTATATATATATATATATATATATATATATATATATATATATATATATATATATATATATATATATATATATATATATATATATATATATATATATATATATATATATATATATATATATATATACATATATAAATACATTAGATGCAACTTGTAAGGTCGTGGATAGAGTTGCTTCCAAATCAGCCCAAATTCTAAACCTGTGTTAACAGAGCTAGATCTTAGATTCTGTAACCGTACAGTTGCTGTGTCAGGGGAATCTAAGATTTCTCTGCCAATCGCGCGCTTGTATTTGTACATAAAATATTAATTAAGTTGAAATCTTTATGAGGACGCTGTTTTTTTGTCATAATCAAAGCAGATGGTAGTAGTTCAGTTTTAATTATTACTGTATGATTCAGACAGTTTCTGAGATCCTGCTTTGTTTGTTAGACATGTTATTATAATGTGACATAGAATATATCAAAATGTCGTATTGTGCAGCGGTTTATAAGAACTGTCCCCATGTCCACAAGCGAATTGTAACTATAAATTCCACGTCCTCAAATGTGTTTTGTGGATATTGTGAACAAAATGCTTTTTTCGCGATTATTAGCTTAAATCTGTATAATGTTTTATACCGGATATGAGCGGTAGTAGTTTGAAAGTTATCACCTGCAAAGTAAATGAATGTCAAAGTCTTCAAAACGCAAGTGCAAGTCTTTTACTGTTGCGATGAGAGTAAGTTCCGAACAAACCAGCAAAATTTAGATCATTCGTTATGTAACTTTTTTTATATTAAAATTGGATGTAAGCAGTCTTTTAAATAATGATGACCTGCATCCAATACTACCCTCTCTTTAAACATGGATAATACGTAGTATTAGAATTAGGTCATCAATACAATATTTTTTTTAATTATCATAAACAACGACCCCAATTTAAGGTTGCAAAATTTAAATTATGATTTATAAGACATAAATAAACTTCCAGAATCATTATGTAGAAAGTTATATTTTTACTCTGAAAAGCTTGATAACTCTTGCTATTTTAAAAGAAAGTTGTCAGTTTAAAATACAACTATACAGAAGGAATTCCTAGGTAACAGTATAACACTGTATATTGCTCAGGAATATGGTTTACAGTTGAAAAGAAATGAAATTATGGTATAATATGTAATTTACAATGGACTTGATGGAAATAGTTTCATTAGAGTGAAGAAAGCAGACTTTGTATATCTATAAGTTCACATGTGCCAATTGAAAAAAGCTGAAAAGATTAATAAGAAATCAAATATATCTCTTTAACGGAATGTTCGTAATAATTCCTTATTTGTACAAAATTGTTATTTATTAACTAATTTATTGAAGTATCAATTACTAGTTAATGTTACCATGTAATAACAAAGTTTCATTTTAATGAAAATTGTATTATTAGATATGATTTTAAAGTCCTAGGAAATGAAAATTATTTGTTAAAATTGCTATTTTTATTATATTTTTTTTTACTTTTGGAAAGTGTTGAATACTATTTGTATACATTTAAAATTGTACAAATGAACATTTTTTATTTTACACGAATAAAAATTATAAACATTTTATTTAAGATACAAATATCGTGGCAAAGAATAATTTCCTTTGAAAATCTCAAATTATCTGAACAAACAACAAACTGTTCAAAATGTGTACGTTTTTCTTACATGTGTTTCAACAAATTATTCTTAAAATCGAACAAATAGTTAATTTAATTCCAGTGATAAAATATTAAAAAACCACCCAAAACTATTAAAAAAGTATCAGAAATGATTATTTTCCATTTATACTGCAGTGATTTAAAGGTGATTTTTAAAATAATACTGCGATTATGTAAATTCGTAAGGTATAGAAGAGATTAATTTACCTTATGATTTCACTGAATATAAAATTAAAGAGTTATAAATAGCCGTATAAAATATATTCAAATGTTAAGTACGTGATATTTATTTACTGTGTCAGATTAGAAAAACCTGCTAAACATTAATGAACACAAAGCAAATTGATAGTCAGTCAACCTGTAGCATTATTCAGCACTTCTGCTCAATGCGCATGTTATATATATTATAAGCATGTTTTAGAATTGATGTTAGTATACTGTAACTATGCTTCCTAGTAATGTAGAGTACTGAATACTATCCACCAATATTAGAACTTGAGACTCTGAAGTCGGGTACCAGGGTTCAAGTAAAGTGAATAGTATACCTTCAATCTTATGAAGGTATTCATAAAGCTATTCCTACTATTATTGATAATTACAATTAATTGATATATATATATATATATATATATATATATATATATATATATATATATATATATATATATATTAAAAATAAATTTATTTATTGTTATTCATTTTTTTATTGTAATATTCTTTAAAAGTTTCTTTCAAGTTGGGTACCAGGGTTCAAGCTTATATATATAATAAAGTTTTCAGTTTCTAACTTAAACTTATATTTTTTTCTAAATTTACCCCAAAAATTCAGGGGACATTAAAATTTTTTAAGGACCTTTGCCATATGGCCTCTAGATACGTTCATTTTTAAACCAAAAAATACACAGCATGTATTAGATATTTATCTTTATCTACAGTTTAATATTTTTAGTTTAAATTTAAACTGTTTTTAACTATTTTTTTTTGTATTAAAATAAGTCCCTAGCCCA
Source organism: Linyphia triangularis (assembly GCA_963978545.1). Taxonomy (NCBI): domain Eukaryota; kingdom Metazoa; phylum Arthropoda; class Arachnida; order Araneae; family Linyphiidae; genus Linyphia; species Linyphia triangularis. The sequence goes on from OZ021727.1 coordinate 18,939,249, forward strand.
CGAGTCTAAAGTTAGTTTAGGTATTCCTCATCTCAACGGGCGTTTATTGGTCAACATATTATTAAAAGCTTCAATATATATATATATATATATATATATATATATATATATATATATATATATATATATATATATTTTTTTTTTTTTTTTTTTTGTTATGTGTAATTTCTTCTACAAAAAAAATATCGAAAAGTATTTTAAAAGACCATTACCTTATATAAAATATCAAACTTGTATAGACGTTAGTTTATATAAAGTTCATATAAGCCCAAATGAAAAAATTGTGTACATAATAAATAGTACCTTAGATGTGCGCGTCTTTGTAAATGCTTCTATCTTGCAGTTATTTTGTATGTTAGTGTAATACCCTCGTGAAGTCTTCTTTTAGCCTAAGACTAAAATTTATTTGGCAATTAGCGTTGAAATACGATATTTTGCTGTTGATATCACGATTTTTGTATGGTTACGACTAAGATTTCAGCGTACGAAATCATCCTGAAGTATTTGCTCAATTCCAAATTAAAAAAAAAGAGTAAAAAGCTCTAGTCTAATTAAAATGACGTTTAAATATTATAATCCGTTTAAGGTGTATTAAATATGCAATGATTGTGCTTTTAAAACTTACGTATTACTGAAAGTAATTTATAGTATTGACTTTGTCATTATGTTATCGTTCGGCATAATTGTATTTATATTTAGTATAAAATGACTATCAAATTTGCTACGTAAATTTGAAAAAATTCATATAACACCAATTCGTAAGTATATATAAAAATATAGTAAATACATATTTTGCTGTAAAATGAAAATTTTGAATACTAAACTGAGTTAAACAAAATTACTTAATTTTATTTATCTTAAAACTCTTTAATAATAGTTAAAATCAGTCGTTTCAACTGACTAAAAAGATAAATGTCAAGAATCATATTAAAATATCCTCCCATATAAAAATATATTTCCAATGGAAATTAAATATGTATTATTGGTTTTGATATAACTATATAAACTTCATTGTTTCTAAGAGCAAAAAGTTAAACGGAAACATTTACTTATAAAATCACACTGAAAGCATCCTATATTGATAGACTAGTTACATTCTGAACTATATAAAAAAAAAAAAAACAAGGATTCATCGTTAAAAGGATTAAAATTGAGTATGAAAATAAAAGTTTTGGAATTTTAAATGGCGTGTAAACAATAATTTTTGATGTTATTATATTGAAACAAAAATTTGCATCTTAATTATTTTGAAAAGTATACAAATAGTATTTTAACACTCTTCAAAAATTATTTCGGAAAAGAAACTGTATATTTTATTTAATTGAAAAGCTTTTTTATTATAGTTATATTATGCAATATATTATATTGTTGTTTATTTGTAGTATAATGTGTATGTTTTTATAACAGGAAAACCGAGAGTTATTTTGTTCTAGAACAGCATTTACAATGTAAATATTAAAAATGAGTTAATCTAGATAAAAGTTTTAATGGTAAATTTTTATGTTATTTTCTGTTGCGAAACTTATTCAAATTTTAATATATATTGTTTAAATTTGGTATATATTACCCGTCAAGGCCGTTTTTGTTATGGAAGTTATATATTAAAGCTGTGATGTGTTTTTACTGTTGCGTTTTTGAAAATTTCAAATTAATAAAGTGGCAATTATAAGTATTTAATGCTATCTTGAAACCACAGAAAACCTTCACCTTAAATCGAAATAGTTGTGATATAGTACTTATGAATTCTGGCTTTTAAATAATATTGTTTTGGTTAGTATTTTTGGTAAAATTATATTGTATTTGTTAATATTTTCGGTTAAATTATATTGTTTTTTAACATTATGTGCTTAAATAAATCGCTAGTTATGTATTTGAATGGTATAATTATAACTGAAAAAATATTTAGCCACATATTAAATTGTGTTTTATGTAATATACATTGCAGCATTTGTAAAAAAATTACATTTGTTGTTAAATATTATTCCTATTGCTAATATTGCTATTACTATAACGTTAGTTCTTACTTAAAACCATTTATTGGAATTATCATGTTGTTTAAATTCAAGCATAATATATGCTTCATTTAGAATATATGCGGAAGGATAACTCAACTTTAGAAATTGATTGAAAATATACTTTAACATCATCAGAGGTTTTTCCATTTTTCTAAAATTGCTAATATTTCATTTGAATGTGACATCTCATTTCGAAGATTTTTATTTAAAACAAAACGTTTGAAGAAATATTTGTTATTTCTGAACAAGACTACAGTTGATTCCGATTGTTTGTACAGAATTGATGATTAAAGAAAAAAGGCTAAATAAATACTAAAACTATTCTGGTTGTCTTCGTCATTTTCTTTACTTTCAAGAAAGAAAAAAACTTCAACATAACGATTGTATTCTACCGTCTAAACTAAAAAGGAAGAATCTCTCTGAATTATTAGTTTCCAAGTAACGTACATTTTTGAAATACTAAACCGTGGAGTTAGTAATTTAGAAATAACACTGATGGTTCTAAATGGAAAACCTTAGAGTAATTAATTTCGAAATGACATAGTTTTTTTCTAAATATAAAACAGTCGAGTAACTAATTTTGAAACTAGATACTCAAACGTAGGATTCTCTAAATATAACACAAGACTTTTTTAGTTTCAAAATAACATACGCTTTTGTAAATAAAGAACTATAGAGTAATTAGTTTCAAAATAAAGCAGGTTTACGTAGCGTAGGTAACGTATGTAACGTAGGTAAGTAGAAAACGGTAGAATAATTAGCTTCGAAATAATGTCATTTTCTTAAATAGAGAATTTTAGAGTAACATAGGTTTTTACAATAAAAATATTATTTTAATGCTAAATGGGTGCTCTTAAGACTTTCTACTTTTGTTGATACCATATATTAAAGTAACCTATAGAGAGAAATAAACGTAAACAGATGAAAAATAGAGGATACTATCTTCTCGCGAAGGACTGCAATATTGAACTTAAGGATATTATCGATGATCAATTTCACGAGTGCAAATATGACAACTTATATTAGACTTATATTATACTTGCAATATTTGTGAGGTTGACATTGGTGATAATAATCTAGGAAATTGTCTGATGTACGCACATGGCATTTATGTTTTTATTTTACATAATTAGTTATTTGTTGACAAAGTTATCTAGAAAATTAATTATTACTTATATTATACTTGCAATATTGAACTGCAATATTGAACTTAAGGATATTATCGATGATCAATTTCACGAGTGCAAATATGACAACTTATATTTGACTTATATTATACTTGCAATATTTGTGAGGTTGACATTGGTGATAATAATCTAGGAAATTGTCTGATGTACGCACATGGCATTTATGTTTTTATTTTACATAATTAGTTATTTGTTGACAAAGTTATCTAGAAAATTAATTATTTTAACTAGGTCAAATATACATTTATAAACACTAATGCACCGGGCACTTCCGTGTCAAATGAAAGATTAAAAAAGCATCGAGCATTTATTTAATTCGCATCTTTACATAAATCCTAGAAGATCAATATTTAAAAAAATTTCATCAATAGCTTATTATTGCTGACCAACATCGTAAAGGAACCATTACATTGCTAAAAATATAATATTGATTGAGAGGAGGGAGATATATACATGAATATTAAAAGCTAACTTGTTGAAAACACTCTGCGTCTGCTTTATACTTTTTTTAATATTTATCTATTTACCAAGTGCCACCATTCATTTAAATAGTCCAAAATAAACAACAGGGTGTCTCAAAGAGGACTGATGTTTCATTTGCTTTATGTTGTAACTGGATGCGTATTTATTTTGAAAAACATCGTTTTGCAGTTTGTACATGTTCAGACCATATATTTCAATCAGAAGTGCCCTCTGTTGGTGAATTTTGCAACTATTTTTGAAAATTGATGGGATAACATTCTCTATATTCCCAAGATAAATGCATCAAAGAGTACTTTTTAAAATGAATCCCTCCTTTTTGAAACACCCAGTAGATTTTATTCAAATTTAAATGCTAAAGATGCAGCGTCGAAGATGTGAGTGCGTTATGTAAGTTTTACCTTTGGGGAACATACATATAAAAGTAATTGATTAATTTTAATTTTTCAAATATAAAATTTACGTGGAGTAGATCTAATCATGCCCCTAAAAATTTATGAAAGTTATCTTTGAAACTTTCTTTCCATTTTCTCTTTTTGTTTTTTCTTTTCTATTTCTTTTTTGCTTTCTTTTATTTTGTCTTCGATCAATTTACCATTACGGATTAATCATTTGTTATATTAAACAGAGGAAGGAGTTTTATACAAATGGATATAAAATACAGTACATATCGAAATAAAGGTGCAGCATTTCAATGTATTTAGTTGTTATAATGTTATATCATTATTAATGGAAATCATTTTCTTGCATTGGCATTTATCCAATTACATAGAAGAGTTTCTTCTGAGGGTATAAGAATTGTTGAGGGCCCATTTTTCTAAATTCTGGAGTTTTCCCTCTTAGCTTATTAATCAACGTAGAATGAGGAATGTTGTATTTTCTGGCAGTTTCTCTTATTTTCCCAATATTTTCTCTTGAAAAAGCGTAGATTTCAAGACCTCTTCGGTGTACTTGAGAAAGGATTTCTTCCCTTCCATGAGTGTTTAATTTTAATGATTTCAGAATTCTTATAGCCTAGGTATATGCTTAAACCTATAAAAAAAACTTCCTTAATGATTTATTTAACTCAATTTCTTATCAATATTTAAGTTAATTTTCTACTTTAATTTTTTCCTGTTCATATTAAAAAATATTACTAAATATATATCTTATTCATTTAAGGTGTGAAAAGTAATTTTGATATTTACAAGGGTGTTAGTGATCTGTAAATTTTCCGGCTTATCTTTGACCAATTCTTTTCTATCAACAGACCATTTGATCGGATTTTTTGAATTTTTCAAGAAATAAAACAATTTATAAAATTCTGACAGACATTTTATGTACCAGAGTGTTAGTTTAAATAAAAATTGTAAGTAACCTACATAATATTTGTGTAGGGTAAAGTGGAAGTATACTTAAAATTGACTTTTGACCATTTCTTGACTTTTTAAAAAAAAATTATGTTAAGAAAGTAAGCCTAGTATATTTAAAAATGATCTAATGTACACATGCAATAAGAAAATCCATCTTAGAGTTTAAAAATGACTTACTTTTGTATTCTAAAGTTGAAAAACTAATACTTAACACCCTTATCGACACCAATTAACTACAATGGTCAATTACTGAAAAAAATCAATTTTTCGGGACAAATAGTAAGTGAAAATTGCAATAAAAGCATAAACCTTTGTTATCACTTTGTTTTTTCCCAGAAAATATGCAAGTAAATAAAAATTTAGTAGTTGACCATTTTGGTCAATTACTAAAAATATAACACTTAGCCTGATCAGTAATTGACCATCTGTTTTTCATAATTTGTTTATTAGTTTAAAGAAAAACTACTTGTATATTAATATAAAACAAACATAAATGATCTACATACATTATTTGTATTAAACCATTTAGGAATTATTCATGTTGATGCTAAAAAATCAAAGAGAAGCTAAACCACCCTTCACTAATAGTGTCAGTCACTCATATGAGACCCTGTGACATACCTTTGTGTTTGTTAATTTTTATCATCCAATTGGAAGCTTGTTTACCCCTATAACTTTTGGCATGGGCTTTCATTAGTTATTGGATATATTTTAACCAATAAAAATTAGAATACCATCACAACAATTCTTGTTTACTTCCTTTTTGTGTCATTTTGGTCAACTACTGGCATGTGGTCAATTACTGGCGTATCACCCTACATAGAAGAGTTTCTCCAGCGTAACGAGTTGTTTTCTCGCCAACGTCGAACAAGGTAATTTTGATTGCAAATTTAAAAAAAAAGAAAAAGCGCATTGAGCAGAACTTTTTGTGTTTATGGCCTTTTCAAAACATTTAGAATTGAATAAAAAAATTAAAAATGCGGGAATCGTCCATTGGACATACAACAACTGCAAAAATTAAGGACTTTTAAGGACATATAAGCATTTTTAAGGCCTTGAGAAAAAGTTCAAAAATATTAAGCACTTTTAATGACCTTGTTGTAGAATTGTGAAGTTCTTTTGTCCTCAGAGTTATGTTTAATTAATATTCATTTTCCAGATACCTACAGAAAATACTTAGGCCAGTAGAAGATTATTATATATTCTATATTGTGATATAAACAAAGTTAACTTTTAGAAAATATAACATAAACAGAATGTTTCAGCTTCTAGTTATGCAAGTTTCAATATTGTCCTGGCAAATAAGGAATACAATAACAGCAAACCAGGATAATGATGCTTGTTATATTATTTTAATTACAACTTGAATAAATAAGTTTAATTGACGCTTATTGACGAGTGTGATTGCTCACGTCAAATAATTTACCGAGTTAGAAAAAGTATTTTCCCACGTGTTGCATACAATATATTTTATAATTACGCGCAAGAAATATTTCCAATCCGTATATTTATCAATGTTGGCAACTCCAGTAAATGAATTTCTTCTAAAAATGTGTCATTTCAATGCAATGTCAAGACTGTATAATATTTGAGCACGAGGCGTGCAAGAAAATACTTTTTTTTACACTCGTCTCATGTATTGCTTTCAACAAAAATTTAATTCTCTAAAAACAATTTATAAAAAGTTATTATAATAGCAATTTGAAGTTAAATAATAATAATAAATATGTATAAATTAACTTACCCAATTCGAAAATGCATAACATTCAACACAATGTGTTTGTGTAGTGAACCAGAATATTGCCATTACATTTATTTAAAAGTAAGATAATTTATATTCTGACGTCATATATAGTTGCTTGGAAGACAAATTAATAAAATAAACGTTTTTGATTGGTTTAAAATTCGAATATGTTTTAAAGCTGTATTTTTCATTAGTTGTTTTGAATACATTGGAATTACCAGATGCTTCTAAAGATTTTCTTTTATCATGGAATGAAAAATTTTACTTCTTAATTAATTTACAAATATCCGATTTTACGCGCATTCCATTTCTTTCTTTTTTTCAATTATGTGTTGTATATTTTCTTTATTGAAAGGCTGAGTTATATAACAAATTGTAAAACTCGTTTTAATGGAATGCATTCACGTTCATTATTAAACGTAAATATATAATTTCGGAAATTTGCAAGTAGAACATAAGCTCACACAATGAATTTATTTTCTGAATACAGCACGATATTCTTTTAAATACTGTAGAGCAGCATTCACCTCTAACTTTTAGAGACGAGCGGTATGAGTTATATGTTGAAGTTTTTTGTGGACCGCAGATTTTTACCGAATATGCCAATACATATTACTTTTACTGTGTATGTTCAAGATCACAAATGTAATTATTGGTATAGAATAGATCCAACAATAAAAATATTTTTGAAAAATGGAAAAAATAATGAACTTTTTACTATCTCGAAAAATAGTTATTTATGCAACTATACTTGGGAATATAATACTTTTTCAATCGAGGTAAAATGCTTATTTAACGAGTGCGTTAGTGCAAGTCAAATAATTTAAAGAGTTTGAAAAAGTATATTCCCACGTGTTGCATACACTATTTTTTATAATTACGAGCAAAAAATATTTTTAATACATATATTTGTTAATGCTGGCAACTCCAGTCAATGAATTTCTTCTGAAAATATATTTTTCAATACCCAAACCTATATAATATTTGAGCACTAGGCGTGCGAGAGAGTATTTTTTCACACTAGTGCGAAAAAGTGCTACTTTCGCCACGATTTTTTATTCAAAATTGTTATAAAAAGTTTTATTTTTTGCACGTTGTTATAAAAGTAATTGATATTTGATTTTTTTTTAATAATTAAAAAAATATTTTCGTTATACTATCTTAAATTAAAATCTAAAATATAAGTGAATCTTTTATTAAAACCTTGCTTGTGTGTCTTCATGTGACTTGGCATAACATTGAATAAATATATTTAAATTATACCTTCTTATATTCTGCTGATTTTGTCGATATCATCAGTTGTGAGATATCAATTGTAAGTCAATATCAATTTCTCTCAGGCTCTCAAGAGAAAAAAAAAATACTATTTGTCAGACTTGCTACTACGGGCAGCGTAGTGGAGAACACTGTTCTTAATAGTTAACACATACCATTTTGGAAAAATTAATATTATGTAAAATAAAGTTCATTTCTCGAAATCTGAAATTAAAGTTCAAAGATTGAAAAAGCAGAGATGGTTCTTTAGTGAGATTATCGAGTGATCAAAATTGAAATAAGCCAAATTAAAAAAAAGAAATCTGCCACTCATTTTGAAAAATGCATTTCTCGAGTTATGCATTAAAAAAATGGTACAATAATACATTTCATTTCTTAAACTAAATTCATTTGCTTGAACTGATCTTGTCATTCATTTGCTGAAAACAAATCATGGAAGTATTTGTTAAAATTTAAGCTGACTTATGATGGATTTTAGTTGATGTAAATTTCCTCAAGTAGCAAATATTCTATATCCAAATGAATATACATGTTTGCAAATAATGTTTCTCATATTCAAGTAAATTTTGCGTTCAGTTTTCATTAGCATCATATGTCCGGAAAACGCTCAAATCTAAATATGTTATTTAAATAAATCTGGCTTGTTTAATTGCATACGAAGTGGGGAAGGGGTTTGTAATAGAAATTCCAGTATCCGTTACATCCAGAACATTTTTAAAAAAGTCAGTAATTCAAGTAATAATTCAGGCAGTCAGTAATACAGAATTCTAAAATCCAGAAGAAATGTACATATATTGTATCGTTTATTGCATTAAATATATATTAGTTTTCGAAATACAATGTAATTTGTTTGTCTGGAATCCATGTAAATCTATTACTTATTCTTATTATAATTATAGTCTAAAATAAAGAAACGTAATTTTATAATCGAAATTACATCTTCCACAGCAACCGGGAAACAGGGGCGTGGAGCATCGCACAACTTTTAATTACACTATAATACTAACATGTATTTGTGTTTTATATTTTCTTCATTCGCTTAGAAAAAATGGCCAGATTGGCGATAAATCTTATATGAGTCGTTAAAAAAAAAAAAACCTTTGCCAAAATAGTGTTTTCGATGATATACTTTTCGATAATTCTTATATTATTCTTTCTTTTAAGAGAAACTGAGGAGAGGAGAAAAACGATCGTTGATGGAGAACTCTGTGTTGAATTTTCCCCCCTTTTTTTCCCTTCCTTCAACTTTTTATGCCATTTAAGCATTTTTACGTGAATTTCGGAGGTGGGGATGTTTAGAACACCTTAAGAGGCATCACCACAGTGATTTTGATTAAAATCGTAAGAGCCGTTTTTTAGAAATCATTGAAAAACCTGAAAACTACCTTATGCGCATGCCGGGTTTGAAGAAAACCTTAATGGTAGGTCCCTTGGCCCCTACCAATCCTCACATCAAATTTGAACATCGTCGGTCAATTTGTTCGGGAGTTATGCTGACCATAAACAAACAGACCAAATTTTTTTTTATATCACATTTTTGAAATCAGGATGTTCCAAAACGTGGAACATCCTGGAAGTCGTTTTTCTGAGTCGTAAGTCATCGAGTTAAACTTAACTCGTTACTGAAATAATAAAAGGAAATAATGTTCGCTTCAAAATCCAGTTAAAGTATTTTAAATATCAATATGTATTTTTCATTGTTCTCCTAAGTTAATTAACTCTTTTTAGAAATAATAATCGTGCGGTTAAAGTTGTATTATTTTTATATTTATCTACCATTTTCAACATCATTTCCAAATTGGTTGGTGCCTATCTGATGGCTGTGTGGTTTGTTCTCTGGTCACGCATGCCAAAAGGTGCCGTGTTCGAATTCTGGGTTAAGCATGGATGTTCGTTGTGGTTCGTAATCCACGTTAAGCTGTAGGTCCCGGCCTAATTAAACGTCATTGTGCATAAAAATAGGTCGTTGAGCATATAAAACAACTAACCAGTTGGGTTGCATTTCTTCTATTTGTACCCCCCCCCCCCCCCGTTTCCTTTATAGAACAAATTCAAATTGAAAATAAATCATTATTTGCAGTTATTTATTATTATTTCGTTAAATTTTAAATGACAAGCGTTAGCCAATAACCACAGAATATCAAAGAAGAATTTTCAATATTATTTGGAAAGTCAGTCCAATTAATAGATAAAAATGGAAAGGAAAAAAGTCGAATCCAATAAATCATGTAAGAAAATAGAAAATCAGATTCAGTCGAGATCGAAGCAAGAGAAAGGCAACTGCGCTTTTCACTCCCCCCCCCCCCCTCTTCCCCTTCGAAGACGCGACCAGTAAACTGAACAGGTGTACAACATTACTCTCCCTTAGTTCTATGTTCCGTTCCTCGAATTTTGCAAGCGAGACAAAGAAAGTAGGGAGCGAGTGGGCTGGAGACCAGATACTAAACTGACCTAAAGGGATATCCGATTTAAAGTGACCCCTTATAACCATTCATCACCCCGAGGGTAAATAAAGATGGTAAGAAACCGCGGGCTGTAAACGAATACTGACTGCATGGTAGGGGGTAATTTGAATTGAATTGCGTCGCCTGCTGGTCAGTGGTGTAGTGTAAAACAAAAAGGTGTGGGAACGCTATGCCGAGTCGTTACAAACGTATTTTTTTCTGTGTGTGTGGGAGAGTGAAAATGACAATTTTAAATGGTTTTATTAATATAACTTTAATAATCTCAAAATAGCTAATGAGCACGTCAAAAATTAAAAAAAAAAATTGTGTTTCGGCTTATTCTTTTATTCAAATTTTTAAAACTATTAAGTTATGTGGATTTTTAAACAATTTGCTTTGCACAACCCATTTTAAAAGATAGTTTAACACTTTATAAATGGATTATAAGACATTTTCAAACATATTATTGACACAAATTTTTAAACAAATTTTTTACAACAGTTTTCCCAAATGTCAGAGATGCTTCATAAGCAATGTGTTCGGATAAATTCCAAGATTTTGTAGATCTTCGAAATCTGTTTTCAAAATGAATTAAAAAGATTGCGATTGTTGCAGATGTCAATTGAGAGTTTTATGGCTTTTCTTCTTCTTAAAAAGAAAATGTAGAGAAGTTCCTCTTATTTGATAGACCCTTCCTTTTCTTTTCCAAATTTCTTCCAATAATAAAATAATTGGAAAATTAAAATCCATCAGTCGTATAAAATTTCTTGATAGAATAATAATTTGTGTACCATCTCAAGCATCTCTAATTTTAAGCGGGATATTTCAATGTAGACTCATTACTTGCCAGACGTATAGATTTGCTTGGGAAATTCCTATTTTTTTTAAAAAATTTTTTAATCTTTTACAGTTCGATTTTGTCATTTTGACAGTGGTGACGATTAGGTGACAATAAAAGTCAAAAGTGAGTATGAATCGGAGGAAAAAGGGAACTACATAATATATATGATATTGCCATCAAAATCACTAGATTTCAAAATGGATCGAGGAAATTTCCAAACCCTTATTGCAGCCACTGTATTTAGTGTTGATTTTTTTTTTTTTTTTTCCTGAAGAACTCGGGGGAAGAAGATTTTTTTTTTTGGAACTGCTGCTACATTTTTGGAATAAACTCTGAAATAACTGTAAATATAAAAGCTTTCCCTTTCTCAAACCGATAAGCAATTTAATTTTGCATTTTAAAGTACATCTGAACTGCTTTCCTACTTCTTCACAGCCCAATTTCGATGTATTGTACCCATTTACAAAACCATTAGCAGTTTTATATTAAGGAAAATCAAATATACAGGACCGGCCTAAGAGTAAAATGCTATGTCTGCAGGAATGAGTTTTGGCGCCTCTTACAATAAAAATGGATCTAGAAAACCCTCCAAAAATGGTATGGGTGCAAATTATTAAAATCGTAGCGTTTTCTGCATTAAATAACATTATTTTACGTCAGATTTTATTAAGGAACCTTCGGGGATACAATTTTTTTTTTATAAAATATAAAAATTGCAATAAAATTAATTTCATAAGAATTTAATAAAATACATGTTATTAAAATAAATGATTTTTGCTACGCATTACTTTTTTATAGTAGTCCTCTGCTCTTAGAGCAAGCCTTGTTTCCCCTTCGCAACCCTGGATTGTGAAGGGCTGCAATTCGACTAATAGAGCTTTATTAGTACTGACAAGTTAAACTGAAACAAAGTTAACAACTGTTCAGTTCGAAACAACGTAGAGGAGCGCCTGAAGCCAATCTCTTTACTGTACTTTCAATCAACATATTATAAGTGGAACTAAACATATTCAAACTCACAAGCAAACATACAAAAGCGAAGTTAATATAATGGTTTTAAAAATCAATATTGTTTTGAACAAATTTTTTCATTTTCAAACAAATTATCTGTTTGATTTTCCCAATATCTGACAATAAAATAAATATTTCCCAATATCTGACAAAATATAAATGCATAATTCTGTAATCTCAAAACACCTTAAAAGCTAATACCAAATATCTTTTTTCTCTTACCTATTTTGGATTTTTAGCACCAACCAGTTTATTCCGTCAGAATCGCAGGTTTACTGAACTTTTTTGGATTGTAAAAATAAGAAGGGAAAAAAAAAACAAAAAAAAAAAAAACATCTTTTATTGTCCTAGTATTTCTCTTTTGAACGAATTCATTTCTTAGGTACTGTGAGAGATTTACAAATAATTTATTAAATCGGTGATATATATATATATATATATATATATATATATATATAAAACGTTACATAACATTTTGTTGATAAATCGGTTAGAGTTCCCGTTAAAATTAGAGGAGGGGAAATATTCTTCAAGGAAAGGGCGCAAAGAACTGTATGTGCTAGGCCACAGTTTTGTTCTTTAAAAATGTAGATAGTTGATGTGAATTTGTGTATGGAAATTTTAGCCTATATATATGACGAACCATACAAATTTGGCCTCTGGAATTCATCCACAAATACAAATCATACGTTGAAGAGGATAATTGCCATTAAATGAATCATAGCTAGATGTAAACATATATGTCAGTTCATTTCTAATGAAGGAGAAATGGCCATGTGTGGGTTGCTGCGCCTCTTTCAAGTGTTTTACAAAAACTAGATTCTGCCCGCTCAGCCATGAAGTTGTGGATCGCAGATGAAAGCAAAGTTCTCACGAAATGACTCTCGTTTGCTTACTTGGCTTTGCGAAGTATCACATAAAGTGCAAAAATATATACAAATTTAAAAAAAAATTAGATGAGGGAACGCCGTTCCGCCTTCTAGAAAGCTAAAGGATCGCCGTTCCCACGCGTTCCCGCTCCACTACACCCCTGCTGCTGGTGTAGACGGAATCTCAAAATAAATTTGTCGCATCTATAATTTTTTGTTTCAGTTTAATAATTTTATTGTTTAGATTGGTCAATGATAGTGCAATCAATTTCAAAAGTGAATGTTTTGCTAAATGTCTAGAATTCCGTAGCGATATGCATTTCATTTCCATGTTCTATACGTTGTTACCAGTAATTTATAAAATCCAACATTCTATAGCAACGGTTCGCAATCTCTTAAGTTGTGCGGACCACCTATTTTGTAAAAAAAACTTTGCGACTCAAAAATAATACAATACGTGCGTACATCAGTAATTAGTAAAATTTTAGAATTAAAGGATTAAAAAATAGTTCTTTTTATAAATTGTAATGCAATTAATGCAGTTTTGGTAATAACTGGATATTTTTGCCAAACATTTATCCAAAACGAGATTAATGGTGTCGATAATTCAATTAACGAGTCTTCACTTGAAGATATTTTCTATATTTTAGTTAATCTTCTTGAAACAGAATTCACTCGTTAAACCGTCGAAGAATAGAATCGAATAATTGGATTGTTACTAATCATCGAGTGACTCGATTATTCCTTTCTCTACCCTTGAAGCTTCCGTAATATTTATCTTGGATTATTAGACTCTTGATTAGCTTCCACGGGCCAGTACCACACTACTCGCGGCCCACAATAGGTTGGGAACCGCTGTTTTATAGAACACATAGGCATTTTAAATCATGCCGAAAACGGGTCGATTTAGAAATCGCTTTATCGGACTTTTTTGTTTTTTATATTTTAAAATGCTCAATGCTTTTTTTTTTCTGAAAGGATTTTAAGTTATGAAAATGATTTAAATTTTTTTATAAATTTCACATTACCGACTGGAAGGATAAAATATAACATACGATTTGCAACTAAAAATTCCATGATGAATTTTTTTAAAGGTTCGGTTTGCGAAGATTTTAATTTTACGTTTCTTTATAGTTTAAAATGTCGCTATAATGAAAATTGGCAAAAAAAAAAAACGTCGACTTTAAATTAAACAAAAAATTCAGTTATTCTAATTTCCCAGCATTTCCTGATGATCGGGATTTACTGCAAGAATAATATGTTGAGAAGAAATATTTTATGAAAAATAAAAGTGGTGCTCATTACCTGCCTTTAAAATAGGCTATACGAATGAAAAAAGGGTATATAATATATACACTAACTTAGAAGCGTTGCGAAAATTGCCTAAATCACACAGATGTCGCCAAAATCATTAAGATCACATACTGATCACAATGTGATATCGCCACGACAAGACTTTCGTTGCGAAAATCGCATTTCATTCTAAAATTATTTTGGGATATCACTGGATGTCGCTGCGATATCACAAAGTAACATCGCAACTTCGTCACAGTGTGATGTCGCAGCGATATCACATGGAAGTCGAAAGTGACGTGAACTTTTGCGACATCGCTGCGATATCCCATGCAAGTCACATTGTGACCGTGATCTTTGCGACGAAAAACTTCGTTGCAGTGACGTAACTGTGACAAAGATGGTTAGTAGGGGGGTTCATCAAGGGGTGGAAAAGGGGTTAAACGTTCCAAGCGAGGAATATTCGAATGTACCACTTCCCATATGGTCACAACTCGGAAATTTGGTACAAATGTCAAAATAGATTAAACATAGAAAAAGTAAGCTATTCTGTTCTCGATTAACCAACTTTAAGGGGTCGAAAAGGGGTTAAATGTTCCAAACGAGGGATATCCGAGTGTTCCTCTTCCAATGTAGTCATTTTTCTGATATTTTTTTGCAAATGTTAAAAAAAAAAGTCATTCCAATATCGATTAACGAATTTTTAAGGGATGAAAAGACGGCGCAACATTGAAACTATACGAGGATTAACTTAATGTCTAATTAACTTAATTCCAATACAGCTACTACTTTGAAATTTAGAACGAAGAGCAAACATAAACACAATAAACTATTCCAGTTTACTATTCACAATTATAAATTTCGTTTAAAATGTCAACAAAGGAAAGTTCCTATTTTGATAAATCAATTTGTCGGGATCGAAATGGGAGCAAACGTCTGAAGTGTAGAATACATGAATGTCTTTTGATCGCTAAAATGCTAATGGTAAAATTTCGTAGCGCAGCACGGGTATTCAGCTAGTCTCTATATATATAAGGCAAAGCCCTCACTCACTGATTCACTGACTCACTCATCACTAATTCTCCCACTTCCCACATAGTCACAACTCTGAAAATCGGCACAAATATCAACAATGGTAAAAATAGAAAAATTAAACTATTCCGATCTCGATTAACCCACTTTAAGGGGTCGAAAAGGGGTTAAACGTTCCAAACGGGGGACATTCGAAAATCCTACTTCCCACATAGTCACAACTCTGAAAATCGGCACAAATATCAACAATGGTAAAAATAGAAAAATTAAACTATTCCGATCTCGATTAACCCACTTTAAGGGGTCGAAAAGGGGTTAAACGTTCCAAACGGGGGACATTCGAAAATCCTACTTCCCACATAGTCACAACTCTGAAAATCGGCACAAATATCAACAATGGTAAAAATAGAAAAAGTAAACTATTCCGATCTCGATTAACCCACTTTAAGGTGTCGAAAAGGGGTTAAACGTTCCAAACGGGGGACATTCGAAAATCCTACTTCCCACATAGTCACAACTCTGAAAATCGGCACAAATATCAACAATGGTAAAAATAGAAAAAGTAAACTATTCCGATCTCGATTAACACACTTTAAGGGGTCGAAAAGGGATTAAACGTTCCAAACGGGGGACATTCGAAAATCCTACTTCCCACATAGTCACAACTCTGAAAATCGGCACAAATATCAACAATGGTAAAAATAGAAAAAGTAAACTATTCCGATCTCGATTAACCCACTTTAAGAGGTCGAAAAGGGGTTAAACGTTCCAAACGAGCGATATATTCGAATGTCCTACTTCTCATATTTTCACAATTCTGAAAACTTGTGTATATCAATAAAGACAAACGCAGAAAAAGTAAACTATTCCGATCTCCGGTGGATCAAGGGGTGGAAAAGGGGTTAAACGTTCCAAACGAGGAATATTCGAATGTACCACTTCCCATATGGTCACAACTCGGAAATTTGGTACAAATGTCAAAAAAGATTAAACATAGAAAAAGTAAGCTATTCTGTTCTCGATTAACCAACTTTAAGGGGTCGAAAAGGGTTAAATGTTCCAAACGAGGGATATCCGAATGTTCCTCTCCAATGTAGTCATTTTTCTGATATTTTTTTGCAAATGTTAAAAAAATAAGTCATTCCAATATCGATTAACGAATTTTTAAGGGATGAAAAGACGACGCAACATTGAAACTATACGAGGATTAACTTAATGTCTAATTAACTTAATTCCAATACAGCTACTACTTTGAAATTTAGAACTAAGAGCAAACATAAACACAATAAACTATTCCAGTTTACTATTCACAATTATAAATTTTGTTTAAAATGTCAACAAAGGAAAGTTCCTATTTTGATAAATCAATTTGTCGGGATCGAAATGGGAGCAAACGTCTGAAGTGTAGAATACATGAATGTCTTTTGATCGCTAAAATGCTAATGGTAAAATTTCGTAGCGCAGCACGGGTATTCAGCTAGTTGGATATAAAAAACAGAACTTTAAAATTTGATTAGTTTTTTTAATTAATTAATAAATATTTCACAAAACCATTTCTAATAGGTCTACGATTCTGAAATTTTCGACATAAGTAGTTTTGGCCTTCTAATTGGACTTTAATTTAAAATTTTGATTAGCTTTTTTTTATAAATTATTTTTATCATTAACAAATACTTCACGAAATGATTTTCATTAAAGCTACAGTATTGAAATTTTCAACATAAGTAGTTTTGAACTTTTGACAAAAAGAATATTAAAATTTTAATTTGTTTTTAATTAATTTTTTAATTAATAGTTAAATAAAATGCGACTTCTAATGAGCCAAAGAGCTCTGAAAATTTCAACGTAAGTAGTTTTTGTCTTCTAATATTGTTTTTCACAAACCACGTGTTAAAATATTCTCAAAGGGGTGTTGTATTAATGGGAATTTTTTTTTTC
Organism: Linyphia triangularis; assembly: GCA_963978545.1. NCBI lineage: Eukaryota > Metazoa > Arthropoda > Arachnida > Araneae > Linyphiidae > Linyphia > Linyphia triangularis. The sequence continues at coordinate 18,956,730 of OZ021727.1, forward strand.
TCGACAAGGGAGGGGCTTCCAATATTAAGGTTCACTCAGCAATTATTTTTTAGTAAGTGAAGCGAGCTTGCGCTTACGCAGCAATGAACCCTTTTAGGCTCCTTTCACACTATCCGATTTCTGTCGAACGACAAAAAATAGGAAGACAAAAAGTCGGGTGTTTCAAAGCAGCCTGTTAGCACCCGACGGCTGCTAACGGCTGTCGCCGGATAATGCGAAAGGAGCAATTCCCTTCTTCACGCCTCTAAAAGAATTTTTGTATCCCTACTTTTTGTCTTCCGATAGAAATCGGATAGTGTGAAACGTGCCTTAAGCGAGCCCATGCTTGCACAGCAATGATCTTTTCAAGGAGTGAAATAAGCCTGTGCTTATTATGAACTTTTCAGCGAGCGAAGCGAGCTTGGTCTAACGAAGCAAGGAACCTTCCTGAGAGCGAAGCGCCAAAAACTGGGCGGGGCCACACAGCTAGGTAAAAAATTGCACATGGTAAAATTTCATAGCGAAGCACGGGTATTCTGCTAATAGATTTATAAATATTAATTAATTAACCTCATGAAGTAAGGTAATACAAACCTCGTTTTAAAATTTGAGTGTTACTGTTATATTCAAAGATCAACTATCGGATTTTATTGTTTCAAATTAACTTGCTGTAGGTGTTGAAAGGGAGATGAAAAGGGGGGGGGGGGGAGAATCGATTGGACTTTTGGGCAGTCGTAAATTTTCCTTAGAATAGGCCTTGCAAGGACGTAGCCAAAGACTTTTCTCGGGAAGGAATAGGAAACTATAACTCAGTAAATCATAACAATTATGTTTGTTATTAATGCCAAATATATTTAGTTACACATATTTTTTCAACATAAATTGAGGAATTTAAAAATATTTCAAATAAATTTAGCATTTTAAACAAAATATCTTTTGGTTTTAGTGTTCTAAAAGTAAACCTAGATATTTCGGGAGGGGATATATCCCTCCACCTGGGTGCCTGTTTTATTGTATATATAGTTCTTCAGTTCCTTTTTTAGAAGCATCAACTTTAAGATATTCTTGCTTATATGTCGATTTTATATTTTTTATTTTATTCCTTAAAATTGGAATATCGACTACAACAATATTCATTACAACTAAATCTTCATAAAGCTCCAAAAGTATTTTGTCTCTTAATTTTATTGGAATAATCCACGTGGCAAATATTCCAAAAAAGTTCATAATTCTGAAAAGCTTCGAGATATTTCGATTTATCATTGGAATTCCACCTCGGTTGCATCTATTGTTTTAACTCTGAACTCATTTTTAATAATGTTTTCGATACTTGATCAGTCAATCCTTTGAAAAAAAGTGGGGCAGAAAAATAAAGAGGAAGAATTCTGACTGTCGAAGGTCATGCGAGTCTCTTCACAGACAGAACTCATTCAAAAATCTTTTCTCTCATTTCAAAAATGTTCGAACTTACTGTTTGTCACTTGGGAAAAATTGAAAACGGGGGAGATTTTTAGAGCTCACATCCTTGTGTAGAATCCCCTACACAGTAGTAGAGTCGAGAAAATCTCTAAACATATCATTTTGTTTATCAAAGTTTTGTGGTTTAATATTTGGGTAAGCCCTAAAAATCAAATCAATTAAATGACATTTATTCTAAATTAACGAATTAAATAACACTCAACACTAATTTCAGTTTATATTTTATTGTCAGTTCATTTTTCAAAAGCACTAACTTAATACACTTTTTGCTTTACCCATTTCTAAATGCAGAATTTGTAAAATACAGTACAGTCAAACCCCTTTAATGTTAAGTCGATGGGACCGCTGAAATTGTTTGTGCTAAACGAATAAATTAACTAAGTTTTTTAGTACCGAGAACTGCTTTAACTTTGCATCAAACAGGATTTTATGTTAAGTTACTTCACATTGTTTTGACTATATATGAGGGACATTTCATAGTGGTTTTCATAAATTTGTGATAATTATACTGTAATTTTGTCAGTTTTAATTCCTTTCAGTCCTGAATTTATTTGGTTTATTTAACAAAAAAATTATCAAATAACATGTCTAGCGACAAAGAAATACACTTCACTTGTTTCACAATTTAGTTTCCAAGTGTATTTGAAGTTTTAAAAAAATTATGATGGGAAATATCATGGAAAGTTAGAACTTTAGATAATGCATTTGGCATCTGTGGTACTGAAAAGATTGTGAAGTTTTAATAATCTTAAAATCGTTGAAATAACAATGGAAAACATTTAAAAAGTTTATTCTGCAGCAAAATATACAACGCAAAACAGAATAAAAAACTTTATTGAAAGACATAGCACAGGAAACACTTATTAAAGTCTTGCATGAAAAGAGGATGACGTATTGCATTCCCTGTTTTTGTATATTTCGACTAATAACCAAAAAACATTTGTAATTGATGACATTAATACAAAAATGATATGCCACCAAAAAACAAACATTATTTAGTGATTTCCTGACTTAACAGAATGACTTACCTACTGCCAATTCACCGAAATCTCTCTTTGGCAGAAGCAGAGAACTATTGGAAAAAATACAAGATAATTTAGAACAAATCAAGAGAAAACAAAATTATTTACTAGTGTTGATATAATATACTATATTAAAAATATAAAGAAAATCAATGCAAATTTTAAAAGTAGCACATTAATTTTTAATACTAATACAATCGGTGTGGTAACTGGCAGAAGAAGGCAGTTACCCTCTAACTTTTTTAAGTTTAAGTGTTTTTGAAAGTAATATAACTAACACCCCCCAATCACCACCATTGGATTCAATCCCAGATCAACTATTTAATTTGAAACAGAGAGGATAAATAAGCATTAGAAACTAAAAATAAATTAAAATTAGTAGATCTTAAAATTATTTGCACTTTAGGACTGATGTTCTCTTTGAATATTATTTAGCTAGGGATCCCTTTAGCTATATAAAAACAATTTGGAAAGCAATTTTTTTCACATAAAATACTTTACATTAATAGAATGGATTCTCAAGCCCCAGATGTAAAATATTTTTAAAAGAAACCATCAAAAAATTATTTGGTAGATACCTCTAATCATAAAACACTTACTGCATCTTATTTAATCATGAAAAGAATTCCAAACAAATTTTGAGTGCCAATTAAAAAAAATTCTAAATGGTATCTTAATTACCATGGATTATTTTGAACACTAACATATTCATTATTGTTGTTGTTGTTTCTAATCTCCCTTTTGTCTGACGAAGTCAGGCAATATCAGTGAAGCCATTGATATTAATGAAGTCTGACACTAGTTGTGGACAGTTATAAATGTCCTCCCAGTCCAGTCCAAGGCAGTCCAAAATGTGCTGAGGTGATGCCTGTTCTTTTTGGCATTTAGGGCAAAGAGGAAATTATTATATTCTTCATTATATACCCAAGTTTAGACAAAATTCAAATATATCTGGCAACAGTTCAAAGGTAAACACAGAAGTTTAAAATGTAAACAAAGTTACAAAAATTGTGAAATCAGAGATTAATGCGATTGGTGTGAGTTAAAAATTTCAGAAAAATATAGATAACATCTTCACATCTTTAATTGAAAGGAAGAAGAGAAATTAGTATTCTATGCAAGTAATTATCAAATTTATTATGAAAGTTCAGGACTAATTTTGTTTAACTGGTAGCAGGTTAAACTTTACCTGGTCATTGTTGTCAAATTTACTATTTTCAGGCCAAACTGCTGACAGACATAAATAATAGTATATTTTAAAAAATGTTACAGCTTTCCAATGAACATGAGTACATTTAAGATACTAATATGAAAGATATTATTAATTAGGAAAGGCACTGTTTTGCAAAGGTGGTGGAAAAACCCACACCACTGCTTAGTCAACGTTCTTAAACACTTTTCTTTATTTTGTGAATGTTTAGTTGAGGCTGGTTTATGCGCTCAACATCCCATACCTGTGCACAATAACGGTTAATCAGGCGTGGATCTGCAGTTTAAAGCGACTTTCAAACTACAAGTTTGGTTGGAGAAAATATATTTTAAAACTTTCCACTGAAACTTGGCTATAAGTAAATATTTATTCTTAACACTTCAGGTAGCCTTGTCATTCCTCCCAATATCCGCCAGCCGACCAAACAGTATAGTGGTTAGCGGGCTAACTCCTAGACCGCGAGGTTGCGTGTTCGAGTCCCGTGTTAGGCATGGATGTTTGTAAATGTATGTTGGCTTGTCTAATGACGAATGTTTCGGCGCATTATAGCCCTCGTGTTGCTGACGGCGCCATATAATCTGAAAACAACCAACCCAATATCCGCCTCCTATAACCTGCAAATTATAATTAACTAGTCACTAATAAGCAGCAGCAATGATTCCAAGCACCAAAGGTTTTGAAGCCGCAAAAATTATTATTGGAAACAGTACAAAGTTCATTTAAGGCAAACTGTTGAAAATCAAGTGTTTAATTTGTATTGTGTATAATTGAGTGGCATCGTTTATTTTCATGTAATGTTTTATGCATATGGCAACACTTTCTTCTCCTTTTTTGAATAAAATATAAGCCAAAAGTAAGACGTAGTGTTCTTCTCTTTTTCTACCGTTTAAATCCTAAATTCAAACTATGGACCACTTTATTTTGTTATTATTGTAACACAATAAAAAAGGCTTCTTTGGAACAACGCTTAAAAATGTAACATTGCTGGTATTCAAACTTCTCACGAAATTTCTACCATTGAGAAATAGTGTTTATAAAAATATTCACACTTTCAGAAGATTGAAACGAATAAAAAAACCAATTAAATTACTAACGCTAAAAATACGACGATAGAATTAGCAGTACCTATCAGTCGTTACCATGCTATCATTTTTCATCTTTAGAAGAAACTTTAAACAGCATTCATTGATAGCAAAAAACAGACTGTGCAGAGTTTTCTCCCTAACAAAATATGGTAAATGTTTATAAAACCGATTTAAATGATTTCGTAGAGTGGCCACAAAATTCAGCAAAAAAAAAGTCCCCGGATTTCCATGATATTTCTAAAAAATCCCCGATTTTACCCGATTTGGCTGGAGATATCACAGGGAGGTATAGGGCATGTCCCATCCCTCCCTCAGGCTTAGTGTCCAATGCCTTCCTACACACAATATTTCAATAAATAACTTATTATTAAAACATGATGGTTTTAAGCTTAACCTAACTGCTAATTCATACAAGATATATTACTATGTCTATATAACATTAAAAACAATTATGTTAGCAATAATGAAGGATATTGAAAACTTCTAACTAAAAATATAGAAAGGTACTTACTTTTAGTGTTGCAAAATAGCTTTTTTGCTGCATAGCCTCGTAAAAACCTGCAACTAAAATGATTCCTAGCTAGAAATATGAAGCTATGATTACTTCACCTGGTGGAAAAATCAGAATTTTTTTTTTATTTAGAAGCTATTGCAGGTTGCAGGTATCCTATACCTCTCTACTCTCCCCTATATATTTCCTTTCCTGAAAGACAATTTTTAGTGTGTTGTGCGTGTTGAACGAGTAAATTGAATCTGACTCCAATTTAATAACAATATAAACTCTTTAATAACCAAACTTAACATCTAGAAATTAATATAAATAACTAACATAACATGATTAAAACCTCGAGATACGAAGCCATCATGTGGGAGTCTGCTTTGGATTTGATATCACTCGAAGGGGAGTGGCTTTGCTCGACGATGCCCCTCCAGAGTTGAGTGGTATCATAGCTGTATTGAGTAAAGTGCCTTACTACCACAAATTAAGCATAGGTTGATTGATTGTCTCTCTTGATCTTGTATTTCAATTTGCTTCAAAAACTTGTAACAGAAACAGCTTGTCATCCTTATCATGTCTTAATAAGTTATTAATTTATTGCATTAGTTCTACACATTTTTCAGCAATATTGTTTACCTCTTTAAGTTCTTTAACTTCGTTCCCATTTGCGTAGAGGAAATCCTTATCCCATTCTTCAGGTGAAATGGATACAAAAGAGTCATTGTATTCAAATGAGATAAAATATCAAGAATTCTTTTTGTCACAAAATCTCTAAGACTGACATCATCTTTCAACGTTTTTAATAGCTCGCATCCTCTTATGTTTCTAGAATTATTTGAGTTATTCATATCTATAATACTTTTTTAATTTTTCTTTCTTTTGTTGGAATTCTGAAAATATGACCGAGTCAACCAATTCATCTGAAAGATAGCGTATAAGATTTTTCAAAACTTTTCTAGCTGCAATTCCTATTTTCTAATCGATTATCTCATACTTTTTAACGTTTTTTCATAAGTTCAAGTCACCTCCGGAAGCTTCAGAAGTAAGTGGGGCTTCTATCCATGCTTTAATGTACAAAAGAGCACTGAACTGTACAAATCACTAGAACTGCATTTCTTCTCTCTATTAGTTATACGAAAAATATCTTGCTGATCTCTGAACAGAAAGATTTTAAGACATATTGGGGTTTAAACATACACAGTGCGTGATTAATAGTATCTGCTGTAGATTTTGCTCTCCTATAGATTTTCTCTGATTCATTGCCCAAAACGATTAATGTCAACTCGATTACTTCGTTATAATGATCTTTAATTATCATAGATTTATCCATTTGTGAAAGAAAGGTTACAGTTGAAACTTTAAACTCTTTAGAGTCTTCTTTCAATTCTAAACCCTGAAAGTTTATTTATACCATTCTTTTTCAAACGGTTTAAGTCTGTTGAAGAGAGAAACCTCTGGGAAACATGATGGTCCATAGCAAAACTTAAATAACTTTGCCAATATCAATTCCACAATATGGTGCCAGTAGGTTAGTCACAATTTTTCACGTTCAATTTTTCTCTCCATATTAATTCATTCCTCTTATACACAACCAGTAACTAAACTCGAGGTATAAAAACTTAAAATCTAAATTTTATTCTCAACTTCCCCTTGCCTTACAAGCATAAAAACAGTTTTTGGAATATTTTTCACTGTCTTTCCGGCACTGGAACTTTGGGACCGACACTAAGTAAAAGATTTTGGCAGAAGTTTGCTGAACCAACGAAAGACTATATGACAGTCAGGTTTGAATTTATCCAATGCTGATTCAGAATATTCTTTTCTAGCTTTTTTTCTTGACTTTTGATCTCTCTTGGAAGAGGAAGGGTTCAAGGATCATTTCTCATCGCTGCGACTGCTGGAACTATCAAACGAAGTGCTTAACGATCAGATATTTTGTTAACAGTGCTTTTCTAATATTGACGTTTCCAGATACAGTAAATAAGAGAACTGTTGCCAAACTAAATTGCATGCATTAAAAATCCATAAGAACTTTAAAAAAAATGAAGACATGAGTTCTTAGAATCATAAAATTTGAAAATTATCCAAAATTACAAAAAAGTCTTAAAATAAAGGATCATTGAGCGCCACCTTCTTGAAGGAGAAAGTAGCTGAAATTTTAAGCAAGCAATAACTATGGATAAAGTAAACAAATATTAGGGAGTGTCCTGGTCTTTAACAGATTTTTTTTGGAACCACCCAAATCACTACATTATCACAATTAATCATTTTTTCTGTATGGAGAGACAAATGTGAAGCAAAATACCCCCAAAAAATTTAAGTTTGAACACTAATAAAAACACAGAAAATGTACGTACCTAAGGCTTTCTATCATAACGATCTGAAGTAAAACTTAATTATTCGGTTACGCTGGCAGTTACAACATAAAAGCGTGGGTGGAATTTTGTTTAACTTATATTATATGGAAGGGTTGAAAGACCAAAGAATTACGTCGACCACATTAAAAGAAAATTTATTGCGCTTATCGAGGATAGTTGCTGAAATCATTTCAGAAAAATTAATTTCCAGATCAAAGAACTGTGCAAAAGAGGAGGAAGTGGTGGTATTTTTAAAAAGTTCTGTAAGAGGGATTTGTTGCCAGCTATTGAAAACAATTAGGTCGTCAATATAATGTAAAGCTGAATGTTCTGAAAAGGGTGGGTTTTTTTCCAAATCAATGTAAGAAAAGATTTTCTAAAATACTAGGGAAGATATTCCCTTACGGAATGCCTATAACCTGGAGAGAAAAAATTCCTCATTGTAAATGCAATTTTCTTCGATAATTACACTTATAAAGGTGAACAAGACAGAAAATTAAAGAGTTTGATCGATGCCCCACTATCCACTATTTAAATTTTCTTTCACTTTGACGTTTGAATTGCTTGTATTTGAGCTGCATTTTGCGTTAAATGTATTTGCAAATTTTTATAGATGTTTCATGATAGTTTTTATCTAATTGTTTACTTCTAAATAATACTTTTCTTAACCCGGAGGAAGGCGCGTGGTGAAAAGTTGCATTAGTAGACGCGTGGGGTATCTCATTCCCCACCACTTCAAATTCATTATTTAGGGCTTCGATTAATTTTATTTTTTATTTTAAAACTATCAAAGATAAATTTTATAAACAAAAAAAAAAAATTGGTAGTAACTTTTTAAATAAGTTCTCAGTAAATTTTGATTTTTGTATTACGAACAAAATACATTTCATACTTACAAATATTCATTGCAATATTAATCCTGAGTATTTCAGATAGTTATGCACAATTGGAGCAACATAACTTTCATCTGTTCATGACATACATATTTTTAAAATTCACTGATTTCGAATTTTTCTGTCATTTACTCGTGGGCATTCATATAATTTTCGATAGGAATTTTTTTTAAATATTAAGGCGTCAGTATAGATTCTTGGAAAATGCACATAAATCGTCAAATCGCATGCAAAACAAGCAAAGATCACTTAATGAAATTGTCGTATGAATGATTTCTATACCTGGGCCATCAGTTGCCCACGAGTCTTTGATATTTAGATGTGAGGATTTATGAAGAGTACATAAATATAAAAGTCCAACAAGCACTTGTATTTTTACCTTACCTGTCAACTTCGGTCTCTTTCCCTTCCAAAATCTAACGGTATAGTGGTTAGCGTGCTAGCTTCTAAACCGCGAGGTTGCGGGTTCGAGTCCAGTGTTAGGCATGGGTGTTTGTAAATGTATGTTGGCTTGTCTAATGATGAATGTTTCTGCGCATTATAGCCCTCGTGTTGCTGACGGTGCCAAATAATCTGAATAGAACCAACCCTTCCAAAATGTACCGTCAATTTTTCTATAAATATGTTCATAAATACTACAATCATTGTTAATTTGTGTTACAAAAAAACATGTTCCTACTACTTGCAGGGATCAATTACATTCCTATTTTCTTTGATGAGTCCGGGAAGATGCGTAATGATGTTATGTGAGAGGACTCTCAAATTTTAACGAAATTTATTCTTGCTTCAAACGGTTTCGCGGTCTTAGTCCATGTACTTTTCCTCTTGACTAAAAACGCCTTCATCAATATAATTTTCTTCAGTGTCTGTTTTATGTTTACTAAAAAACTCTCAATCTTCATTTTCAAAGATACTATATTCATCACTTTCAACTTTCCAATAAATTCCATAAACTTTCCATTTCTTTTTAATATGAACTCACTACGTATTTAATTAAAGGAAATAGACGACAAAAAAATTGTGATATTGCAGTTGCAGTTACATAGGATTTTAGTATACACAATACGTTTGAACACTGGCCACTAGGTTAGGGAAAAGTCTCAAAAGGGGAGGCTCGTGGGGTATGATAGACGCCAACCAACTGGAAATTCCTTATAATACCCTTTTTAAAAACAGGTGTGACTTCCAATTGGTCCTGAAGGTCAAAGAGAGTGAAAAACTCAGCTGTTCACAATATCAGTACATTCCTGTGAGAAAATATTGAATTATTTCCCTTTTTCTGAAGGGTAACCCCATGCGCCTTCTGCCGGGTTAAATTACACTAATTTGTTAGAAATAAATAAAAAAAATTATAATTAAAGTTCACTTTTAGTAAAAAAATAAACACTCATCAGAATGACCTAAAATTTCATCTGAATATACGATAAGTTAGAAAAGAGGTCTGGAATAAGAAAATAATTGTTACAAATAGTTTTTTTCCTCTTGCCATACTGTTGTGGTGGTCGCGTGTACAAATGAGAGATACAACACTTAGTGTGCAGAATTGAGAGATCTACAGCTTTGCTGACGTTGTAGACCAAATCCCAGGTCATAGTTGTCACTATCATCTTAAGTATTTTCCTTCGCTACATTAGTAACTCGGATATTCAAACACATCAGTGGCGCCATCTACTGCACGACTTCCACACTACCACCTCAGCATCTCTCTGGCGACTCACTGCCACACGCAACGCACTCAACTCACACGCGATCATCTCAATCGTTCGCCCCTTCGCGACTCACTGGGAAGGGACTATGTGATGGTCTGGTGTACAAATGACAGATACAACACCTAGACTCTAGTGGCCACTCTTGTCTAGTAGTTAGCGCGCCTGTCTTCTGATTTAGAATCCCCGGGTTCGACTCCCCCTTAGAGAACATCGCTACACTGTTCCCCTCTTCTCAGAGTATATGTAGGTCAAATTCAGGTCTTTCTGACCAGTGGCTTTAATACAGCTTTATAAATAACCTCAATTTAATCCACAGTCCATGAGTGAAATGATTAGTTACAGAGCAACAGTGATTAAAATTTTGTTACCTAGAGTTAAGCAGCTTTATAAAAAATTTGAAAAATTATTACTTATTTGAGAGGTGTAGTTTCAAAACATTGATTTTCAGATTTTCACATTGAAGGAGAATCACTTAACTGCTTGGCAATGTGATAAAGTGAAAAAGAAAAAGGGAAAAAAAAAGAAGAAAAAACCATTTTGGAAAAAATGTGGATGGAGCTGGTTTTGAAGTTACTCGCCTTATTTAGCAATTTAGCATCCTTTGCTGCACCAACAATTAATTGATAGAGACAAAACTTGACAACATAAATTGTTTTTAATTGTAATTATTTAATCCCAAAAAATAGGTAATAAGAACCACACGAGCCACTTAGATCCTGCTGCAGCACTCCATCTCCCTTTCAGATTGAAAACATCTTTCCTAAAAGTCATACATTACAAACAAGCATAAACGTAGAAAAAATACATTTCAAGCGGTCATTTTTTCAATAACTGTTTCCAATTATTTTCCTGTGCAAACTCGAATTGGACGTTTCAGAGGAAATCCGTTCCTTAAGATATACTTCTCTTCCAAATTGCGCGCCAGATTTAACTTTGAATATATTTCCCTTTTGTTAAAAAGATGTATAATGACACTCCAAGTTCATTAAAAAAAGGAGAAAAACTATTCGAAGAATTATTTCATAGGACCGGCATTGCTGAGTTGTAGAATAATGAGATCTTTGATTCCTTTAATTAATTTAATATAGTACAGGTTGGTGTTTCTAAAGATCGATTGAACTTTGAATAAAAAAAAAAAAATTTTATCTTTGATTTGTGTTTGTTTCATTCCTTTAAGTAGTTTTTTTTTCTTGTGGATTTAAATGTTTCCCACTCATATATTTCTTTGAACCTTTACAAGATCTGGTTTTGCTAAAACAGAAAAACAGGCATTTTTTTATTTAAATGATAGCAAAAAACTGTATCAGTGTTATGAATTTCAGACCTAATCTGCTATAAAGTAAAACAAAATAAATATTTTTTATAAAGTATGCTTATATCCCAGTCGTACAAATCTGCTGGCCAATATCCGCTAAAAACTGGAATATCCTGATGTGGACCGCTGTAGACCAGCCGTTGCTACGGATCTTGTCTAATCTCGTCCAGAGCTGGGTAAAATATACTGTAAATTTTAAAATGTTGATGCAGAGTTTCAAAATTGAAATGCAGTGTTATAAGAATAGACGAAGGAATAAAAAAGATGTTTTGTGATGGTTTGACATGTTTATTTTTTTTAAAAATTGAGCATTTTGGATCAATGCTCGAATTTCAGCATGGACAGGCCAATATTCAAAGAGCCCCTTTTCCCAACATTGGATAATATCGCTGTGCTACCTGATTAGTAACACATTACATGAACTTAAAACTAGATGTAAGGCACATATCAATTTCAACAGGGACTTTAACTAAAAACTGACTAGTCCCAGATTTCTAGTTTCAAGACCATAAAATCAGTGACCTGTGGACTTTCCAATTAAAAAATGAGGAATTTTTTTAATTATTTCACCTTACCACCGGTGTGCTAAATGTTTAGAATTAATAGTGGTTTTAAGGAAGTTCGCGAGTATAGTAAAAGTTAACTTTTAGATTCTAAGCAAACTAGTCAAAAGTCAAATTAAACAACTCAAAAGTCGAATTAAACTACTAAAAACTTAAATTAACTTCTTAAAACTTAAACTACCCAAAATTCAAATAATAAATTAGTCACTCCGAATACTTAGGATATACAAGTAGTTTAAAATAATAATTTATGCTAAAGTGTAAGCAGGATTTACTGATATGAGGAGTATTTAAACTAAATCTCGCTTAAAATGCTCAGATGATAATGTTGGTACTTTAAGATCAATTCAAGGGTATATACTTGCGGATATATTCAGTGAAATGTGCAATTGACCGAATTACAATATTCTAGTATGTTTTTAGTTTTGAAGGACTGATACATTTAGGATAGTTGCCGAATTATACTCATTTCTAATTAATTTTCTATATTGTTAATCAGTTTACTTAAAAAAAAATATGTACAATGTTTCTCATACAGCTTATGAAAAAAATTAAATTCATCTTAAAAAATTAAATTAAAAAAAAAAGCTTTTTAAAATTAAAAATGGAATTTGTTCTCTATATCTGAAGCAATATAATTTTTTTTGTGGAACTAAAAATACTTTTACCTTTTGACACACGCACTAAATAATACATCAAGTTTTTCTATGAAACTTCCCGTAAATCAATAAATATTTCGACTGTACATAATAGCTCATGGCCGCTTCCCAAAACGTGCTTTTTTGTGACATTCCATAAATAAGTCTCAAACGATAAACTTCAGGAAAGGAAAAATGAAAAAGCCAGTCTCTAGATCAATGCATAAAAATTCCGTCATCCTCAGAACCCGTTTGTCCATTTCTCTACTTCTATCTACCACATTTTGATTTAAAACACGTTTCATCGCTGTTAGGAAAGTAAAAATCATGACTTGATTTTGAATTATATCTCTGACATATCTCAGTCTTCTGGGTTTTTATTTGGCTCGTCACTCAACTGTATGATTTTTCAATGGAAACATTTACAATAGTTATTGGACTATAGATCAGTAAGTGTCTTTACTTTAAGTGTAAATAAATGAGTAATTAATGATTTGATTTGGTATTGAATAAGACATAACCTAGTAGCCCGGTTATTTTTGAATTCATAGAGTTGTGATGTGCTTTGCAATTGTGCCTGAAAATCATTGAGGCTTACAAAATTGCATGTATTATTTAGATCAGAAATTAAAAATCGAAAGCAAAATGCTTGATTTATTCTTTAATACAGTAGCAAAAAAGTTTATTACCTGCTTTTATTTACTCCTTATACAATATAAATCAATATATTTTTAAAAATTTTGTTCCAGAATATACAAAAGGTAGGTAATTGTAACCAATTTAACTCAAGAGATAAGAAACTACAGTAGAAGAAGTATTTAATGCGGCCAGTCTGACGGCTGTGAGATTAATGCTCTGACCTCGCATGCCAAAGGTGCCAGGTTCGGATCCTCGAATTAGACATGGATGTTCGTTATAGTTCAGAATCCACGTTAGTCTCTTGGTTTCGTCCTGATTAGCCATTATTGCGCTAAAAATAGGTCGTTGAAAGTACAAACCAAACCAAAAACCAAATGGCAATGCGATATCACGTTTATTCTTAAAAAAAATATTCTTTATAAGACTTTGAGGTCACAGGGAACTTAGAAAATACATTTTCCTTCTCCATTAGTATCCTTATGGTAAATATAGATATAACCAACTTCGATTACTTTCATAATCTATTATAAGACATTACTACTACTTTAAGCATATTTGCTCCTACCTATCCCCAACGCTAATCATATCGCACGTCTACCGAGTTACAATTAGTGATAAGTGGGAAAATAACTATCGATGTAGAAGTCAGGCGTGTGAATGATATTGCAGGTTTTATATTTATTCAGGGCATTACGACTAAGAACTATGCTTATAGTATAGTAAAATTATCGAATAGTAAATTTATTTTAAATATTAAAGTTATTAAAAATATGTACTGAAAATTTAATTTAAGTACAATGAGATTATATAAGTAAGAATTATTTTGAATATTCAAATTTATTAAAATATGTTTCTCTTCCCTAAAATAAGATAAATAAACATTAGTAGGCAAAAATTGGACGCAATTAAAATTTTAACATGCAACTAAAAATTAAATCGAAAATTTCAATTAAGTCATTAAATTCTTTGACATGATTCCCTCAATTACAAGTGCATATCCAAAGTTTATTTTATTTGTCAATTAAATAAACATGACCAATCCTCATTTTGTTTAATTTATTAAAATGTTAAATAATTCTTGGTATAGTGGATAAAACTCCCCCTATACATCCACTGTCAAAATTAATTATTGCAATAAATAGCGAATTTAGCAATATGTGCCAATTATATTTTCACATCATTTATTTTTTAACTTACAAGCTATTAAATTCAAAAGTTAGTCCTACTGGCACCCAGTGCAAAACAATATTAAAGTAAAAGTAAAATTCAAATCTCAACAACAGTTAAAATAAAGGTGGATCATGATTGTGTACCCGCACGATTAAAGTTGGCCCATTTATTAGATAATATACATTTTCCAAATGGTTCACAAAAATAATTTTTAATGGGTTTTTAATCAAATTATAATCAATAAGATTTTATTAAAACAACTTTCTAATATTTTTATAAAAGTGGGAAAAAAAACATACAATGTTTCTAAATGAGTATAAGTAATTTACTTGAATTAATGTTTAACATCCTAATTAAAATCAATAAAATAAAATGTTTAGGACAAATTAAAACAGACCATATTTCTACTTGCATATTAATATTTGGCAAAATAAAATTTCAAATTTAGTTGTTGAATAAAATCCGTTGGAAAGTCATTCTTTTATTAAAAATTGACGCTTTGTTTTGGATATTAAATGTATATAAAAAATTAAATTTTTAAATATTAGAGGTTTACATTTCCTTCGCTGCGAAAAAGTGTTTTAAAACTTTTGTACAGAAAGCAATATTAAAATAAAATATATATCTTACAAAGAATAAAATACTGATATATTACTTTTATTTAGTTAATTAATTATTTATGCAAATATCTAAGCAAAAACTACTTCAATATCAGAGTTCAGTTAGCAATTACGAATCAATATATAATAATAAATATTTTGTTAAATACTATTTTTAATACTTCATTGAGTTATGAAAAATTTAGCTAGTTCCAAATTAAACATATTTTGCTTCATTTCAAATTTATCGTCAAGTCAAAATCTAGATGGGGATTCAACAGAATTGATGGAAAATATAAATTAATCTGAACTTTATCACTTACCAATTATCACCAATACTGCCAAAATACCATAAACTAGACTAGGAATTAACTCAAATGGGAAAAAAAGTATCGCAGAACCACGAAGCGTATTAAGTACAGTACCAACGCAACAATAGTTAAAATTGTGAACTGTATCCATGTAACTTCTATCTGGGTGTCATGTATTTGTCAGTCTGTGTCAGTTGTAATTTCCTATTGGACGTGGACCCCCCCCCCCCTCTCGTCCTCTACACGAAACGTAGCACCCCCAAGCAATGGTTTGGAGAATGTCCTTTCATGGAAAGCGTCATTAGCAAACCCCCTGCTTTTAAAATTCCAACTCAAGACGCATTAGTTTATGGCCACCCCCTGGGTCCTGTCTATTGTAGAATTTGAGATAGTCATCTAAGAAAATAGATAACATCTAAAATCGCTTTGTAATTTCTCCCCCGTCTCACCCTGAGGCAAACTTTTCTTTTAGAAAACTGTTTTCTACTGGGAGGTAAAGTGGTATATCCCTTTAAATCCCATGGAGTCTGCGTTGTGGGTTTCACAAAACCCCGATGACTTTGCATTCATAAAAACTGGAAATGAACCCCCCCAACTCGTTCTCCTGTCTGCCACTCCTGGGATTGCTGTGGGGGGCAGGGTTGCCATATTGGCCTTCTTAAGGCCAAATTTGGGAAATTTGGCCTTTTTTAGAAGTGCCTGGCCTTAAGAATTTACGTTTGGCCTTTTCTTTAATTTGGCCTTATTTTTGGCCTTTTTTCCCATAACTTCCGAAGTCAGAAAAAAATACCCCCCAATTAAAACAAACTTTCCTCTTTTTTTTTCCAAACTTTTTGAGTGAGAAGATACGCTTTTCGCCTAACCTCGCCGCGCTACCTTCTTTAGTCTCGTGTTTTGGCCTCAGGAGCTGACCAGAGACAACCGGAGTTGACAAGAAGAGGGGTAGAGGGTAGAATGATTGTCCGAATACAGGATGTAAACGAGGCTCTAGGCAGAATAACCGCAGGTTCTTTTTAAGGGGAAAGGGCGATATCAATTAAGATAAGTGATAGAGGGACTGTGTTTCCAAGAATCTTGTCCCAAAAGGGATGGTGAAATTAGTCGTTCTGTCTTGCCAACGAACCTCAAAATGCTCTAAGCATTGCGACTGCCATCTGCCACCCATCTAAATCCAAGCATGGTGGTCCGTCCTAAAGAGAATGATTATTGTGATGGCAGTAGAGTAGTAAAAGTACAATTCGGTTAGATTAGTGAAATTTAGCTTTTTCTAAATAACTTTTAAGAATGGATTCATCATACATCTTTATGAACAAATAATTCAGAGAGAAAATTTACATTTAAAAAGTAAACTTCTATCAATCGTGATACGTATAACATATATATGCGCCTTGTAAAATAGTGAAAATTCAATTAAATGTCCAGTTTCGAAGTTTATAGTTCAACAACCTTCTACTAAAATATATAATTTTCATTCTGATAATAAAATAATTTTTTAAAAATAATATTTAGGAATCCAGTTGTGTAGGTAGTGAAACGGGAATTTTGTAACGCTCCACAATTCACGTTTTCCAAATATTCATTCATATAAAAATCAAATTCATGTAACAATTTAATGTTTTATCTAGATTTGATGTCATTTACACACTCATCAAATGTCTCTTCTACCTAAATAGAGACGAAAGGGTGTTTGTACCTCAACTGAGAAACTGAAAAAAAGAATAAAACTGAAGAAAAAAAATGTAAAAAATATTAAAAAAGCATTTTTTAAAGCTACACTTTAAATATTTCAAAAAATTTCCAATATTTTTCTTTAAACTGTTTGATTTTTTATGCTCATCTTAATAATGATAGAGATATTGCAAAAATTTTGGCCCTCCCTCCCCCCACCCGTGGGTAAGTTGTTCCATTGTACCTTGTATGGAAAGTATTCATAGATTTCTATATTCAACGAATTATGTGTCCAAAGGGTGATATATTTTTAGAAAGAATTTTTTTAAAGCATTTATGTGATACCAAACACAAATATTTTGGACAAAAAATTTTCTTGAACAATTTTTAAAATTAATAAATTTTTAGTTAAAAAATTGAAATTTTAAAATGTTTGTTGTTAAGGACGACCAAAGAGACATCCTAGTGAATCTAGAGTACTATTTTTTAAACATTTGTCATACAGAACACTAAAATCATGCATTTTTTCCCATTTGGCATCAACTTAGAGATGACGTCATAGTTTGGCCTTTTTTGGCCTTATTTTGACAGCGATTTGGCATTATTTTACTTTTTTCATCTGGCAACCCTGGTGGGGGGTCACTGTCGACCATTAAAAGATCATTACTATATGTATACAGCCTGCAATAGGGGTGTGCGTTGGGTCATCTGCTTGATATGTCAGAGAATTTAGTTGGCGTCTTATCAATGAAACAAACGCCACCGCTAAGTACATGACAAGATTCGCATAAAAGAAAAGTCCCTGACTATCTTACTCCATGTCCAAAGGGTGGGGCAGTTTGACATTGAGTACTTTAAATCCATGTCTCCCCTCTACATGCCCCACAATAGCCTATTGTTGAGGACCGTCACGCTTTAAACAACTAAGGCAGGGCAGTTCCCCTCACTTGAAAATATACGTTTACCCCTGGTTCACCCCTGCAACCGCCCGAAAGGCGGTTAGCTGGGAAATTCTCTACAAGGCGGTATAGGGCGGGTTGGGATTTAAAGTGATATTGGCGACATCTAGAGAAAAGAACCCTCGCAAATGTCTACTATTCTCTCGTGAAACTTGGAAAGACAATATTACACTTTATATATTGCGTTTTCCATTATGAGCAAAATCTGAAATGTTCTAAAACAATGGTTAATGTAACTTTTTCGAACTTAAGAAAAACTGAGGAAAATGTTATTTTAAAATGTGTTATTTTAAACTTTGATGAACTTGTATTAGTTGAACCACAAATGAACTTGTATTAGTTGAAAAATCAATAATATAAATGAAATTGGAAAATATTTTTAAAAATTATGGAAGTTTTAATCGTGAATTAAAAAAAAAAGTTGTGAAAAACATGCTTATTGTTTAAAAAAGTCATTATTTTATCGACTCTGAATTGATAAGAATTAAGTAATGGCACAAAGTTTTTTAAAAAAAAGTATGTTTAATACCACAGAACTTTGTTGAACAATTTTCTCAAGTCGCAAGTCTTTATAAAATTTTAAATACATGGAAAAGTCCATATTTTTTTAATTAATGTATTATTTTAAATTAAAAAAAAAAAAAAAAAAAAAAAAAAAAAACAGAAAAATTTCAAAAAGTTTGATAAAATTGAGTACATTTTGAATTGTATTGAAATATTCTTTCTCCCAGATGCTTGAAACAAAGGGAAAAAAGTTAAGAAATTTTTTATATTTTAATGTTAATAGGAATTTATAAAAGTAATTAATAGAGACTGCAAATATAAAAAAAAAATAAGAATGAGGAGGAAAATGCGAATTTTTTAAAAAATATACGATTTTTTAAAACTAAAAATCATCTCTTAATATATTCTAAGAAATATTTCCCCTTAAATACAGTTGTACAATATTATTCTTGCAATTGAATCTTAAAATGTCGGGCTAAACGTTTTGGCAAATAATAATAAATAAATTACATTTGTACTCGTGAGGAGCCACGGCATCCATGCAGGGCCTTGACCATGACAAGTTAGGGCCCAAGGTCTGGACACAGTTTGGGTGGGGCCCCTCTTATGTTCTTATTTAAATGCGTGATTTATTGGAAATGGACTTGACACAAAGTCAAATGAATTAACATTAATTATAGAAAGAGTTGATAAGTTAATGTTAAAAAAAATTTCTAAAATTTTTTATTTTTCATAAATTAAGAAACAAATTTCAAACAATTTAAAAATCAAAAGAGGAAAACTTTGTTATATATAGCATTACATTTCACTATCACAATGTGTAGTAATATCCGTGGCAACAATATCTGCAGCATTATTCACAACTTCATAGTCGACATTTGATGATCTCTCAATAAATTCGTCAAGACTTCCTTTTAATTTTGTTTCCCTCTATCTTTCAAGAAAGCTTGTTCTTTATACGCTTTTAAATTATGGTTTGGTTTATCTGAATAAATACATTCTGGGATACTAAAGACGGTTCAAGATCAATACAAAATTATTCTTTTTGTAAAAATTCTTTTATACAGATTATAAACGATATTCATATAGCTTTTGTGAAACAAAAGTTATAGGTTTACAGTCAATTTCGGGCCCCCTAAAATCATGTATCCAAGGCCCGGGTCTTGTGCCCCTAGGCGATGATCAGGGTCTACGTCCATGAGCATGTGGTGTGCACATAAACGAAACATTTAATTTAAAATTGATAAACGTGCTTATTTTTAATGTATATATGATTATGTAGTTTAAATTTAAATATAATATATTTATTCTGTTGGGACAACAATCGACGGGGCCCTTTCGAAGTTCAATGCTTGATGTTTAATTCTTGTTTGTTTAGATGTTTTTAACGTTGCGCGACGTACTTATAAAGGGCTCCACAAAAAATTATCTATTCCTAGTACGTATGCACAGTTTAAGTGGGTATCAACATACTAAATTTATTGTTTACTATATTTTAATATTACGTTGTATTTTGGGGCCCGGGTCCTCATGGGCATACTCAATGTTTATTACATATTTGAGTGTTTGTTTATTACTAAAATATTACAATGAACTCTCGTCTATGAAATGACAATTCATAACTTTTGTATGTACTCAAATGAAGTTTCACGCTTAAGAATAAATATCATATTTTATATGGCACTGGGCCCTCAAAAAGATCTATAAGGCACGGGTCATCAAAGGCCACTTACAAGATTCTTACTTCATACTAAACCTTTGTCCACGAAATAACACCATAATTTTTTTTTATTATTTTAACTAAAATTTAGTTTTTTTCAATAAATATTGTTTGCCTTTGAGGTCAGAGCTCGTTAGGGGGCCCCTTAGAGGTTTATCAATATTCACAAGAACCAAAAAGATTATTTACTGAGCGTCAAAAGAACAACATAAAGTAAAAATTGGAGCAAACATCCATTACACACCATTTTCATGGTTAATTAAAAACTTGCCTTAGGCTACAATCTGTTGTTGGTAGTTAAAAGTTCTCTTGGCAACTGTCCCTCGTAGTCTCTCCCTCCACTTGTGGTTTGCGTCCGTTGGACTATGTACAAAAAAAAAAAAAAAAGTAGTGGTCGTAAATTACGGGCCCTACTTAGCACAGCGGGCCCCTATCATTTGCACTGTTTTGCCCCCCCCCCCCCCCTGTCGGCGGCCCTGCTGCTGTCAACATTTTGCAATACTAATTGAACATAACAGCATTAATTTCTTTCAAATTTCAAGAAATTGTAGTCTTCAGATATATCTTCTATGAAATGTAATTGATTTAGAAGAAATACAATAATGCCACTAAGGAAAAAGTTAAGCCTGAGGATGTTTTTTTTTTTTTTTTAGCTTTTGAATTCTCTAATTGACCATATATGTTATGCGTGTGTTATTGTCTATGTATGAAAGTGAAATTAGTATTTCTATATAAAGACTGGAGTACTTACTTTAAGCAAAGTTTGAAACAACATATCATAGAGGTTAAATTGTGAAATAATTAGTTATAACAGTTGTCTAGTTATTCTGTGATATAACTAGTTTTTGTATAAAATTCCTAATGATAGACAATTAGATAGTAAAATAAAAGCACGCTATAATTTTTTATTTTATCTTTTGTTGCAAAACTCTAAAAGTAACAAAAGGTATAGCAGGCATCTTCTTCGAACAGTCGTTTGAACCCCCTTAAATTACCTTATTATTTTAAAATCACTTACTGTTGCCAAATTTATTGCTTTTAATAATAGTGTTCTCAAATATCAATTTTGGGGAATTAGAGGTCCCAAGTGGTTGCTGGACGTAACAACTTTCAGTAACAAGTCAATTTTTTTAGCAATAATTAAAAATGGACAAATATTTTTTGTCACTAATTAGGAAGTACTAGTCTGATAAAACCTCTGTTATCAGAGTGAGTCATAGATAGACATAAATATCAGCATTAGGTATTGTATTCTTTTACTAAGAGATGTATTGAACCTTGATTCGAAAGGCAGAACTTGGCATGGCTCGGATATCTGGTCGTCTAGTGATAAGTTGTATCTGTGAATCCATTATTCAGTTCAATGGAACTTTTTTAATATATAAGTTATATTTTTTAAGAAATAATGGAGGGAAATGTTAAAATTAAAAACTGTTTTAAAACCTTTTTTTTTTTTTTTTTTGTCCTTTTACTTTCACAGGTGAAAAGAGGATCATTTCCAGCTCGAGTTAACATATTTCCTACTGCATATTCATTAAAAACCAAAAAAAAATAAAAATTGTCAAACAGATAGCAATATGTGCAATTGTAAATAAACTATTTGTTAGACGCAGAGGTGTGTTAGCTTTTTAATTGGTATACCATTTATCAGTTTTAGTTTTGCAAAGGTAAGGGAAAAAGGATTTAAAAGAGAAAAAAAAATCAGAAAATAGTAAGTCATACTATTCCAAATAAATTTGTTAGTAATTAATGGATTACAGTGATGAAAGCTGTAAATAATCACTTGTAACAATATCAGAATTGAGTATAATTATCAATTATTTATGTTGGCATTACACGTTTTAATTACTATTATAACCTTGTTATGAATACTTAAAGTTGGCACAGAATTTCTGTTTTTATTTTTATGAACTAGCATCTTGTGCTATAATTGCATTAGATTTTTAAAATTGCATTGTGAATGGCAATTTTAAAAATGGTGTATTTTAAACTGAAATTTAAGAATAACCTATTTTTAATTTTCTAGGTCCAAAGCCTACACCTAATGCTCTGAAACACGGAGAAAGAATACTACATTGAAGGAAGTGGCATAATTCCTGGCAGTCAGATTGACAGATACCTTGCCGAAAAGAAAAAACATTCTGCAATATTTAGTGTAACAAAGAATATGTTTGCTTTGTGTTCAATAAAATAAACTTATTACCTTCTTATGTTTTTACTCTTATTTTAATTGCATATTTCCATTTTTGCTTGATTTGTTCAACCTGTTTTTAGTTTTGTATTTTTCTTTTATGCTAAACTTATAAAATGGAAGATTTGCCCAAAATGGCAAAACAACATTGTAATCAGTTTAAAAGAAAAATTGAGATGCATGAGATACATTACATTGTGCTTTAATAGATTTAGTCATGTTTTGTCTTATTTTTAAGATATATATTTAGCTGAGAAATCTATTGGAATGGATAAATTCTCTTGGTTAAAGGCTAATTAGGTAGTTAACTGTTTCATTGGTTTTTAATATAGGAGACTAGTTTTTACTTACCAAAGTCTTGTTGAAGACGAACAAATATTTTCTAATGCTATGATTCTTTAATCCATTAAGTTCATGTATATTAAGTTTAGAAAAAGTTCATACTTTTAGAAAATATTCAAATATTTTCTAATACTATGATTATACCATTAAGGCCAGTCATTAAAGTAATGACTGGCCTTGATAGTATAAATTATATTACCATAGTATTAGAAAATATTTGACGTAAAGAAAAGATACTGAGCCTCTTCATAGTGAGAGTAGATACTTGAAGCAGATATAGGTAGTTGATAAAAAAAATTAATTGTGAATTTTTTGTATAATTATGTTGCAGGAACAAGGCTTTTGTTGTGAAAATCACATAGATGTCGCCAAAATCACTAAGATCACAATGTGACATCGCAGCGACAAAGCTTTCTTTGCGAAAATCGCATAAATCACACGGATGTCGCCAAAATCACTAAGATCACATTTAGGTCACAAAGCGATATCGCAGTGACAAAGCTTTCGTTGCGAAAATCGCATAAATCACACTGATGTCGCCAAAATCACTAAGATCACATACAGATTACAATGTGACATCGCAGTGACAAAGCTTTCGTTGCGAAAATCGCATAAATCACACGGATGTCGCCAAAATCACTAAGATCACATTTAGGTCACAAAGCGATATCGCAGCGACAAAGCTTTCATTGCGAAAATCGCATAAATCACATGGATGTCGCCAAAATCACTAAGATCACATTTAGGTCACAAAGCGATATCGCAGTGACAAAGCTTTCGTTGCGAAGATCGCCTAAATCACACGGATGTCGCCAAAATCACTAAGATCACATTTAGGTCACAAAGCGATATCGCAGCGACAAAGCTTTCATTGCGAAAATCGCATAAATCACATGGATGTCGCCAAAATCACTAAGATCACATTTAGGTCACAAAGCGATATCGCAGTGACAAAGCTTTCGTCGCGAAGATCGCATAAATCACACGGATGTCGCCAAAATCACTAAGATCACATTTAGGTCACAAAGCGATATCGCAGTGACAAAGCTTTCATTGCTAAGATCACATAAATCACACGGATGTCGCCAAAATCACTAAGATCACATACAGATCACAATGTGACATCGCAGTGACAAAGCTTTCGTTGCGAAAATCGCATAAATCACACGGATGTCGCCAAAATCACTAAGATCACATTTAGGTCACAAAGCGATATCGCAGTGACAAAGCTTTCGTCGCGAAGATCGCATAAATCACACGGATGTCGCCAAAATCACTAAGATCACATTTAGGTCACAAAGCGATATCGCAGTGACAAAGCTTTCGTTGCGAAGATCACATAAATCACACGGATGTCGCCAAAATCACTAAGATCACATACAGATCACAATGCGATATCGCAAAAATCGCAAATTCGTCCCCAATGTCACAATGTGACGAAAAGCGATATCGCAGCGATATCACAAAGTTACGTCGCAAAACCCCCTCTAAAACGGACATTGGACGACTATGTGACACCTGTGTGATATCGCCGTGACATCGCGTGATCTCTATGCGATATCGCTTTTCGTCACATACTCGTCACATGGTTATTACGGCCGAGATCGGAATAGTTTACTTTTTCTGCGTTTGTCTTTATTGATATTCACACCAGTTTTCAGAATTGTGAAAATATGAGAAGTAGGACATTCGAATATATCTCTCGTTTGGAACGTTTAACCCCTTTTTAACCTCTTAAAGTGGGTTAATCGAGATCGGAATAGCTTACTTTTTTTATGTTTACCATTGTTGACATTTGTACCAATTTTTAGAGTTGTGACCAAATGGGAAGTGGTACATTCGAATATCCCTCGTTTGGAACGTTTAACCCCTTTTTGACCTATTAGAGTGGGTAAATAGAGATCGGAATAGCTTACTTTTTATACGTTTGTTTTTGTTGATACTTGCACCAGATTTCAGAGTTGTGACGAAAGGGGAAGTAGGACATTCAAATATCCCTCGTTTGGAAGGTTTAACCCCTGTTCCACCCCTTAAAGTGGGTTAATCGAGATCGGAATAACTTACTTTTTCTTCGTTTGTCTTTATTGATAGTCTCACCAATTTTTAGAGTTGTGACGAAATGAGAAGTAGGACATTCGAATATTCCTCGTTTGGAACGTTTAACCCCTTTTCGAGCCCTTAAAGTGGGTTAATCGAGATCGGAATAGTTTACTTTTGCTCTTTTACCATTGTTGATATTTGTGCCGATTTTTAGAGTTGTGACTATGTGGGCAGTATTATTTTCGAATGTCCCCCGTTTGGAACGTTTAACCCCTTTTCGACCCCTTAAAGTGGGTTAATCGAGATCGGAATAGTTTTCTTTTTCTTTTTTTACCATTGTTGATATTTGTGCCGATTTTCAGAGTTGTGACTATGTGGGAAGTATTATTTTCGAATATCCCCCGTTTGGAACGTTTAACCCCTTTTCGACCCCTTAAAGTGGGTTAATCGAGATCGGAATAGTTTACTTTTTCTATTTTTACCATTATTGATATTTGTGCCGATTTTCAGAGTTGTGACTATGTGGGTAGTAGGATTTTCGAATGTCCCCCGTTTGGAACGTTTAACCCCTTTTCGACCCCTTAAAGTGGGTTAATCGAGATCGGAATAGTTTTCTTTTTCTATTTTTACCATTATTGATATTTGTGCCGATTTTCAGAGTTGTGACTAAGTGGGAAGTATTATTTTCGAATGTCCCCCGTTTGGAACGTTTAACCCCTTTTGGACCCTTTAAAGTGGGTTAATCGAGATCGGAATAGTTTACTTTTTCTATTTTTACCATTGTTGATATTTGTGCCGATTTTCAGAGTTGTGACTAAGTGGGAAGTATTATTTTCGAATGTCCCCCGTTTGGAACGTTTAACCCCTTTTGGACCCTTTAAAGTGGGTTAATCGAGATCGGAATAGTTTACTTTTTCTATTTTTACCATTGTTGATATTTGTGCCGATTTTCAGAGTTGTGACTAAGTGGGAAGTATTATTTTCGAATGTCCCCCGTTTGGAACGTTTAACCCCTTTTGGACCCTTTAAAGTGGGTTAATCGAGATCGGAATAGTTTACTTTTTCTATTTTTACCATTGTTGATATTTGTGCCGATTTTCAGAGTTGTGACTATGTGGGAAGTAGGATTTTCGAATGTCCCCCGTTTGGAACGTTTAACCCCTTTTCGACCCCTTAAAGTGGGTTAATCGAGATCGGAATAGTTTACTTTTTCTATTTTTACCATTGTTGATATTTGTGCCGATTTTCAGAGTTGTGACTATGTGGGAAGTGGGAGAATTAGTGATGAGTGAGGGCTTTGCCTTATATATATAGAGATTAGAAGGGCAAGACCACTTATGAGGAAAATTTCAGAGCAATAGCCCTATTAGATATCGTTTTATAAAATACTTATTAATTAATTACTTATTTTAAAATTTTAACTTTCTATTTTTCAAAAGATTAATTAAAAGGCTAAAACTACTTATGTTGAAAATTTCAGATGTGTAGCCCTGTTATATATCGTTTTGAAAAAGAAAAAAAAAATAATAATAATAATTAATTTGTTAAAAAAATTAATTAAAAAAAAACTGACCAAGATTTTAAAATTCTGCTTTTCAAAACTACAATTAGAAGGCTAAAACTACTTATGTTGAAAATTTCAGAGCTGTATCTCTATTTGAAGCCACTTTGTAAAAATAATAATAATAAAATGATAATAATTAAAAAAATTAATTAAAAAATAACTAATTAAAATTTTAACATTTTGTTTGTCATGGGTACAATTAGAAGGTCAAAACTACTTATGTTGAACATTTCAGAGCTATACTCCAATTTTAAGTAGTCGCAAAAGACAATTAAACAATCGTGAATACAAATTCAATGTTTTTGATACCAAACATTAAAAGATTATTTAATTTACACTTACAAGGCAAACATTCAATAGCTGTCATCCGATTTCTTCGGAAAGGAAAGATACTGTATCTTTCGCTTCCCTCTAGTCAACTATTCATTGCTGTTTTTGTAATCTTGGGACTTGGAATCGCTAACTAGTTTCGTCAAAACAACTGTTGTCACCCACCCCCTAAAAATACAGTGGTCATCTCCCAAGAAAATTCCAAAGGACAGGACACACAATAGGAGTTTGACCGCAAACAGCCGAAGAAGAGGAGCTCATCAGCTGATAGTGGACACTAAAGTGAAATATATTTCGTATCCTCCCCTATTTCAAGGTCAGGGAGAAAAGAGGACAGCTGATGTTTTTGCCAAATCCCTCTGCTTGGAGAGGAAATTTCGACCCCTTTAGCTCAAATAAGCCACGACTACTCGTAAAATAAGCCCTGCCGAGATATATTTAGACAGTAAAAGTGTACAATTATTCTCAAAATGAAGAGGATAGCTAAAGACCGCAAATAATCAGAAACTTAGTTTTGACATATACTTTATTTGAGAACATTTATACATAAATTTGACTACATTTGTACAAGAGTTGGCAAATTTTTAAACATTAATAAAATTCTCTTCATCAATAATGTACCTTGAAATTTCTTTTTTATGATGATAAATTCTTTAATATTGCAGTTTACGTGTTAAATTTTCAAAATATATAATAAAAAGCCGACCCATACAAATGAAATACTGAATACATATTAACAAGTGTGAACGAATATTTTTTTAGCAAACAAGACATTTGTTTGGGGAAGAATTATGGTTCTATAGTAAATATCCCTGAATTAAAAAAATTATAAGGCTAATGTTTTAAAAAGAAAGAGGTTTATAAAAACCATATCATTAAAGCATTTAAAGAGAAATTTGAAACGCAACTTAATGTTTGGTTTAATAATGTAATATATAATCAAAGTCGAAAGTAAAACTAGAGCTGTAAAAAGTAGCAAAACTTTCAATTAGACTATAATACTGATCACTGTTAAGTGTGACATAGATTGGTGTAATTTACCGTGTTCGTTTTCATTAATTTAAACAAAAATTAGTCATATTAGCGATATTTAATACATTGGCCGAGAAAATTGGCAAAGTTGTTGTTATTATTATTATTATTATTATTTTTTTTTTTTATCGATAAAAATTACTTTATACTCTTGGGTAAGTGAATTGAGGAGGAACAGCACAGTGGTGGTTGATGGACAATGCTCCAAAAAAGATAACTCTATGGTAGACTTTCGTTGTTCAACTTTTTACAATTTAATCGAATTTTTATGAGATTTTCGGAGTTGGAGATGTTTAGAACTCCTTAGTGATTTGATCAAAATCATTAGAAACGTTTTGTGGCAATTGTTGTTAAAGATAAATTATTTAATGGCAGCTACCTTATGCGCATGAGCAATTTTGACGAAAACCTTAATGACAGGTCCAGGGCCACTGCCAATCCGTATATAAAAGTGCAACATCGTAGGTCAAAATGCTTAAGAGTTATGCTGATTTGGGGAGCTATATCACAGTCATTTTTTCACGACCACTTTTTTGTACTCGGAACGTCCCAAAACGTGAAAAAATTCATAATAAAAGTGATTTTTTTTACCAAATGGTTAATTTACATATAGGTTAATTAAAAATAAAAAAATAATATGTATAACTTTGCAAGAAATTAAGCACCTGGTAAACTTCGGAAAGTTAACAAAAATAAGAAAACAAAAACATTGACAATTTAGAGAAAGATGAAGTAATAGAAATATAATTGGCTCACATATATTTTTAATTGCTTTTTACTACTGCCCAATTTTGGATTTACGACTGCCCATTTTTAGTTTACAACTGCCCAATTAGGCCACGACTGCCCGTTAGAATAGGCCCTGCGTCCTTGCAGTAAAAACTAAGTTGATTCAACTCTGCAGATACGTTTTTTAGAGAAATGGTATTTTCTAGACCATCCATTTCTAATCTGGCAAGTTTTAATTTATTAAGCATATAAAAACCTTAAAATAGTATATGAATGTTAATACTTTTGTTTGATGAAATTTATGTCTTTGTAGATAACTTAAAGATATATAAATGAATTATTTTCGAAATCTTTATTTTCTTTGTATTCATTTTTTAAATAATATATATATATACAGCTAATAAGTTATTTTCTTTTAAACATTAAACAATATTTTTACACATTTAAGTATTTATTTTTTAATATCGGTGGTGGTAATTTTGTGTCAAAAAATCCCTAAATAAGAGGCTCCTAAAAGTTGTAACTACTTCTTAAAATTGTTAAAGGTAATTCTACAACATTTTCTGTTCTTGAGGATCTTCAATTGGAAATTCGTGAATAATTATTTCGTATATACGGAGAATATCTCTTTTACGAACCCATGAGGTTATGTGCCAATTTAAAATATCTTTTAATTCTTCATTCAAATACGCATTAATTCACCCACAGCTTCGTCAAAAGCTTCATCGGAGTCCGACACCAATATAACAATTAAATCGCAAACACTTCTTCACACTTTCTCAACCAATTCAGAATTAAATTTCAATCAAACATCTATCTTCAACAACAAATTACTAACCGTTTTACTTTCCCTGTGTAGATGCGCACTTTCCAGAACAGAAAACTGTAAAATTCTCTGTCGGAGGGTACTCACCGTTTTACTATCCTCGTACAAAATGTCCCTTATGGGCCATATTAAATCATTGAATAGAACACTGTTTCTCAACCTTTGCTACGCATACCCCATAAATAAGTGAAATGTCTCGGGGAGGGGGGGGGGGGGTATGCAGGAAAAAAAGATGTTAATGATGGATAGTGATAGATTGATTTCACCATGAGAGAAATAATATATTTCATTTTAAAAAATTCAAATCCTATGCAATTGAATCTGAATAATTTTTAAGTTGGAATTAAATATTTTAAATTTATTTTAGTCATGTATTTTATCTGCAGAATCAGTACCTATTGAAAGGAATAGGACAACCAACTTTTTTCTTGGATGTTAATAATTAAACAATACATATATATAATAAGGGCGAGGTTGGGATACACAAAGCAGTGATGATAGGTCAAGGGGTACACAAGGAAAAAAGGTTGAGAAATGCTGGAGTACAGCACAGTATTATAGTTTAAGAGACAGAAACACTTTCAGTCATTTTTCACAGACTAAATTGTGTAACAATTGTTAGCTAAGAGGTAATGTAAAATATCTAATTCAGCTGCCTAGACTGCGGTGATTGTGGGTGGAGAGGTGCTAAGAACATGTAAAAAAAAAAAAAAAAACGTTGTTTTATACCAGCTGAAATTTTTTTCTGCTTGTTAATTTAGACTATTTAATGATGTTTTTAGGCATCTAGCTGGTATTCTAAGGATAGATTATACTGCACCATCTTGTTTGCTAATGTAAAAAGCACATTTTTTAAAATTATTTTACACTGACTGAAAATTCTACACCAGAGATATTTAGATATTAAGCGAAGGCACACAACCTTGGTCTATGGCGAATACAAGTTTTCTGGCATGGCTATATACCCCGACAGATAACTGCTAATTTAGGTACCTCCATCGAACATCATTCTATGCTAGGGAATCGGTTGAATTAAATTCAATGGCTAAATGTCCTAACTTGGCAAATAATAAGCATTCTTTTGTTTGGTAACTTACACTTTTAAATTTTCCATGAGGAAGGGTACAGACAATTTCTTTGTTGAATACAGGTGTCTTTTAAAAGTTAGCCAAATAACTTTTAAAAAATTCAATTAGATATGCATCATACTTGAGGAATTGATTTAAAGAAACCAAATTGTGTCTACGTTACATCTCGGGCAATAAAAATCAACATACTATTTGTTAACATTTATTAGTTATCATATCTTTATTAGTATTACTAACACACATATTACATAAAAAAAGTAAGAAATCACACTTTATTTACATGCTAGGTAAATAATTTCTTTAAAATTTAAAATGTACTAATTTCTGATAAATATTTTAACACACCTGGGAATATAGTTCCATAAAAAAAATTATGTGTATAAGTATATGCACAATCATTTAAAGGATGGAACAGTCATATATTTTTATTCATTAAAAATTAATTTTTTGAACTCAAATCTATTATGTATGTTGAATGAATTAAAAGAACACTTAAAATTACAATTTTTAAAATATTTAAAATTAAAATCCCGGCTCTTTAACAAATTAAAATTTAGCAAAATCCGTAACAAATGCTTTAAATTTGTTCTTCTGAAAAAGTTGTTCATAATATGAATAGGTTTAAAGAATACAATTCCATGCAAGTTTGATCTTTTTTCTAATGACTTAAAATTAATCTTGAATAACTAGTTACTTGAACATTCAATTTTTTCCCGGCCACCTGCTTCTGATAACATACATAAACAAAACAGAACAACTCTAGTAACCATAGTTGAAACGACAAAAATATTTTTTTAGCCAAGTTGAGGCATCCAGAAACATTTTGGCTGAGTTAAATTGCAGCCAGATTGTAACCTTTCCGCGATGTTTATTTCCACCAATCAGGGTTTGCAGCTGGTAGGAAGATTCGTGCCACGTAACAACACTGCTTTTGAGAAAAAAGGTAAACAAACCAATGTCCACATTTTTTTTTTCTCCTTGCGTTCTTCTTTTTCTTTCGTTGTTCTACAACGCACGGATTATCACAATTGGCCACAGCCTCAATAGGCTTATTATTGAAACGATGGAAATCAAAACATTGTGATCGAGATGAATTTTTTTTTTTCACATGGATTTTTTTTGCAACGCATAAACATTTCGAGTAATATCAATTGATTATTTTCTGTTTACATTTTTTTTTTTGAGAGAAAACAGGATCTCTTAGAGATAATTTTTTTTTTAAAACAATAGAATTATTTTTAGATATTACATTTGGTTCTAGATTGAAGATAAACACTTTTTACATTAGAGCAATTGTATTTCTGTACTTAACATTCAGTTTGATAGCACTTCTATTGAAAAATTGTAGGGTTTTTTTTTGTTAGAAAAGTGGTTTTTAATTTTTCTTTATTGTTCAGCAATTTTTGAATTTTAGAGAAAAAAAAATTAGTACACAATTATGGCACATTTCTTTTCGGTGCTTATCAAACAACTACTATTCATTTCTTTTGACAGAGGTATTTAAATTATAACTTGCTAAGGGAGAAGAGGGGAAAAGGAAATTCTTTTGTTTTTAGTTCTAACAATTATCTATTAAATGATTTTAATTGATTACTTAGTTTTACTGCGGTATCAATTCAGATATCTAAATAATCACACAAAAATTCAACAAATTACATACTAACAAGATACAGGCTTAGCAAAATAATAAATATTTTTCACTTACCTAATTATTTCACAACATCAGGAAGATCGTTGAAATATCACAATAGAGTAACAAAAAAACAGCCAGGTGCATTCAGTGGGTCGAACAGGTTGGCATGAAAAAGATAAACAAACGCACTTTAATTCCTTTTCAAACTAAATTGGCAGCACAATTTTCTTTTTTCTTTCGCATACATAGAAACAAGAACTTCTATTATTAATTTACTACATATTTGAATGTGTGGAAAAAAAGAAGAAAATTCTGAAAGTAATAAACGTTATTGACTAACTGAAAGGAAAATACAATTAGTACATGGGATCTAAGTTCTAGGATTTGTTTAAGCACCTTCAAAGGGAAAGGAGAAGAGAAAAAGAGTTTTTTTTTTCTTCACCAGCTGAAAAATCAATGATAATTATTCAATTACAAACAAAAATAAAAACACATTTATCAATTTAGGAATTAACGCAAATAAATAAACACGAAAAAAAAGGAACTAGAGGATGGAATTTACTTTTTTTTATTTTTTACTATTTACAACTCTGTATCACTCTTAAGGAGTGCTTCAGATAAACTACCACGCAACTGTGTGTATTTACGTTTAAAATGGTTCAAATTGGATTGGGCAAAATGGGCTCGGATCTCAGACTCTTTGGCTCCGGCTCTCTCAATTATACTCAGTTTGCCCTCATCGAGGACAAACCTCAATTCCGCCATCACCGATTCTAAGGTGGGCTCCTCGTTCTCCTCATCACTGTCCGATTCGAGGGAGGATTCCCCGTTCCAGCCGTAATCTCGATGGCTACGATCAAGAAGCCATGGGTCATTCAGCCGGACGGGCTCGGACACCGGTGAAGAGGGTCCGCAAAGCTCCGAGCATTGAGCGCCACAGCTCGGGGTGGACGTTTCGACGGGGCGGAGGCCGCGTGGGCTCACGGTGGCTATCGGGCGGTGGTCCTCTTTCTGGGGCACAGTCAGGGAGTCAAACAGAGCCGGGATGCTCGGGCGAGGGGGCGAGTCGACTTCAATGTCGAACAGGCTTTCGATGGAGGTTGAGGGAGATGGAGATTGCATAGAGGTAGGCGGGAATGACGCGAGGAACAATGAGGCAACAGGAGTGATCAGAACGATATCCAAGAGCGAAGTGGACACGATCACCAGCAGGGCTGCCAACTCTCAAATAGCCTGAATCGCCAACAGCCTATTAAAAAATCGCCAAAAATCGCCAGATCTCAAAATCAAGAAAATCGCCAAAATATAGCCAAAAATCGCCAAATGAGAAAATAATTCACCAAAAAAACTAATTATCTTAGAAAAAAAATTTGTTTATCAATAGTATTGCCTTTCCAGCCAAGCCAATTGGCGGATAAATACCTGGTTTTTTCAACGTTGGAGGGTAATTTGAAAATGAGGATATCTGCGGGTTTTTTTTTCCCCCCAAAAAGAATGTATTTTTTTTACTACTGAGAGGTCATTTTTTCGAGTAATCTGATAAGTTCAAGGCATGGGTCATTACTATACGAGTAGGCGACAAAACACGAGATCAATTTATTTTATCCCTTACCCGGTAGTGTTCGTCACTGTGGTGTTCGTTTCAAATTTCAATTAGTTTGCAGCCGTTTTTAGGGTGTCCTATCCCTCCCTATTGCCCCCCAGGAGTTCTCTTACAAAGAAACCTCGGCGCCTACTTGACAAATAATTAGATCGACTTGGCGGGCAAACTTAACGTAACCAAATGGTTGTGGAGAATCTCGTTTTAGGGCAGTTTAGCTTCTAGCCTCCAGCCTTCTTCTTTCCTTTTTTTTTTTTTTTTTTTGTCTCGCATGCAGAACCAAATCGCGGCGAACAGAACAAAGGACCAAGGGGTACCCTGTTGTGTTTGTTAAAATACTAGTCGCACTGTCGGCGTGGGGGGGGGGGGATGAAAAGAGCAGTGTCATTTCCTTTCCCTTGTTCCAATCTTGAGCCGAAACCGATTCTGGTTTGGCTTTTTTCCTTTCCATTTCTATCTATTAACTGGGCTGGGATTTAGGAAAGTTAAGCTGAAGACACACAGGAACAAATTCCACCCTCCTTAAGATTTCATTTCTCCCCTTTCGACATTTATCAAAAGGAGGCTTGTATCCGCGCCGTGCCCGGCCTTTTAGTGAGGCCTGTGTGTCCCCAGTTTAGGCGGGATCCGGACAACTCATCCCCCGGACAACTCGACCCCGGTCATCTCGACCCCGGACGTCTCATCCCCCGGACAACTCACCACAGGACATCTCGCCACCGGACAAGTCACCCCCAAAGAAAGGGGGGGAACGTTAGGGAGGTGCATAGTTGAATAGTGGAACTTGCGTACATATTTAAGAAGGCACAACCACAACATAGTAGATGCCTTGCCCCGACTTCCCACCACCACTGTTGATGTCGAAAATATATAGACACTTCGTACATTTGGTACGGGAAGACTGATGCATGTGTAAGATGAATGTCAGGCACGGATCTAGAGATATATATTAGGGGAAGGGGGGGGGCGTATTGCTTATATGTGAGGAAGGTTTTTATTAATATTTTTAATAACTAATGGAGTATGGTCTAATAAATATGGAATTATTATATTTCGGGGATTTTTTTGATTTTTTTTTTTTTTTTTTTTTGACGTAGATGAAGACATTTTATAGAATCGAGAATATATAGACATGAGTGAGTTATAACATTTTGTAAATCTGATATGATGCAAAGCAAGTTGATGTATGTGTAAGATGATTGTCAGGCGCGGATCTAGAGAGATATAGTAGGTGAGGGGTGCGTATTGCGTACATATGGGGTAAGTTTTTATTAATAATTTTTATTACTAATGAGTAATTAAATTATGGAATTTTAATATTTCGAATTTATTTTCCTTTTTGACGCAGATGAAAAGACATTTTATAGTATCGAGACTATATAGACGCATCGTATATTAGATAGGATAAAGGGTAAGAGTGATGTGTCAGATTACTGTCATGCGTGGATCTAGAGAGGCGAGGGTTCGTATTGCGTACATATGGTCAAACTTTTTATTAATATCTTTAATAAGTAATAAGTTATTAAAATATGGAATTTTTATATTTCGGATGTTTTTTTTCTTTTTTGGAGTAGAGATATTTCTTTTTGACGAAACAGATTTAATAGTATCGAGAATATATAGACATTTCGAATATAAGACATGATGCAGGGTAAGACTGATGTGTCAGATAATTGTCAGGCGCGGATCTAGAGATATATATTAGGAGACGCGGGGATGCGCGTTGTGTACATATGGGGAAAGTTTTTATTAATATCTTTAATAAGTAATGAGTTATTAAAATATGGAGTTTTTATACTTCGATTTTATTTTTTTCCCCTTTTTGACGTAGATGAAAGAAAATAGTATCGAGAATATATAAACACTTCGTATATATTTGATATGATGCCAGATAAGACTGATGTATGTGTCAGATGATTGTAAGGCGAGGATCTAGAGGTATATTTTAGGAGAGGCGGGTTCGTGTTGAGTACATGTGTGGAAACTTTTTATTAATATCTTTTATAAGTAATTAGTTATTAAAATATGGAGTTTTTGTATTTCGGAGTTTTTTCCTTCTTTTTTTTTATGTGGATGAAAAGACATTTAATAGTATCGAAAATATATGGACATGAGTTTGTTATGCCACTTCGAATATTTCATATAGACAATACTGATGTATGTTTAAGATTATGTGCACACTATGCCCAGGCAAGAATCTAGGGAGGTTTTATTAAAAAGAATATGCGAATTGATCACATGTAGCGTACATTAAAAGTTAAGAGGGGTCAGAAGGCAATTTTTTTTCTCGGAACCCATTTTGAAGTTTTTAGCACATCACAATATTTGAAATGTTATCTACAAAATAGTTTAACTTGGTGGGCAATGCGCACATCCGAAGTATTTTCAAATATTTTTTTGAAACAATAACATCAGCAAAAAAAAAAAAAAAGCCCGTCTGCTATGTACTTTAAACGCTGTTTTCTCAAAATGCTGTTTTTTCATACCAATATACCTTTTTCTCAGGATCTACTCGATATTTTGCTTTGAAATTTTTTTTCCTCATACATATTGTATTTTTACACAAACAGACATATGCTTTTACAGAAATGTTGATTAGATTTAAAAAAAAAAATCCTAACCATGTTGGGTTTTTTGGGAAAATTTATTAAAAAATTACAAAACATCATAAATCCTAAACAAAACTTTTTTTTGTTTTACAAGAGGATATCTTAGTCTATGTCAAAGTGTTTTAATATTGGCTGTACAAAATCTTAAGCTGATGCTACGAGTAATTCTGAGTAAAGGTACATAAAAAAGGCCTTTTTAAGATGGACTCGATAAAGCCTTCCGACCCCCATTAAGAACATTTAGAAATGGTGTAGCACTAACGTACACGTCTATCATCGATTTTAAAGTAGAAATTGCATAACGCCTAAGAGATTCAATCATGAGGCTAATTGCATGCTAGGCACACAATGTTGTTAATAAAAGCTTTGAAAGTTTCATCATTGACGACATTTTCTCGCCAACGTGATATGTTGACAAAATTATAAATTGTTTTTGGTATTCGGCGACATGATTTAAAATCGCAATGAGGAAAGGTTACTGCGTTTTCATACTATAGCGAGATATGGAATATTTATCCAGTTTCATTTCAACCCTTTCAATTCCTTCGGTTTTTAGCTTAGTTGATGGCTGTATTGTTAGCGATCTGGCCTTGCATGCCAAAGGTGTGTCGAGTTCGAATCACAGGTTAGGCACATATGCTCTTTTTGGCTTGGATTCTACTTTAAGCTGTAGTTGTCGCTTGATGAGCCGTCATATATGTGGAATGTCCGTGAGGCAACTGTAAACGGGGCGGACCGAACCAACAATCTGACTGAAGGGTTCAACAATAGATTCAGATTGTTGGTATCCGAGGACCATCCAAGCATTTGGAAACTAATTTTAGCCCTTCAATCGGAATTGGCTGCAGATTGCTACAGGCAGGAACAGGCTGCTAATGGAAACCCACCAAAAAGAAGACGGAAAAGATGCTTCATTGAAATGCAGGAAAAATTGCAGGAATTATGCGAACAACACAGAACCAATTCTATAACAATGAGAGATTTCCTTTCTCGTGTGGGAAAGTTTACATTAAAAAATGTATCACAACACTAAAATATTAAATGCTTTTTTTTTGTTAAGATTTGTTTTGTTATATGTTTTCTTAAGTTGTTAATATTTTTTTAAATCTTAACTTTGAAAATTCCCCTTTTATAATCAATAATCACCTTTCATATTTCAAAAAATATTTCATAGGTAAAAACCCAAATTTCAAATCTGTTTAATATAACAATAAAGATATAAATACACTTCCATTTGAAAATCAATCTTTTTGTTTATATCCTCATTTAAATTTCTAGATAAAATAGCTTTTTCTCACATTTTCATAAAGTAACCATGAAAAAATAAAAAAATAATAAAATTTACCATTTAGAAATTAATTTCTTAACCAATTTATATAATTGAGGATCAAATCATTTGCAAAATTATGGAGACTACTATAAATAATGATTCATAATACTGAAATAAATTAAAAACTTCCTTAATATTATATGTTCTACAGTTATTTATATTTCAAGAAACTAATAGGTAGAAGGAAAAAAAAAAGGAAATATATCTTTGCAGTTAATATTGATTGAGTACTTAACTACTGATATTAATTTAGTGTTAGTGTAATCTGAGGAAAGAGAGAGGAAAAAAAATAGGAGGTTGGTTTGCACGCTTAATGACCTATTGTTATGCACAATGACGGCTCATCAAGCGAGAGCTACAGCTTAACAAGGAGTCCGAGCCACAAACAGCATATGTGTCTAACCTGTGATTCGAACCTCGAACCCGGCAACTTCGGCATGCAAGGCCAGAACGCTAACAACACAGCCATTAACTAAGCTAAAAATAGAAGGAATTGAAAGCGTTGAAATGAAAATGGCTA
The DNA here is from genome assembly GCA_963978545.1 of Linyphia triangularis. Taxonomy (NCBI): domain Eukaryota; kingdom Metazoa; phylum Arthropoda; class Arachnida; order Araneae; family Linyphiidae; genus Linyphia; species Linyphia triangularis. The sequence goes on from OZ021727.1 coordinate 18,994,883, forward strand.
AATATTCTCGCTATAGTATGAAAACGCAGTAACCTTTCCTTTTTGCGATTTTAAGTCATGTCGTCGAAAACAATTTATAATTTTGTCAACATACCCACTTTGGCGAGAAAACGTCGTCGACGGTAAAAATTTCAAAGCTCTTATTGACCATGTTGTGTGCCTAGCATTCAAATAGTCTCACGATTGAATCCCATTGGCGTTATGCAATATCTACTTTAAAGTCGATGATAGGCTTGTGAGTTAGTGCATCTCCATTTCTTAACTTATACTGTACGCTACATGTGAGCAACTCGCATATTCCTCCCAATAAAACCTCCTTAGATCCTTGCCTGGTTGTAGTGTACACATAATCTAAAACACACGACACTTTTGCCTATAACAAATATTCGAAGTGTCATAACTCACTTATTTGTATATATTCTCGATACTATCAAATCTCTTTCGTCAAAAAGAAACGTCTATACGTCAAGAAAGAAAAAGAAGAAAAAAAAAATCCGAAGTATAACAATTCCATATTTTAATAACTTATTAAAGATATTAATAAAAACGTTCACCATATGTACGCAACACGCACCCCCGCCTCTCCTAATATATATCTCTAGATCCGCGCCTGACAACTATCTGACACATCACTCTTACCTTGCATCATGTCTTATATTTGAAATGTCTATATATTCTCGATACTATTAAATCTCTTTCGTCAAAAAAAAATGTCTCTACGCCAAAAAAGAAAAGAAAAAAATCCGAAATATAACAATTCCATATTTTAATAACTTATTAAAGATATTAATAAAAACGTTCACCATATGTACGCAACACGCACCCCCGCATCTCCTTATACATATCTCTAGATCCGCGCCTGACAACTATCTGACACATCACTCTTACCTTGCATCATGTCTTATATTCGAAATGTCTATATATTCTCGATACTATTAAATCTCTTTCGTCAAAAAGAAATGTCTCTACGCCAAAAAAGAAAAGAAAAAAATCCGAAATATAACAATTCCATATTTTAATAACTTATTAAAGATATTAATAAAAACTTTCACCATATGTACGCAACACGCACCCCCGCATCTCCTAATACATATCTCTAGATCCGCGCCTGACAACTATCTGACACATCACTCTTACCTTGCATCATGTCTTATATTCGAAATGTCTATATATTCTCGATACTATTAAATCTCTTTCGTCAAAAAGAAATGTCTCTACGCCAAAAAAGAAAAGAAAAAAATCCGAAATATAACAATTCCATATTTTAATAACTTATTAAAGATATTAATAAAAACTTTCACCATATGTACGCAACACGCACCCCCGCATCTCCTAATACATATCTCTAGATCCGCGCCTGACAACTATCTGACACATCATTCTTACCTTGCATCATGTCTTATATTCGAAATGTCTATATATTCTCGATACTATTAAATCTCTTTCGTCAAAAAGAAATGTCTCTACGCCAAAAAAGAAAAGAAAAAATCCGAAATATAACAATTCCATATTTTAATAACTTATTAAAGATATTAATAAAAACTGTCACCATATGTACGCAACATGCACCCCCGCCTCTCTAGATCCGCTCCTGACAGTCACCTGTGAGACATCAATCTTACCCATTATCCTATCTGATGATGTGTCTATATATTCTCGATACTATTAAATCTCCTTTCATCTAAGTCAAGAAAAGAAAGGGAAAAAAAAAAAAAAAAATCCGGAATATACAAATTCCATACTTTATTAACTTATAACTTATTAAAGATATTAATAAAAACTTTCTCCCTATGTAACACGCACCTCCGTCTCTCCCAATATATATCTCTAGATCCGCGCCTGACAACCATCTGACACATCATCAGTCTTACCCTGCATCATATTAAATATACGAAATGTCTATATATTCTCGATACTACTACATCTCTTTCGTCAAAAAGAAACATCTCTACGCCAAGAAGAAGAAGAAAAAAGAAGAAAAAAAATCCGAAGTATAACAATTCCATATTTTAATAACTCATATATTATTAAAAATATTAATACCTTGAACTAAAATTAATTTAATCAAGACTGTAATAAAATATTTCGTTAATATTTGAATAACACCAACAATGTTCAGCAGGGAGGAGGGGTTAAAAGATAACTTCAATGCTATGCCTTCTTGAATACGTACGCAAGTCCCACCATTCAGCTTCGACAGTTCCTCGTAAGAAAATCGTTTTCCCCCTAACAACACCCTCGATCCGCGCTTTCTTGGTGGTGACTTGTCCGGTGGCGAGATGTCCGGTGGTGAGATGTCCGGGGGATGAGATGTCCGGGGTCGAGTTGTCCGGTGGCGACTTGTCCGAGGGATGAGATGTCCGGCATCCAGTTTAGGCTGCCACGTATTATTCATTACGTAAAAAAAAATTTCGTTGCTTTCGAAATAATATTGGAAATTTTTCTTGGATATTCATAGGTTATTTGCTTACGCTTGTCATTTAAAACTTAACAATAAGAATAATAAAAGATTGCAAATTATTATTTACTTTCAATTTGATTTTGTTCAAGGGAAGAAACAGTATAAATAGAAGAAAATACAACGAACCTGGAAATGATGAAGAAAATGGTAGATAAAAATGTAAATAGTACAGCTTTAACCACAATTATTTCTAAAAAGAGTTAATTAACTTTAGAGAGAAATGAAAAAAAAATATTGACATAGTTAACATGACTGATTACAATGCTTTAATTGGATATAAAAATAAGAATTTATGTTTTTGAATAAGAATTATTTGATTAGTTTTCTTAATAATCTTATGACTTTGGAAATTTTAATTTGTTAAAAATTTTAAACTTGTTTTTTTAACAGTTCAGATTGTTACTACATCAATAATCGGACATCTGTCACAATCCCTGTCGGGTCTACTTATATTTTGAAAATTGAGATCACCACAGAACTCCTTCACGCTATGGAAAATTTTGAAACAATATTTCATATTTTCTTAGTTACACGAACAGTTTTGCATTTCAATAATTTTATGCTTTTACATGGAACTAGATAAATTATTTTTATGAATTTCAATGATCCATTTGTTAAAACAGGGAAATAAAAGTATTGGATTCGGTAAAAAATTCGATTTTTGCTTTTCTTCATGTTTTGGGATGTGCTCTGAGTTAAAAAAAAGTGGTCTAGAACAATGTCGGTGTACGTCCGTAGACCTAGTAAGCATAACTCCCGAACAGATTGATCTACGATATTCTACTTTGGGTCTCACTCATCAAAATAAGCATTTTACCTTGTTTGTAAAAGTATTACTTTCCCCACTAGTTGCATAAATAACTATTTCCTATGACATTTTTTTTTCAATTGGATCGGCTTAAATTAGAACTTCTCCATAGTCAAAAACTTCTCAAATCTATTGTATCTCTTTGTTAATGTATTAGATTTTGCTGTGAAAAATATGTGATACATTTTTGTAAATTATTTGAGAATTTCCGATTAGTTTGGTATGTGAACGAAACAAGTAACTTAAAATGAATGACTGGTGTTTGATCTAACATTTTAAGTTTTAGTCTTTATTTTTGATGTCGACATTTTCAATTTTTAAAATTTTTTTTTATTAAACTTTTATCATTTTAAATAAGATACTCATTTCATAATACATGCTAAAAAGTTTTTAAAGTTGTTTCATTGACTTTGACTTCAGGGCAAAAAATTAATTATTATAACTATTATAAGAAGTCAACGGATTTTCGGGGAATCGGTTGACATATAGTTACAATAATTAATAAATTTTTTCTTCTTTTTGTCGCGTTCCATGTGCCACCTACGTGGGAAGACTGCTTCTTCCTCTCGTTTTTTATTTCTGGGAACACCTTTAGATTAGATACGAATCAAGTTTCTTAATAAGTAAAAATCCTTTGCACGAAATATGAAAACAATTTGTGATTAGTTGAAACGCACTTCGAATTCTTCCACCTCTTTTTATTTTACACTACAACACTTAGATTAAGTTCAATTGGATTACAGTAAGTGAGTTAATTAGTTCCTCCAAGTCAAATAGAAACGTGTGTAAAAGAGGCCTTTTAGTGACAGCCCTAAAACTTGATAGAATGCATTGCTATCGATATCGAAATCTATCTGCTAAGTTTCAGCTCGAATGGATAAAGCTAGGCAAGTGGATTAATTTGTCGTTATCATTTTCTCAGATTCGTACGCCACACACAAAAGCAAACAAAATCGAAGTTAGGATTTAGAAATACAACATACAAAATTCAAAGAAAATTGTTTCCCCAATGAAAATAAAATTAAAAAATAGGCCATATTCTAAATGAACAACCGAATTCTAAAAATAGATATCAATTAAGTACCATATTTAATGCCTAATAATCTACAAACAGCAAAGTATTTAAAAGTAAATGGTTGAGAACAAAACAGGAACAAAAAGTAAGCCAAAGTATTTTAATGATAGTGCAATAAATGTATCTTCTAACCAATCCTCAATAATTCAAGACAACAGGTGCCTGCATTCACCAGACAGTTACAAGGAAGGTTGACTAAGTCTGCTTTAAACAAAACAAAAAAAATATATATATACTAGGGGGCTTCGCCCCCTGCTCGCTAACGCTCGCCAACCCCCAAACGCCTCGCTGCGCTCGGATTGAGCGGCTTTGCCGCTCGAATTTGTGGTTAAAACATCTTGCTGCGCTCGAATAGGTTTGCTAGCCATAAAAAATGCAACCAAATTTTTAAATTTTTATAAATTTAATGTTTTATAAATTTAATGTAATTTAATGTAATTTTTATAAATTTAATGTAAGGCCTAATAGAGAAAACACCCAAATTGCAGTTTTATAATAGAAAGTTAAATATACTATCCGCCAACATTCTGACTTAAAACTACATTAGCTATGCCCTTACATTGAAGTCCCAATATCTTTTATTTATTCTGATAAGTCGCCCCGTTAGAGAACGACGTCCAACGCGAGGCATTTTCTGGATAGAAATACTTCAAAATAATAATTACTCTAATACAAAAATGCTTCAGAAAAACAGAAAAAATCAATTTTGAAACGAAGAGTTTAAAAAGAGCTTTAAAATTAGCAACGGATTTGTTGTTTACATACGTAAGGATGTTGCCATTCATATATTCAAAATCATTGAGGCTTTGTAGTAGCTTAATGATGAAAAATATTGAAATTTAACTAAATAATAAAGTGTTAATAAATTATTTTGGCACGTTTTGGCAAATCTACAGCTTATTTCCTTTAAAATGACACCTTGATCATTGAAATTGGTTGAGCAGTTTAGGCGGACGGACTAACCCCAAAAAACGTATTGCCTATTAAATATATAGATAAAAAAATAGCAAATATCCAGAAAATCACTGGAAAATCCGAAAATCGCCAAAAAAAAGTGGAAATTCGCCAGAATAATTTTTTTAAATTGCCAAAAAATCGCCAATCGCCAAACCCTCAAAACCTATCGCCAAACGCCTTCAAAAATTGCCAAATTGGCGAAAAATCGCCAGACCTGGCAGCGCTGATCAGACGATCACAGAAAAAAAATACAAGCCTGAAAAGGGGGGATCTTGAAAAAAAAAGGGGAGTGAAAAAGGAAAAAAAAAAAAGGAACCAAGGGAACAGATAGTCGCAAGCTTTTCTTTTGAAGCATATTCACATACCTAGTTTTCGTTAGGGGGGCTGAAGGGGCGCAGACATTTAAATTGCTATAAATTCTACGACGTTAAATACTCACCATGGAAGACGGGAGAACACTAGCTTGAGGCAACAGAGACAGGCATTCAAACACCTGTTTCATATAGAGGGTCCGCGAAAACTTTGTGACCAAACGAGTTTCTTTGGCCAAGGGTCAGTTTTAATAGGGGGAGCGATGTCAACTTCGAAAAATAAAGGTATTTTACGAGCAATTTGGATGACATTTGACAACCAGGTTATACGAAATAAGGGTAAGTCCTCTTTTACGATTCAGGGCAGGGCCGCCGACAGGGGGGGGGGGGGGGCAAAATAGTGCAAATGATAGGGGCCCGCTTCGCCAAGTAGGGCCCACAATATACTACCTCTACTCTTTTTTTTTTCTCTTTTTTTTTTTTTTTTTTTGCTACGCCGTCCAACAGAAGCAAACCACAAGTGGAGGGAGAGACTATGGGGAACAGTCGTAATGGATGTCTGCTTTATCAGAGTGAGAGTCATCCAATTTTTACTTTTTGTTGTTCTTTTGACGCTTAGTAAATAATCTTTTTGGTTCTAGTGAATATTGATAAACCTCTAAGGGGCCCCTGACGAGCTCTGACCTCAAAGGCAAACAATATTTATTGAAAAAATTATAGTGTTATTTCGTGGACAAAGGTTTAGTATGAAGTAAGAATTAATCTAAAAAGTGGCCTTTGATGACCCATGCCTTATGGATCTTTTTGAGGGCCCCATGCCATATAAAATACGATATTTATTCTTAAACGTGAAACTTCATTTAAGTACATGCAAAAGTTATTAATTGTCATTTCATAGACGAGAGTTCATTATAATTTTTAGGAATAAACAAACACGTTATAAACATCAAGTATGCCCGAGGAGACTCGGGCCCCCAAAATACAACGTAATAATAAAATGTAGTAAACAATAAATTTAGTATGTTAATACCCACCCAAACTGTGTATACGTACTAGGAATAAATAATTTTCTGTGGTGCGCTTTATAAGTACGTCGCGCAACGTTAAAATAATCTAAACAAACAAGAATTATACATCAAGCATTGAACTTCGAAAGGGCCCAGTCGATTGTTGTCCCAATAGAATAAATATATTATATTTAAATTTAAACTACATAATCATCAATACGCTAATTATTTATGTGCCCGCCACATGCTCATGGACGTAGGCCCTGATCATCGCCTAGGGCCACAAGGCCCGGGCTTTGAGCCTATAATTTTAGGGGATGCCGGACATCTCATCCCTCGGACAAGTCGCCACCGGACAACTCGACCCCGGACATCTCATCCCCCGGACATCTCACCATCGGACATCTCGCCACCGGACAAGTCACCACCAAGAAAGCGCGGATCGAGGGTGTTGTTAGGGGGGAAACGATTTTCTTACGAGGAACTGTCGAAGCTGAATGGTGGGACTTGCGTACGTATTCAAGAAGGCATAGCATTGAAGTTATCTTTTAACCCCTCCTCCCTGCTGAACATTGTTGGTGTTATTCAAATATTAACGAAATATTTTATTACAGTCTTGATTAAATTAATTTTAGTTCAAGGTATTAATATTTTTAATAATATATGAGTTATTAAAATATGGAATTGTTATACTTCGGATTTTTTTTTTTTTTTGCTTCTTCTTCTTGGCGTAGAGATGTTTCTTTTTGACGAAAGAGATGTAGTAGTATCGAGAATATATAGACATTTCGTATATTTAATATGATGCAGGGTAAGACTGATGATGTGTCAGATGGTTGTCAGGCGCGGATCTAGAGATATATATTGGGAGAGACGGAGGTGCGTGTTACATAGGGACAAAGTTTTTATTAATATCTTTAATAAGTTATAAGTTAATAAAGTATGGAATTTGTATATTCCGGATTTTTTTTTTTTTTTCCCCTTTCTTTTCTTGACTTAGATGAAAGGAGATTTAATAGTATCGAGAATATATAGACACATCATCAGATAGGATAAAGGGTAAGATTGATGTCTCACAGGTGACTGTCAGGAGCGGATCTAGAGAGGCGGGGGTGCATGTTGCGTACATATGGTGACAGTTTTTATTAATATCTTTAATAAGTTATTAAAATATGGAATTGTTATATTTCGGATTTTTTCTTTTCTTTTTTGGCGTAGAGACATTTCTTTTTGACGAAAGAGATTTAATAGTATCGAGAATATATAGACATTTCGAATATAAGACATGATGCAAGGTAAGAATGATGTGTCAGATAGTTGTCAGGCGCGGATCTAGAGATATGTATTAGGAGATGCGGGGGTGCGTGTTGCGTACATATGGTGAAAGTTTTTATTAATATCTTTAATAAGTTATTAAAATATGGAATTGTTATACTTCGGATTTTTTTTTCCTTCTTTTTCTTTCTTGACGTATAGACGTTTCTTTTTGACGAAAGAGATTTGATAGTATCGAGAATATATACAAATAAGTGAGTTATGACACTTCGAATATTTGTTATAGGCAAAAGTGTCGTGTGTTTTAGATTATGTGTACACTACAACCAGGCAAGGATCTAAGGAGGTTTTATTGGGAGGAATATGCGAGTTGCTCACATGTAGCGTACAGTATAAGTTAAGAAATGGAGATGCATTAACTCACAAGCCTACCATCGACTTTAAAGTAGATATTGCATAACGCCAATGGGATTCAATCGTGAGACTATTTGAATGCTAGGCACACAACATGGTCAATAAGAGCTTTGAAATTTTTACCGTCGACGACGTTTTCTCGCCAAAGTGGGTATGTTGACAAAATTATAAATTGTTTTCGACGACATGACTTAAAATCGCAAAAAGGAAAGGTTACTGCGTTTTCATACTATAGCGAGAATATTTAGCCATTTTCATTTCAACGCTTTCAATTCCTTCTATTTTTAGCTTAGTTAATGGCTGTGTTGTTAGCGTTCAGTCCTTGCATGCCGAAGTTGCCGGGTTCGAGGTTCGAATCACAGGTTAGACACATATGCTGTTTGTGGCTCGGACTCCTTGTTAAGCTGTAGCTCTCGCTTGATGAGCCGTCATTGTGCATAACAATAGGTCATTAAGCGTGCAAACCAAACTCCTATTTTTTTTCCTCTCTCTTTCCTCAGATTACACTAACACTAAATTAATATCAGTAGTTAAGTACTCAATCAATATTAACTGCAAAGATATATATATATTTTTTTCCTTCTAACTATTAGTTTCTTGAAATATAAATAACTGTAGAACATATAATATTAAGGAAGTTTTTAATTTATTTCAGTATTATGAATCATTATTTATAGTAGTCTCCATAATTTTGCAAATGATTTGATCCTCAATTATATAAATTGGTTTAGAAATTAATTTCTAAATGGTAAATTTTATTATTTTTTATTTTTTCATGGTTACTTTATGAAAATGTGAGAAAAAGCTATTTTATCTAGAAATTTAAATGAGGATATAAACAAAAAGATTGATTTTCAAATGGAAGTGTATTTATATCTTTATTGTTATATTAAACAGATTTGAAATTTGGGTTTTTACCTATGAAATATTTTTTGAAATATGAAAGGTGATTATTGATTATAAAAGAGGAATTTTCAAAGTTAAGATTTAAAAAAATATTAACAACTTAAGAAAACATATAACAAAACAAATCTTAACAAAAAAAAAGCATTTAATATTTTAGTGTTGTGATACATTTTTTAATGTAAACTTTCCCACACGAGAAAGGAAATCTCTCATTGTTATAGAATTGGTTCTGTGTTGTTCGCATAATTCCTGCAATTTTTCCTGCATTTCAATGAAGCATCTTTTCCGTCTTCTTTTTGGTGGGTTTCCCTTAGCAGCCTGTTCCTGCCTGTAGCAATCTGCAGCCAATTCCGATTGAAGGGCTAAAATTAGTTTCCAAATGCTTGGATGGTCCTCGGATACCAACAATCTGAATCTATTGTTGAACCCTTCAGTCAGATTGTTGGTTCGGTCCGCCCCGTTTACAGTTGCCTCACGGACATTCCACATATATGACGGCTCATCAAGCGACAACTACAGCTTAAAGTAGAATCCAAGCCAAAAAGAGCATATGTGCCTAACCTGTGATTCGAACTCGACACACCTTTGGCATGCAAGGCCAGATCGCTAACAATACAGCCATCAACTAAGCTAAAAACCGAAGGAATTGAAAGGGTTGAAATGAAACTGGATAAATATTCCATATCTCGCTATAGTATGAAAACGCAGTAACCTTTCCTCATTGCGATTTTAAATCATGTCGCCGAATACCAAAAACAATTTATAATTTTGTCAACATATCACGTTGGCGAGAAAATGTCGTCAATGATGAAACTTTCAAAGTTTTTATTAACAACAATGTGTGCCTAGCATGCAATTAGCCTCATGATTGAATCTCTTAGGCGTTATGCAATTTCTACTTTAAAATCGATGATAGACGTGTACGTTAGTGCTACACCATTTCTAAATGTTCTTAATGGGGGTCGGAAGGCTTTATCGAGTCCATCTTAAAAAGGCCTTTTTTATGTACCTTTACTCAGAATTACTCGTAGCATCAGCTTAAGATTTTGTACAGCCAATATTAAAACACTTTGACATAGACTAAGATATCCTCTTGTAAAACAAAAAAAAGTTTTGTTTAGGATTTATGATGTTTTGTAATTTTTTAATAAATTTTCCCAAAAAACCCAACATGGTTAGGATTTTTTTTTAAAATCTAATCAACATTTCTGTAAAAGCATATGTCTGTTTGTGTAAAAATACAATATGTATGAGGAAAAAAAATTTCAAAGCAAAATATCGAGTAGATCCTGAGAAAAAGGTATATTGGTATGAAAAAACAGCATTTTGAGAAAACAGCGTTTAAAGTACATAGCAGACGGGCTTTTTTTTTTTTTTTGCTGATGTTATTGTTTCAAAAAAATATTTGAAAATACTTCGGATGTGCGCATTGCCCACAAAGTTAAACTATTTTGTAGATAACATTTCAAATATTGTGATGTGCTAAAAACTTCAAAATGGGTTCCGAGAAAAAAAATTGCCTTCTGACCCCTCTTAACTTTTAATGTACGCTACATGTGATCAATTCGCATATTCTTTTTAATAAAACCTCCCTAGATTCTTGCCTGGGCATAGTGTGCACATAATCTTAAACATACATCAGTATTGTCTATATGAAATATTCGAAGTGGCATAACAAACTCATGTCCATATATTTTCGATACTATTAAATGTCTTTTCATCCACATAAAAAAAAAGAAGGAAAAAACTCCGAAATACAAAAACTCCATATTTTAATAACTAATTACTTATAAAAGATATTAATAAAAAGTTTCCACACATGTACTCAACACGAACCCGCCTCTCCTAAAATATACCTCTAGATCCTCGCCTTACAATCATCTGACACATACATCAGTCTTATCTGGCATCATATCAAATATATACGAAGTGTTTATATATTCTCGATACTATTTTCTTTCATCTACGTCAAAAAGGGGAAAAAAATAAAATCGAAGTATAAAAACTCCATATTTTAATAACTCATTACTTATTAAAGATATTAATAAAAACTTTCCCCATATGTACACAACGCGCATCCCCGCGTCTCCTAATATATATCTCTAGATCCGCGCCTGACAATTATCTGACACATCAGTCTCACCCTGCATCATGTCTTATATTCGAAATGTCTATATATTCTCGATACTATTAAATCTCTTTCGTCAAAAAGAAATATCTCTACTCCAAAAAAGAAAAAAAACAACATCCGAAATATAAAAATTCCATATTTTAATAACTTATTACTTATTAAAGATATTAATAAAAAGTTTGACCATATGTACGCAATACGAACCCTCGCCTCTCTAGATCCACGCATGACAGTAATCTGACACATCACTCTTACCCTTTATCCTATCTAATATACGATGCGTCTATATATTCTCGATACTATAAAATGTCTTTTCATCTGCGTCAAAAAGGAAAATAAATTCGAAATATTAAAATTCCATAATTTAATTACTCATTAGTAATAAAAAATATTAATAAAAACTTACCCCATATGTACGCAATACGCACCCCTCACCTACTATATCTCTCTAGATCCGCGCCTGACAATCATCTTACACATACATCAACTTGCTTTGCATCATATCAGATTTACAAAATGTTATAACTCACTCATGTCTATATATTCTCGATTCTATAAAATGTCTTCATCTACGTCAAAAAAAAAAAAATCAAAAAAATCCCCGAAATATAATAATTCCATATTTATTAGACCATACTCCATTAGTTATTAAAAATATTAATAAAAACCTTCCTCACATATAAGCAATACGCCCCCCCCCCTTCCCCTAATATATATCTCTAGATCCGTGCCTGACATTCATCTTACACATGCATCAGTCTTCCCGTACCAAATGTACGAAGTGTCTATATATTTTCGACATCAACAGTGGTGGTGGGAAGTCGGGGCAAGGCATCTACTATGTTGTGGTTGTGCCTTCTTAAATATGTACGCAAGTTCCACTATTCAACTATGCACCTCCCTAACGTTCCCCCCCCTTTCTTTGGGAGTGACTTGTCCGGGGGATGAGTTGTCCGGATCCCGGACGCCACGGTCCCTCATGAGTACAAATATTATTTATTTATTATTATTATTATTTGCCAAAACGTTCAGCTCAAGATTTTAAGATTCTGTCTCTATACATTTGTACAATTGTATTTAAAGGAAAATATTTCTTAGAATATATTAAGGGGTGATTTTTAGTTTAAAAAAATCGCATTTTTTTTTTAATAATTCGCATTTCCCCCCTCATTCTAATTTTTTTTATTTTGCAGTCTCTATTAATTACTTTTACGAATTCCTATTAATATTAAAATATAAAAAAATTTCTTAACTTTTCTTTTCCTTGATTTCAAGCATTTGGGAGGAAGACTATTTCAATAAAATTCAAAATGTATTCGATTTTATCAAACTTTTTTTTTTTTTTTTTTAAATATAATTTAATATAATACATTAATTAAAAAAAATATGGACATTTCAATGTATTTAAAATTTTATAAAGACTTACGACTTGTGAAAATTGTTCAACAAAATTCTGTGGTATTAAGCATACTTTTTTTTTAACTTAGTGCCATTACTTAATTCTTATCTATTCAGAGTCGGTAAAATAAAGACTTGTTATACAATAATCATGTTTTTCACAACTGTTTTTTTAATTCACGATTAAAACGTCCGGAATATTTAAAAATGTTTTCCAATTTTAGTTATATTATTGATTTTTCAACTAATACAAGTTCATTTGTTGCACATCAAAGTTTAAAGTAATACATTTTAAAATAACATTTTCCTAATTTTTTCTTAAGTAATTGCTTCTTTCAAAAAAGTTACATTAACCATTGTTGTAGAACATTTTAGATTTTGCTCATAATAGAAAACGCAATATATAAAGTGTAATATTGCCTTTCCAAGTTTCACAAGAGAATAGTAAGGCATTTGAGAAAAAATAGTAGACATGATCTTAAGATCGCGTGAGAAAATAGGGTTATTTGCTCTAGATGTCGCCAATACCATTTTACCTCCCAGAACGTTTGCCTCAGGGTAGACGGGGGAGAATTTACAAAGCGATGCTCGATGTTACCGATGACTCTGTTCCAAATTCTACAATAGACAGGACCCCAGGGGTGGCCATAAACTGCGTCTCCAGTTGGAATTTTAAAAGCAGGGGTTTTGCTAATGACGCTTTCCATGAAAGGCCATTCTCCAAACCATTACTTGGGGGTTTGCAGGATGGGATGGGGTGGTCCAATAGGTTATATCAACAGGCGAACAGACACAGACTGACAAGTACGGGACACCCAGAGACCCAGATAGAAGTTATATGGTTACAGTTCACAATTTTAACTATTGTTGCGTTGGTACTATACTTAATACGTTTCGTGGTTCTGCGATATTTTTTTTTTTCATTTAAATTAATTCCTAGTCTACTTTACGGTATTTAGGCAGTATTGGTGATAATTGTGGTAAGTGATAAAATTCATTTTTATATATTTAAAAATAAATTTGTGGCTACCATCATTTCTGTTGAATCCCCATCGAGATTTTGACTTGACAATAAACTGGAAATGAAGCAAAATAGGTTTTATTTGTAACTAACTAAATTTTTCATAATCCAATGAAGTAAAAAACAATAGTATTTGACAAAACATTTATTATCGTACATCTATTTTTAATTGCTAACTGAACTCTGACAATGAAGTATTTTTTTTTTAGATATTTGCTTAAATACCTAATTAATTAACTAAATAAAAATTATGTATTCTTTGTAAGATATATATTTTATTTTAATATTGCTTTCTGAACAAAAATTTTAAAAACACTTTTTCGCAGCAAAGGAAAAGTGAATTATTTAATATTTAATATTTTTTTTATATATACATTTAATATCCAAAACAAAGCCGTCAATTTTTAACAAAAGAATGACTTTCCAACGGATTTTATTCAACAACTAAATTTGAAATTTTATTTTGACAAACGTTAATATGCAAGTAGAAATATGGCAAGTTTTAATTTGTCTTAAACATTTTACTTTATTGATTTTAATTAGGCTGTTAAACATTAATTCAAGTAAATTACAATGTTTCTAAACGATTATAAGTATTTTCTTTTTTTACTTTTATGAAAATATTAAAATGTTGTTTTAACTTATCTTATTCTATCTTTTAACTTTTATTGAAACGAAAAAATTAAAGCAATACATTGGATTTCTTCAATTAGTTGTAAAGTATATTAGAAAAATTATCAAGGGGTGGTGGGGCTTAGCTCAGATGTTGACTCTCTGTGAACTTCAACTGTCATTCTAATTACACATTACATTTCCTTCTTTGGTTTTTAATTTTAAAGCTTGAAAGTTTAAAAAAAAATAGGCCGTAGTATTCTTATTACTAACTATAATTAGTTATCTAATGGTACTCCAATATTTACTTTTGCTATGTGATTGAAAATCAGGTTGTTTTATTTAGTTACTTGATAGTTATCAATAAATGTAAGCTTTTGATATCTTAAATTTTAATTTCCTCCTTCCCTTCTCTTCTTTTGCTGTCTTTTGTCAACTAATAGCCATTTATAAATTTTAGGATTTACCAACATATTTATTAAAAATTTTGATATTTTAAAATTAGTTTCCATATTTATACTTGAATTTTATAAAATATAAATTACCATCTTTAAAAATAGATGACCCCTTAAAATGGAAGGCGGTAGCAGTTTATTAAGGGGAAGGGTGAGGGGTGCCCATATTATCTTCTCTTATAGTTAAAAAGTCCCTTTGACGGCCTCTGGCAATGATCAGTTAAAACAGTTTCACTTACAGCGTTGCTACCCATCGCAACGTTAAATTTACTGAACCACAGTCCATAATGAATTTATGCATTCACGTCCAATTATATTTTATTTATTTTGATTAAAACAATTTCGGTACCAGGAAAGAGTTTCAACCATGATTGATTAAATGGGATTTATTTGTATTCCAAAGTGATTATAGAAGTGTGAGTGAAAACGATCTTTTTGTGTCAGTGAGAGCCCCAAAGTTTCAATAGAATGCATTTTCATCGACAATGAATCTACCTGTCAAGTTTCAGCCACATAGGATTACGGCAAGTGGGTTATTAGGCCTTTTCAGATTTGCCCGGCCAACACACACACAAAAAATCGAAGTTAATATAAAGGATTTATAAATTATGGCAGATGAAACAAGTCAGTAGTCCAATTTTGCTTGGAATTAACGTATATATTTCAGTTCATTCTTTCTTAAATTCACGATTTTTCTCTTCCTTTTCAACGAAGTCGAGGCCATGTTTTCCTAATTTAGTACATCAAAAGCAAAGGACCTTTTTTAACACGACGCATAATCTTGAAAAGTTAACAACAAAAGATACTGTCTACCTCAGTTGGATACCGGAGAACAGCGAACGTCAACAAGAGCTCGATGCAAATGTAACTGTTACGCATTGTGGGGATCACTCCAATTGCGCATTCTTGTTGTTCCTTATTTCGATTGAGAAGATACCAGGGAGCACTGACTTTAAGTTGGTATTTGAGATTAATGTTACCAGTCTACCCCACTCATTTCTGTGTTTCTTCGCCTTTTCTTTATTTCTTAAGGTTTGAGATTAAGCAGTAAGTTTATAATGAGTTTACCCCAAAAAAAGAATGTATCACCATTTATTTAGATTATTCTTAGGTTGAATTAGTTAGAACTTTAAGATCCACAAATATCCATAAGAAGAGCCTCATGCGGCCCCTGCGTCGTGGTCTAATGGCCCTTGTTATAAACGCATCTCTATTTATAACCCCTTCCCCCTTATTTCCAAATTAATAACTGCTGTGGAAATATTACCTTTTTAGTATGGACAGCAGTATATGTAAATGGGGGAGATAAGTGAGGGGGGGGGGCGAGGGGCCCGAGGTGCAGTTGCATAGGGGCCCGAAAGTCCTGTCGGCGGCACTGATTCAGGGGGACTGGAGATATACACCTGAATGCAAATGCACCTTCTCTTTGTGACCAAGAGCTATTTCATAGGGGGTAAAATCTTTCTCTATCCCCAGAAAGGAAAGAGAAAGAAAAAAAAAAAAGAAAAAAAACTAACATCACAAGATATAACGGAGGGTTACAGTTGCGATGAATCGGGAGATAAGTTCAGTTCTTGGTACACTATCGAAGTCTGACACCACTATGTTTATTATCATTTTCGATAATAAAATTAAACTACCTTCATTTTGAGTACACACATGCAATTATAATTCAGCAAGATTACTAAAAGTTATTAATTCTAGTTTTCATCACGCAATTAAATAAATGCCATTAATCTATAACAAATTATCCACGTTAAGTTTACTTATAAAAAAAAAAAAAAAAAAAAAAAAAAAAAAAAACTTAACAAACGTATTTCTTTTTTCTAATCTAATCATATAAACTTATAAAATTATCCAATTTATTTTATCTATTAATTAAATCAACTAGTGGATAATAAATGCACAACGAATAGACTATGATAATTATCTATCAAAATCCAAAATTCAAACAAATATACTCATTTAAAATGATCATTAAAAAAATGGAAAAAAAAAATAGAATTTAATAATCATCAAAAATTTTAGAAAAAAAATTAAACTAATTTAAGTCAATTTCGAGTTTGGGAGGATGTCCTCTTAAGTGCACGAGGGGATTTCTTTTTTATTCTCTATCAATTGGCGATCATTAAGAAAACACTTTCAAATTAACAAAGTTTTTTTTTCGAAGGAAAATAATAACACATTTTTTTTTAACACAGCAAAGATTTAAAATTGCGATAAAATTAACTTTTACTTACGATTATTTACAAAATAAATAGGCATTTTTTTTTAGCAGTTCAAATGGTTCAAATTTTAATTTTTTTTTAATTATTCGGCAAATTCTGAAATCTTCGTGGCCACAAATCTGGAATACTAACGCTGCGATTCAACTTCATCAAGCAACCCGGAATGTGTCTGATTCAGTTTTTGGGTTTTGGAAATATGCAAAGGACAAATCAGATTACAACACAGGCAGGGAATTTGCATACTCCAGATTTACTGCGAGTTGAGTCCTTTGGAACAACCAATAACAAAGAAGTCGAACACGAATGTTGTTTCAGGATAAGACATAAATTAACAGATCGCGGGTCATATTTTTTAAAGAAAAAAAAAAAAAGGGTTTTCACCTATTAAAATATCTCATCTTTGACTTTTAAATAAGTTTTCCGATACTATGTTGCTTAAATTTTGAACTGTTGTTCATTAGTTTGTTTTATGTAGTATAGACCACGTGTTGCTCTTGCGTCAGAATTATCAAACCACCCAACCACGGCAATTTGGGGTTAACTTTTATCGTTTATGACAGAGGGAATAGATGGTGCTTTTATCTAAATATTATTCACAGAGTGTCAAAAAAAAAAAAAATAATAATAATAATAATAATTATGGAGGGTCGCAATTGGTCACAGAAAATAATGGTGAAAAGGGAAAAAAAAAGAGATAAGGGAAAGATATAGGAAAAATATACGGCTTTCAGCAAAGAAAAGTATTTTATATTTGGTGAGGAGTTCTATGTTAAATTGGCGTTTTATATCGTTTTGATTGCATGATTAGTTTTAACAAAAGGATTTTGGATTACGGAGGAATTTTTTTTTTGAAAGAAAAAGTGGAGAGATTGCTAATCAGGGTAAGTTCATCAGGTATTCGTTTTATAGTCAATGAAAATTATTATTGATTTTGAAAAGTTTTTTTTTTCTTTTGGGAAAAAAAGGAAAAAATGGAAAGAGCAGGAACATCATTGATTTTGGTTTTAGTATGGGAAATTAAGGACAACTGGAAATATAGGTGTGAGATCACATTTGAGTATAGAATGGAGGAAATACGGCGGATATTTTTTTTTAGGTATTGGAGGAAAAGGGGGTGAAAAAAAAAAATCTTTTTTTTTGCACAGCATTTGGGAAGCGTTGCATTTTCAAAGAGGTCATTACGATGTTGCAAAAAGTTGTCATTTGGTTTCGGGGAAAATTTGATTCAATTAGATATAAATTGGAGTATTTCAAAATTCTTTATTCAGTGGCTATGCTGGCCATTGCATGAGTTTTCACAACACGGTTTTGTGATTTCCAACTTTCACTGGGAAGGTCAGTGAGGTATGGAGAACAGGTCAGGAAAGCATTTCGGATGCTACTTCTTGTATATAATCGATATATAAGATTTTTTTTTTATTATTTGTTTTTTTTTTCTTGTACTTGTTGAAATTTTTATTAGTTCTTATGATGTAAAATGAAACACAAACAATTTTTTTTTCTCTATTATTATTATTCGTCATAGGTGTGAAAAAAAAAAGGGAACACATTTCTGGTTGAAAGAATTTTAAATTGAGAGGAAAGGGAAAAATTTTCTCATATCGCAAATTTATTGTGTTTTGTTTTTTAATTGGACACATTTTTTTTTCGGTGGTTATTATTTCACGAACTAGAAGTGAAGAAGGGATAATTTATTTAGACATAAATTATGCACATCCCAAAATGGTTGTCAAGTCAGGATTTATTAGAATAATGTAAAATTTAATTACCTTTTGATAATGGCTATGTCATTGGGTTATGGGTTGATTAACATTCACAAATTGCCTTTCAGTGCTGTCATGGACCCTAGTTATGATGTGGCACATTATTCCAGGCAGAGCAGTAACACACCACGCGCAACTGTGCGTTTTCGAGGAGACAGAATATAGGTGTAGGTCAGTTACACGTCAGTAGTTAGAAAAGGACAGTCCGAAGCCATAAGGCGGGATGGGACGAGGGACGATGACGTCACCGGAAGTGGGCGTGACCGGATATGACGGCATAGGGAGTGCAATCACCGGATATGACGTCACCGGAAGGCATATGACCGGAAGTTGAGTTGAGTTGTTTCCCTCCTGCTGCTGTTTTAGTTTCGGTTTCGCTATAAGCTGTTTGTGTATGACGTCACAGTGGGTATGACGTCATAATTTGTTTTATATCAAAGTTTTGAGCGGTGGCAACACTTTTTAGTCTCAGTTTACCTTTCAGACGGAGTTGAGTTGTTCTAGGGCTGCTTCTTAGCGAATAAGTTAGAGTGATAGGCTTTTATTGCGTGACGTCACAGCGGGTATGATGTCATAATGTGTTTTATGTTACAGTTTAGTTAGATGGCAACACCTTACATCTTGAGACATAAATTTAAGGCAGAGTTGAGTTGTATTTATGCTGCCTCTAAACGAAAACGTAATAGTGATAGGCTCTAATTGTATGACGTCACTGTGGGAATGCAGTGGGAATGACGTCATAGAGAGAATATGTTAAAGTTTAACTTTTTAAGTGTGGCAACACCCTGATATAGTTTTAAGGAGGGATGCGGGATGGGTCGAGGGGACGATGACGTCACTGGAAGTTGAGTTGTTCTAGGGCTGCTTCTAAGCGAATAACTTAGAATTATAGGTATTTTTAGTAGTGACGTCACAGTGAATATGACGTCATTCTATGTTAAGATTTAGCATTTAAGGTATGGCAACATCTTGTGAGAGATCTAGATACGAGCAGGTGTTAATCGGATGACTCATTCTGTCTGAACAGGTTTGAACAGTTTGGGACAGGATATTGCATGGTGATAAAGATGGATAGGTGTTAGGGGAAGCCTAACCAATCAGGTTTCACGCTAGAGGGCGTTGTTTTGACTGCCAGCCAATCAGAAGGGGTGAGCTGCGTCACTCACGAACTTGTATTCAGCGAGGACGCCATTTCTCTCCTGATTTTGTCAAGTGAAGGTGCGTTTGCTGTTTCTTCGAAGTTGTGCTTATTAGTTTGAAGTGGAAATGTCGTCTGATTTACATATTGAGCTCGTTGAAAGTTTTTACGATGCAGCTAAATCACAGCAGTTGTTGCATGAATTGTTGAACTACGAGTTTGAGAATCTGCAATTAAATTTTAATAGAAAAAGTTACACGCCTCAAAGGAAAGTGCTCGGTTTTGGTGATACTGGCGTGAACTATGCCTTTTCCGGAACGTGCGTCTTTGCCAAGCCGTAGACCTCTTTACTGCTTGATATTAAGAAGGATGTTGAAAACAAGATTGGACAAGAATACAACTATGCCCTTCTCAACTACTATGCAGATGGAAATGCCAAGATTGGAGCTCATAAAGACAGCGAAAAAGACTTGGATCCAGATTTCACTATTCCAACCCTAAGTCTCGGAGCTATCAGAACCATGCAGTTTGCCCGTCATGATTTCCAGCCCAACAAAGTTCCGTTGCCAAGTGGATCTCTCCTTCTCATGAAGCCACCCACCAATAAGTTCTGGACCCATGAAATTTCAGCCGAGCCTGCAGTGACGGAGCCGAGAATCAGTATCACATTCCGGAACATCGTAGAGAGACCGCAAGATATTGTAGAGTATCCCCGCAACTCCCTTTCTCGGAAGAGACCATCGGATGAAGTCATCGCCGAAGAAGAAACAATTCCCGATGACGACTGGATGACTCGCCTTTATGCCTCTGTAAAGAAAACCAGTGGATGCCTCAAGGAATGGAACCTTGGATTTGGTTTCATAGTGTCCCTTCATCAATATGACTCTCGTCTTTTCATCCACATGTCTCAACATAATAGTCAA
This sequence comes from Linyphia triangularis, assembly GCA_963978545.1. Taxonomy (NCBI): domain Eukaryota; kingdom Metazoa; phylum Arthropoda; class Arachnida; order Araneae; family Linyphiidae; genus Linyphia; species Linyphia triangularis. The sequence goes on from OZ021727.1 coordinate 19,015,766, forward strand.
GGAAGTACTCAGAAAATTATGATGAACATGGATACCTTCCAAGACTTTTATAACAAACTTTTACACGTGAACACGAAATACGCAGCTAGTAGCGTTGTGTGTAATAATCAACTCCTGGTTCTATCACATAAGGGTGAGTTAGTTTTAAAACAACTCTTTTATTTTAAACTTAAGGAAAGTACCTTAAAAGTGAATGAAAATAATATTGCTAAAATTAGAGATCTCATGCCTGAAATATGTGAAACCATCAAGGAGTCTCTTATAAATTTACTGCGAGTTGAAATTCTTAATCATTGTGTTCAAAATGTAAATATACCACCCAATATAGACTTATTTCATGAATATGTTTGTGCTTTTCGATGTGAAATAGAAAGTAATGTTTTAAAATTGTTTCGCTGTGATGCCTGTGCTATTGGTGACCCCTCGCAAGGAAATCATGTCTGTATAACTACTTCATTGCAAGATCAGTCTTGGTGTGTTGGAGACGATGCTATTCTTGTACTTAATGTTAAAAATGTGATTGAAACCTTACAATGTAAAAATGTCATACAATTCTTTAATGAAGATTTCTTTAAATGTATATCATATGGTGCTTTGAAAGATTATTTGAAATTGTAAATAAAAATTATTCAATAGAAATTTGTGTGTGATTTTCTTATGTGAAATAATAGAACAAAAAATGTTAAAGCAATATCACTTTATTGAATCATAAATTTTCCCGCTTTTTAGGTGGTTTTACATTTCGTCTCAACTTTGTTTGAACAATTTTTCTGATTTTTGGATACTCTAATGCATAAATAAGAGAGAAAAAGTAACATACTTGAACATCTTACAACTAAGAATTCAAAAGTGAACGTGAAAATTTACTTTACGAATAAACATCATGTCTTTAAAATGTGTAAGAATATCACTAAATAAGAGAAAAAAGTAACATACTTAAACTTTGTACGACAAATAACTTTGACATTAACGTAAAATTTTTTCTTCACATATAAAAATCACGACTTTAAAATGTGACGTGTAAGAAGAATTAGCATACTTAAAATTTCTACGAGAAATAATTTTAACCTTTACGCAAAAATTTACTATATACATAAAAATCATGTCTTTAAAATATGTAAAATATTGCTAAATAAAGAAAAAAGTAACATACTTAAACTTTGTAGGACAAATAACTTGAACATTAAAGTAAAAATTTACTTCACGTATAAAAATCACGACATTAAAATGTGACATGTAAGAAGAATTAGCATACTTAAAATTTCTACGATAAATAATTTTAACATTTGCGTGAAAATTTACTACATATATAAAAATCATGTCTTTAAAATATCGCTAAATAAAAGAAAAAAGTAACATATTAAACTTTCTACGACAAATAACTTTAACATTAATGCAAAAATTTACTTTACACATAAAAATCACGATTTTAAATTTGACGTGTAGGAGGTAAGTATAACATACCTATAATTTTTACGACAAAGAATTCAAACATTGCCATTCATGTCTTCAAAATGTATAATGACAACTCTAACTTTTAGAAAAAAGAAGCTCTAAAAATTTATAAGGCAAATAATTTAAATAATAAGCGAAAATTTACCACACATATAAAAATTATGTCTTTCAAATGTGTAAGAATAACGCTAAATTAGAGAAAAAGAAATACTAAAAATTTATAAGGTAAGGAATTGAAACAATATGCAAAAATTTATTTCACGCATAAAATTTTTATCTTTAAAATGTGTAAGAATAATGCTAAATTAGAGAAGAAAAAAAAATAACATACTTAAACTTTCTTCGACAACAATTTAAACAATACGCGAAATTTTCATACACAATTATTTTCTTAGGTTAATGTTAAATAATGGGAAATTTAACAGAATAAAAATTTCAAAGATAAAGAATTTTAACCTTTACACGAAAATTTACCTCACAAAAATATCATATCCTTAAACTTTAACGTGACAATTTACTCTTCATATACAATTAAACTCATAGGTTAATGTTAAATAAGAAAAAAAAATAATATACTTAAAATTTCTAAGATAAACATAACGTAAAAATTTCGTATCATGTGTTTAAAATGTAACATATAAGAGAAAAAAAACTAACATACTTGAACTTTCTATAGCAAAGAATTTAAGCATTAGCGTAAAAATTCACTTTACATATAAAATTCACATATTTAAATGGGAAGATAAGCAGGTGACGGTAATTAACCAATCAGGGTAGCGGTAGGTGATACGCCATTCGCCGGCATTTTTAGATCGGAGGATGAGTCACGCTAAAACTTGTTGGAACAGGTAGGGAGATTTGTACAGCAAGAACAACAGCATCGACGCGTAAGCAGCGGGTGATGCTGTGATGTGTCAGCAGGTCTTTGAGATTATCGTTTTCCTACTTTACCGTTTTCATAATGAAATGTTTGTGAAAACTTGGAATGAATGAAGTGGATTTCAAAGACACATTAGTAAGTGAAGGTAGAATTCGCATGGACTTTCTTCCAAAAAGTATGATTCACTTGGAGAATTTAAGATCATTTCTACTTGAAAACTTTTCTATTATTTAAAACATTGAATATTGTTCAAACTCAGTGGGATTATATGCTACAATACGGGTAAAACTTAACAAAATTGTTACATAGAAGAAAAATAGTAAGAGATTTAAAATAAATATTAGTAATAGATACTCCAAAGAAAAAATTTCACCTTTACTTTTCAATCGGAAAATCAATACAAGTTGGAAATTTATGTTACTTCAAGAAAGACTTAGACAATTTACTTTGTAATAATATACGTTAAGGTGTCATATTAACTCGTGCAATAAATGCTGACTAGGGATTATTTTAATTATCAATCTAAGAAAGGTGAATTGGGGGAAAATATTAAATAAATTGTAGATATTAAATACATTGTAGATATGCATTCAAGTTTTGAAAATCGCCTGCAAGACTTTTAAAACATCTTAAGATAATTTGAAAGAAACTTGCGAATTATATGTAAACTACATAACTTTTTATACTCTGAAAGGAAATCACAAGTAACTTAGTTAACTTTTTCCATGGTAACACTCATATTCAATGACATGTTTTTAAAATGTAACCTTCTTTACATGATATTAGTTATAAATTTGTTCAATCTCAGATGCGATATACTATTATTTCTAACATATATGTTACGAATTGTGTTAAAGTTTTCAAAAGAGTATATGCAAATCACCAATCAGAAACATAAAAATCTAACATCATTCAAACAAACTAAAATAATAAGATATTTTCCTTAGTGGAAATAGTTAACTACTCATGTGATGGAATATAATAGAAAATTTAAATACTGAAAAAAGTTTGCTAGGCAAACTTAAAGAATATTTTTTTTTTTCTTGTGAAAAACTAGCATAAATTTGAAAAATGTAGAGTTTGTTACTACGTAAAATTGAACATCATCTGGACAAACTAAATTATACGTGAATTTTAATTTTTTTTTTATTATTATTTGAGAGGTGCTGACAATATATCATTAATATAGAGATTTTTAACTTCCATCCATAATTTCTAAATAACTTATACATAAATTTCAGAAAAACTGAAACGGAATGTGTTTTACAAGAGGCTTATTTTGTAAGATGAATATTCAATATTAATATAACTGAGCAAAGTTCATTCCGGAAAAAACTTGTAAAAGATACTTATATTTTGAAAATAGTTTGAAATATCCTTTTAAATTTATGAATGCTCGCTTTCGAAAGACACAAATAAAACTGATATTACTCATGATAATTAACACATACATAACATTAGTCAAACAAAGTGAAATTTTTATTGCTTGTGACCGATAACTTTTCAGTGAAGCAGAACTTACATAGGAAATTTGTGCAAACTTTTTCAACTTTTAAACCAAGTATCATGTAAAATTATAAATTACGATAGGAAATAGCATACTTCAGAATCGGAACAAGTCTTGTAGTTAAGCTAAATGTATTTCTCAAGGAATTGAAAGCATACCAGAGAAGTCCTTATCATTTCGCATCTTTTCTCATGTTGCAAGAAGACATACTTTGTAAAAGATCGTCTTAGCACTTAACAAAAATCAGTAAAAATAAATATATTTTCTATGGCAAAGATAAAACTTCACAACTTAATTACTTAAATTTAGCTAAGTTGCATATGATTTATTCACATAACTCGCATATGCTTCGAATGTTGAAATATATTTGTCAGTTGAAATCAAACTCATCGAAAATAAATGCTATCTACATTTTCAAGTCGGAAATTACTATTAAATAAACTTTACATGTAAGATATTATCATGTTAAAAAGAAAAATCTACAAAAATGTAAATGATAATTTTACTGTTGGTACATAAATGATGAATAATTTATGATTTTATTCTAGGCAAACGTTTTATTGTCTAACAGAGAACTTAAACTTTAGCAGAAAAACGAAAAAATACAATTTTTATATCCTATCATGCTTGTCGAAAATTGAATTTATTAGCTGTTGTAATAGATTTTTATTGTCCAAATTTCTATAGTTCTTCCCAGTGCAATAATATTAAGTTCATGTGTAATGAGTAGGTTTTTTTTTTGTTGAATCTTATAAATTTAATGAAATTATTATGACCTAAGAGATTGAGTGAACTGAATAAATCAATGACGTAAATTTAAACAGTGACTTGAACTGATACATACTATAACTGTAAAGAAGTATGACAAAGTGATAGATGAAGTGAAAATAGAAGTTGAGTGAAATGTGTTGAAAAAAGTTGAAGACGACAAGAAATTCATAAATGAGAATTATCATTGACTTATATTAACTTCGTTTTTCTTGCTTATGACAAGAAAATACACTCTTGTTTATTAAGAACCAACTTGATATCTTATCATAGAATGACAATGATGAAATATCTATACATTAAAAAAAAATACCAAACTTAGACATAGCAAATTTCTTGAAATTCATGTATAATGTGAGAAGTTTTACTGGAAATATAGAAGATACAACATTGAAAGATGTGAATGTTTCGAAGTACTTTATCAGAAATAAAAAAAATAAAAAAAAATGCGCTGAGGTCCGCTATAAAATTTTTTAGGAGAAAGTTTAAACAAAATTTAAAATCAAACATGCTTTTAGGTGGGAACACATATATTAAAACTATAGCACATTTAACAATTTATATTATGTCATCTCAGTTGGTATCAAACTGAATAATATGAAAAACAACCACAAACTGAATAAACATGAAAATTATCAATACATGTGGAAAAGTTTCCTTTTTTCACATATAAAAAAAAATAACACATTCACATACGTTAAGATCACGAAACATGCGTAATCATATACCGATAAGAGCAACCAATGTTGCGGGGAGATATTCACGTGATGGACAATATCCCATGAATAAATTGAGTGATTTAATTTCTAATGCTAATTCCAATAGTATTCCACGTAACTTCAACTTTATATGTTACACTATAGATATATTTATTTTTCAAATATATTGACTTTCGAAAAATCATCCTTCAATATAAGAATGATCATAGTAAGAATAAAAGAAAAGATACTAAGCATTGATTTAAAGTGTATTTATTTCAACTTAGCAACAAATCATATGCGTGAAACGAAAATTGCTTCGAACCAAAGTATAACTATCCAATTTCATTGATTCCTACAAGGAAATTTTTCTCATCTAGCAATTGAATTTTTTTTTTCTCGTACACATTATAAGTGTTGTCCAATCAGGTGTAGAATAGCTGAAGATATCCGACCTCTTTCTAAATATTAATAAGTCACTGTTGAAAAACTTATAAAAATTTCAATTTACACTTAAAGTTTTTTTTTTTAGATATATATATATATATATATATATATATATATATTTCAAAGAATTTTTTCAAATCAATATGTATATTTAAATACTGAAACTTATTCACTTCAATAAATGTATGTTTAAGTTATAAAACTTGTCGTATGTATTGAAAAATTGTAACTTTTCGTCTTCGTATAAATCGATAACTTAGAAGATTAATTGATGAAGAACTAGTGTATAAGTGAGTATAACGTGTACAAGAAAAAAAAAATTAAATTACTAGATGAGAAAAATTTCCTTGTAGGAATCAATGAAATTGGATAGTTATACTTTGGTTCGAAGCAATTTTCGTTTCACGCATATGATTTGTTGCTAAGTTGAAATAAATACACTTTAAATCAATGCTTAGTATCTTTTCTTTTATTCTTACTATGATCATTCTTATATTGAAGGATGATTTTTCGAAAGTCAATATATTTGAAAAATAAATATATCTATAGTGTAACGTATAAAGTTGAAGTTACGTGGAATACTATTGGAATTAGCATTAGAAATTAAATCACTCAATTTATTCATGGGATATTGTCCATCACGTGAATATCTCCCCGCAACATTGGTTGCTCTTATCGGTATATGATTACGCATGTTTCGTGATCTTAACATATGTCAATGTGTTATTTTTTTATATGTGAAAAAAGGAAACTTTTCCACATATATTGATAATTTTCATGTTTATTCAGTTTGTGGTTGTTTTTCATATTATTCAGTTTGATACCAACTGAGATGACATAATATAAATTGTTAAATGTGCTATAGTTTTAATATATGTGTTCCCACCTAAAAGCATGTTTGATTTTAAATTTTGTTTAAACTTTCTCCTAAAAATTTTTATAGCGGACCTCAGCGCATTTTTTTTTATTTTTTTTATTTCTGATAAAGTACTTCGAAACATTCACATCTTTCAATGTTGTATCTTCTATATTTCCAGTAAAACTTCTCACATTATACATGAATTTCAAGAAATTTGCTATGTCTAAGTTTGGTATTTTTTTTTAATGTATAGATATTTCATCATTGTCATTCTATGATAAGATATCAAGTTGGTTCTTAATAAACAAGAGTGTATTTTCTTGTCATAAGCAAGAAAAACGAAGTTAATATAAGTCAATGATAATTCTCATTTATGAATTTCTTGTCGTCTTCAACTTTTTTCAACACATTTCACTCAATTTCTATTTTCACTTCATCTATCACTTTGTCATACTTCTTTACAGTTATAGTATGTATCAGTTCAAGTCACTGTTTAAATTTACGTCATTGATTTATTCAGTTCACTCAATCTCTTAGGTCATAATAATTTCATTAAATTTATAAGATTCAACAAAAAAAAAACCTACTCATTACACATGAACTTAATATTATTGCACTGGGAAGAACTATAGAAATTTGGACAATAAAAATCTATTACAACAGCTAATAAATTCAATTTTCGACAAGCATGATAGGATATAAAAATTGTATTTTTTCGTTTTTCTGCTAAAGTTTAAGTTCTCTGTTAAACAATAAAACGTTTGCCTAGAATAAAATCATAAATTATTCATCATTTATGTACCAACAGTAAAATTATCATTTACATTTTTGTAGATTTTTCTTTTTAACATGATAATGTCTTACATGTAAAGTTTATTTAATAGTAATTTCCGACTTGAAAATGTAGATAGCATTTATTTTCGATGAGTTTGATTTCAACTGACAAATATATTTCAACATTCGAAGCATATGCGAGTTATGTGAATAAACCATATGCAACTTAGCTAAATTTAAGTAATTAAGTTGTGAAGTTTTATCTTTGCCATAGAAAATATATTTATTTTTACTGATTTTTGTTAAGTGCTAAGACGATCTTTTACAAAGTATGTCTTCTTGCAACATGAGAAAAGATGCGAAATGATAAGGACTTCTCTGGTATGCTTTCAATTCCTTGAGAAATACATTTAGCTTAACTACAAGACTTGTTCCGATTCTGAAGTATGCTATTTCCTATCGTAATTTATAATTTTACATGATACTTGGTTTAAAAGTTGAAAAAGTTTGCACAAATTTCCTATGTAAGTTCTGCTTCACTGAAAAGTTATCGGTCACAAGCAATAAAAATTTCACTTTGTTTGACTAATGTTATGTATGTGTTAATTATCATGAGTAATATCAGTTTTATTTGTGTCTTTCGAAAGCGAGCATTCATAAATTTAAAAGGATATTTCAAACTATTTTCAAAATATAAGTATCTTTTACAAGTTTTTTCCGGAATGAACTTTGCTCAGTTATATTAATATTGAATATTCATCTTACAAAATAAGCCTCTTGTAAAACACATTCCGTTTCAGTTTTTCTGAAATTTATGTATAAGTTATTTAGAAATTATGGATGGAAGTTAAAAATCACTATATTAATGATATATTGTCAGCACCTCTCAAATAATAATAAAAAAAAAATTAAAATTCACGTATAATTTAGTTTGTCCAGATGATGTTCAATTTTACGTAGTAACAAACTCTACATTTTTCAAATTTATGCTAGTTTTTCACAAGAAAAAAAAAAAATATTCTTTAAGTTTGCCTAGCAAACTTTTTTCAGTATTTAAATTTTCTATTATATTCCATCACATGAGTAGTTAACTATTTCCACTAAGGAAAATATCTTATTATTTTAGTTTGTTTGAATGATGTTAGATTTTTATGTTTCTGATTGGTGATTTGCATATACTCTTTTAAAAACTTTAACACAATTCGTAACATATATGTTAGAAATAATAGTATATCGCATCTGAGATTGAACAAATTTATAACTAATATCATGTAAAGAAGGTTACATTTTAAAAACATGTCATTGAATATGAGTGTTACCATGAAAAAAGTTAACTAAGTTACTTGTGATTTCCTTTCAGAGTATAAAAAGTTATGTAGTTTACATATAATTCGCAAGTTTCTTTCAAATTATCTTAAGATGTTTTAAAAGTCTTGCAGGCGATTTTCAAAACTTGAATGCATATCTACAATGTATTTAATATCTACAATTTATTTAATATTTTCCCCCAATTCACCTTTCTTAGATTGATAATTAAAATAATCCCTAGTCAGCATTTATTGCACGAGTTAATATGACACCTTAATGTATATTATTACAAAGTAAATTGTCTAAGTCTTTCTTGAAGTAACATAAATTTCCAACTTGTATTGATTTTCCGATTGAAAAGTAAAGGTGAAATTTTTTCTTTGGAGTATCTATAACTAATATTTATTTTAAATCTCTTACTATTTTTCTTCTATGTAACAATTTTGTTAAGTTTTACCCGTATTGTAGCATATAATCCCACTGAGTTTGAACAATATTCAATGTTTTAAATAATAGAAAAGTTTTCAAGTAGAAATGATCTTAAATTCTCCAAGTGAATCATACTTTTTGGAAGAAAGTCCATGCGAATTCTACCTTCACTTACTAATGTGTCTTTGAAATCCACTTCATTCATTCCAAGTTTTCACAAACATTTCATTATGAAAACGGTAAAGTAGGAAAACGATAATCTCAAAGACCTGCTGACACATCACAGCATCACCCGCTGCTTACGCGTCGATGCTGTTGTTCTTGCTGTACAAATCTCCCTACCTGTTCCAACAAGTTTTAGCGTGACTCATCCTCCGATCTAAAAATGCCGGCGAATGGCGTATCACCTACCGCTACCCTGATTGGTTAATTACCGTCACCTGCTTATCTTCCCATTTAAAGATGTGAATTTTATATGTAAAGTGAATTTTTACGCTAATGCTTAAATTCTTTGCTATAGAAAGTTCAAGTATGTTAGTTTTTTTTCTCTTATATGTTACATTTGAAACACATGATACGAAATTTTTACGTTATGTTTATCTTAGAAATTTTAAGTATATTATTTTTTTTTCTTATTTAACATTAACCTATGAGTTTAATTGTATATGAAGAGTAAATTGTCACGTTAAAGTTTAAGGATATGATATTTTTGTGAGGTAAATTTTCGTGTAAAGGTTAAAATTCTTTATCTTTGAAATTTTTATTCTGTTAAATTTCCCATTATTTAACATTAACCTAAGAAAATAATTGTGTATGAAAATTTCGCGTATTGTTTAAATTGTTGTCGAAGAAAGTTTAAGTATGTTATTTTTTTTTCTTCTCTAATTCAGCATTATTCTTACACATTTTAAAGATAAAAATTTTATGCGTGAAATAAATTTTCGCATATTGTTTCAATTCCTTACCTTATAAATTTTTAGTATTTCTTTTTCTCTAATTTAGCGTTATTCTTACACATTTGAAAGACATAATTTTTATATGTGTGGTAAATTTTCGAGTATTATTTAAATTATTTGCCTTATAAATTTTTAGAGCTTCTTTTTTATCTTATTTATCGTTGATATAAGAGTATGCTAATTCTTCTTACACGTCACATTTTAAAGTCGTGATTTTTATATGTGAAGAAAAAATTTTACGTTAATGTCAAAGTTATTTGTCGTACAAAGTTTAAGTATGTTACTTTTTTTCTCTTATTTAGTGATATTCTTACACATTTTAAAGAAATGATGTTTATTCGTAAGTAAATTTTCGCGTTCACTTTTGAATTCTTAGTTGTAAGATGTTCAAGTATGTTACTTTTTCTCTCTTATTTATGCATTAGAGTATTCAAAAATCAGAAAAATTGTTCAAACAAAGTTGAGACGAAATGTAAAACCACCTAAAAAGTGGGAAAATTTATGATTCAATAAAGTGATATTGCTTTAACATTTTTTGTTCTATTATTTCACATAAGAAAATCACACACAAATTTCCATTGAAATTTTTTTATTTACAATTTCAAATAATCTTTCAAACCACCATATGATATACATTTAAAGAAATCTTCATTAAAGAATTGTATGACATTTTTACATTGTAAGGTTTCAATCACATTTTTAACATTAAGTACAAGAATAGCATCGTCTCCAACACACCAAGACTGATCTTGCAATGAAGTAGTTATACAGACATGATTTCCTTGTGAGGGGTCACCAATAGCACAAGCATCACAGCGAAACAATTTTAAAACATTACTTTCTATTTCACATCGGAAAGAAGAAACATATTCATGAAATAAGTCTATATTGGGAGGTATATTTACATTTTGAACACAATGATTAAGAATTTCAACTCGCAGTAAATTTATAAGAGACTCCTTGATGGTTTCACATATTTCATGCATGAGATCTCTAATTTTAGCAAGATTATTTTCATTTACTTTTAAGGAACTTTCCTTAAGTTTAAGATAAAAAGTTGTTTTAAAACTAACTCACCCTTATGTGATAGAACCAGGAGTTGATTGTTACACACAACGCTACTAGCTGCGTATTTCGTGTTCACGTGTAAGAGTTTGTTATAAAAGTCCTGAAAGGTATCCATGTTCATCATAATTTTCTGAGTACTTCCTTGACTATTATGTTGAGACATGTGGATGAAAAGACGAGAGTCATATTGATGAAGGGACACTATGAAACCAAATCCAAGGTTCCATTCCTTGAGGCATCCACTGGTTTTCTTTACAGAGGCATAAAGGCGAGTCATCCAGTCGTCATCGGGAATTGTTTCTTCTTCGACGATCATTTCATCCGATGGTCTCTTCCGAGAAAAGGACTTGTGGGGATACTCTACAATATCTTGCGGTCTCTCTACGATGTTCCGGAATGTGATACTGATTCTCGGCTCCGTCACAGCAGGCTCGGCTGAAATTTCATGGGTCCAGAACTTATTGGTGGGTGGCTTCATGAGAAGGAGAGATCCACTTGGCAACGGAACTTTGTTGGGCTGGAAATCAGGACGGGCAAACTGCATGGTTCTGATAGCTCCGAGACTTAGGGTTGGAATAGTGAAGTCTGGATCCAAGTCTTTTTCGCTGTCTTTATGAGCTCCAATCTTGGCATTTCCATCTGCATAGTAGTTGAGAAGGGCATAGTTGTATTCTTGTCCAGTCTTGTTTTCAACATCCTTCTTAATATCAATCAGTGTAGAAGTCCACGGCTTGGAAAAGACGCACGTTCCGGAAAAGGCATAGTTCACGCCAGTATCACCAAAACCGAGCACTTTCCTTTGAGGCGTGTAACTTTTTCTATTAAAATTTAATTGCAGATTCTCAAACTCGTAGTTCAACAATTCATGCAACAACTGCTGTGATTTAGCTGCATCGTAAAAACTTTCAACGAGCTCAATATGTAAATCAGACGACATTTTCACTTCAATCTAATAAGCACAACTTCGAAGAAACAGCAAACGCACCTTCACTTGACAAAATCAGGAGAGAAATGGCGTCCTCGCTGAATACAAGTTCGTGAGTGACGCAGCTCACCCTTTCTGATTGGCTGGCAGTCAAAACAACGCCCTCTAGCGTGAAACCTCATTTATTAGGCTTCGCCTAACACCTATCCATCTTTATCGCCATGCAATATCCTGTCCCAAACTGTTCAAACCTGTTCAGACAGAATGAGTCATCCGATTAACACCTGCTCGTATCTTGTTTAAACCTCTCACAAGATGTTGCCATACCTTAAATGCTAAATCTTAACATATAATGACGTTATATTCACTGTGACGTCACTACTAAAAATACCTATAATTCTAAGTTATTCGCTTAGAAGCAGCCCTAGAACAACTCAACTTCCAGTGACGTCATCGTCCCCTCGACCCATCCCGCATCCCTCCTTAAAACTATATCAGGGTGTTGCCACACTTAAAAAGTTAAACTTTAACATATTCTCTCTATGACGTCATTCCCACTGCATTCCCACAGTGACGTCATACAATTAGAGCCTATCACTATTACGTTTTCGTTTAGAGGCAGCATAAATACAACTCAACTCTGCCTTAAATGTATGTCTCAAGATGTAAGGTGTTGCCACCTAACTAAACTGTAACATAAAACACATTATGACATCATACCCGCTGTGACGTCACGCAATAAAAGCCTATCACTCTAACTTATTCGCTAAGAAGCAGTCCTAGAACAACTCAACTCCGTCTGCTAGATAAACCGAAACTAAAAAGTGTTGCCACCGCTCATAACTTTGATATAAAACAAATTATGACGTCATATCCACTTTTACGTCATACACAAACAGCTTATAACGAAACCGAAACTAAAACAACAGCAGGAGGTGAACAACTCAACTCCACTTCCGGTCACGTGACTTCATATCCTGTGGTGTCATATCCGGTCACGCCCACTTCCGGTGACGTCATCGTCCCTCGTCCCATCCCGCCTTATGGCTTCGGACTGTCCTTTTCTAACTACTCACGTCACCTACTCACTAGGTTTAATTTACCACCAAACACATGCGGAGTGCATAGCTGCAAAAATTGCGTTGTCGGGAAACTAACTTTCTTGATAACGCCCGACAATGAACTTGTTGAGCCTACCCGATTTGTTTTGCAAGCAAATAAGGCGCTGATTTCACAAACTAGTGCTTTTTACTCTTGTGAAAAGGACATACAGTGCGATTGTGGAGGGGGACATTGTCAGGGCAATAAACAATTTTGTGAAATTTACAACTGCACGTCAGAAAGTGATTGTCAGTGTACACTCACAAGAGAAACCCCTACATTGATCCACATATCGAACAAATATTCTTTAAACAACCCTCAAATGTTGAATTTAAACACGTGTTTGCACGAAAAGAAAGTTTTTCAATCACGACGGTTACACGAGTTCGAATCCGCGCATTTTTCCCAAAACAACATCACGATGACATTTTTAGACCCAATTTTGAAGGTACCAACTTCAGGGAGAGTACTCTTACGAACAAACAGTTATGAGATGCTACTAAAAGTCCCAGACAATAAGGAGATTGTCTACCCTTTGAACTCCTAGCTTATAAGGCAACGCTTACCATCATTTTCATAAGTGACAATGGACATTCCATTTCGGCTGACATTCAACTATCAGGGAAAGACTACTGCAGATTACACACGTGTTTTTTCTGCATGGAAAACTTACGCACGACAAAATGCTGGACACCAATGGCAAGAAATACACTCTACTGTTTTTTCTTGGGTCTGTTTATGCTCACGTTGATAATGATCAAAATCATTATCAAAACAATTATATACACGATAAAATTAGTCATCTTACCTCTTCGAATTGGTCTTAGACTTTTCAAGACCACAATTCGATTTTTTCTGCTTCTGGGCACATATATCGGCCACACGGTTAAAAACACTGAAGATTTAGTGATGAATCACATTGAACGACGAGCAGAGCACGAAAATATGACAAAACTTTCCACAATGGCTATTATTGCTTGTCTTATGATGGCCAACGTCCAGGCAGAATGTTCCGACACAAATATCATCCATTCGGATATCGAGCGCTGTGAGACTTCGGTGGACCCACTGGTACAGAAGTGCATCCTCCAAACAACGGCGGATTTGACCATAAAAGGCTTGAAACATTCATCCTGTCTTTGGTTCAAATCCAAGACGGGTCAACAACTGTTTCATCTGGAGCTTCGACTTGATACAGTGGAGTGCAGATTCACGACAACCAGACAATACTTTACATACGCTGTTGAAACAAGACATATCTCCCAGATCAGCTGCGCTCAAAATAAATTTTGCAGTTGGGGACAGCATTGCCCTAGGGGCTCATATCAAGGGCTCAGGTTCGAGGCAGAATCCGAAGAATCCAGAGATTACTCCGGCCTGTCCAGCTGTCAAGCATCAACTTCCGGCACAGGCTGCACCATAGTACACAGAGCGGGATGTAGTTTCAGGAGAACCTACTATATACCCGACTTCACACAAGTATACGAGGTACTCAAGATTACAGGTTTCAAGTGCGCCTACAACATCGGAGTAACACATTCTCAGAATGGCACCATTTCCAGAATTCAACTCCACGACAAGGCATCTCTACCGGGTGGAATTCAGGTTCATCTAATAGGAAGCTACGACCAGCCACAACTGCTTTTAGCGGAATCATTAGTCCAGAGCATCAGCGTTCCATCAGAAGGTCACCTAGTAATGACAGCAGACAGAAACTCTCCAGTTGCTAATATGGTCGGAGCCGTACAGGCAAACTCGAGTTATTCAAAGAATTTTATCTTCACTGAGGATATGACAACCTGCGATTTTTACGAGGATCAGTTGAGATGTACAGAAGTACCACAGGCTGTTAGGCGAATGCGTGAAAGTCAACATTACAGACTTCCACTGACTCGGGATTTGCACACACTGGAGATTAAACGAGGCAAATTGACGTCAACTTTGCTCACCTCAGCCGCCATCAAAATTCAACTTCTATTTTCAGACTACAAAATTTCAGTTCAGAGATCTTCTGTCTGCCCTTTATTCCATGATTCGGAATTCAAGGTAAAGGGTTGTTATAAGTGCGGCATCTTTGCAGAACTAACTTTCCAGGCATCATCTTCATGTAACCACGGACTTGCAGAAGTTACCTTTCAGAAACTTACCACATATACCAAAGCAGTGGATCTCACGACTCAGTTTTCACACCACAACATTCGTTTCCTGGCGGACCAACAGTGATATGATGAAAAGATATGTCTCCAATCTCACTCAAACGTACAGTGCAAGCAATTTTCCTTCTGTTTAGACGAACCGTCTGCACAACTAATGAGATTGCTTTACAACCAAACAGCATTGCATGCAAAACATTCTTCAGGTGATATTTTCAGTTGGTCCTTTTTCCCAATGCTGAATTCGGCATACTTCTTTCTCAAAATAGGCCCTCATAGCAGGCTTGGTAATAACATTCATTTCTACCTGCATCACGTGTTGTGCTCGGCGTTGAGACAGGAAACAACAGACTCAATTTCTCACAATTATATACTCTAATATTTATCTAATTTCTTATTATACTTTGTTTATATTCATTATTTAATACTTATTTATGTGTTTACAGAGTGCATCTCCACCAGACTGTTCATTAACACCTGAGAACAGAGAAAAACGTTTAGGTCTAAACGAATTCTTCAATTTGAAAAAAAAAAACTTTAGATTTTAATTTTACTACACAGGCCAGGTAGTTTGGCTCGGCAAACACTAACGGGAGAGATAGACTCTGAAATTTTTTTTTGTTCTTACTTTGAAATTTTTTTTTACTTTGAATTTTTTTGAATTTTTGAAATTTTTTTTTTTACTTTGCAAATTTTTTAAATTTTGAATTTTTTTTTTACTTTTCAAATTTTTTGATTTTGGGGAATTTTTTTTTTTTTCCTTTGAAATTTTTTTTTTTTTTTTTTTTACTCCGAAGTTTTTTTTTGGAATTGTTTTTTTCTTTCTTTCTTTGATATTCATTTGTTTGTTTTATCATATAATCGTATTTATTCTTTATATTCTTGAAAAATCATGTATTCCTTTATTTTAACAAGTAGTTAATTATCCGGCTGCCCTTCCTCATGAACAGATACTCCCACTTATATAAGTAATTGCAGTTAACCAAAAGCGATTTTTTTTTTTTTTACCACTTCACAATTCTGTTAGGGAATTTTTTTTTTTTAACCAGGGTCAAAATTTTTTTTTACCGGAAGGTGGGTGCATATATGTTGGTCAGTTGGAACGGCCAACATATGTTGAGGGGGACTGAATACAAGATTTTACCCTAAGGACACCTGGAAAGCAGGGGCACCTGGAATGCCCAGCTGCAAATTTCTAAACATTCAACAAGAAAGGGGCCCTTTTGAAGATTGCTTCACATTGGAAAACCCAGACACATAAAAATGCAATACTCAACGAGCCTGATATTTCGAATACAAAGCCTGGCGCCAGATCCTGACACTAGGCAAGAAGGGGCAAGGAAGGGAAATTTATGAGAGGGGGGGCCCGATGTGATCTAGGATGGCCAAGCGTCCTTTTCTGGGCAGGCGGAGCCAATATACGTCACCAGGGCTGGTATTCCAATGAAGCACAGGGGCGAGCACTTGGAGGGGCCAGATTTTAACGAAGTCCAGAGATTGGTTTGAGAGCAAAAAGATAGTTTTGAGCCTGAGGGCCGAAATAGGGGCCCAGGAATGGACAAGGGGGTTTTGGTCCCGCCCGCAATATTTTACGTAAATTTAGGGAAACTTGGCCCTGGGGGGATATATTGGTAGGATCTGGAAGGAGTGGAATAGCTAGCTGGAAGGATTAAGGCCCCGAGCGATTCTTAAAGTACCAATTTCCGGAGACCATTAGCGGAGCAATGGGAGACATTGCAAGAGGTAATGTGACCAGTTATTTAGCTCGTAACTAAGGGCATAGCCAGTAATTTAATATTGAAACTTAGAAAGGGCCGCTAGGAAATGAAATTGATTAATCTAACTTAATTGTGTGTAAATTATAAGTTATTCGAGTGTTAGAATAGCGGCTTAACTGCTAGCTTTGTTTGATTGATTATAAATATGCATTTTAGTATTTAAACCTTTAAAGAGTAAATTTGTAACTCCAGTAATATTATTAAATAAATATTTGTTATCCTTTACAAGAAATGCATTCATTGAGAGTTGCGTCGTTTATTCTATCGGAGGAGTTCTACCCTTTACGATCATGGCTTTGTAAACAATAAGTTCCCGCGATAGTAATACTTAACTTAATACTAAATAGAACCTGCGTCTGCCAAGAAGGGACAGACAAGTATCATGAAGAACCATACAACTTTGACGTCTGGAATTCAAATACAGATCATTCGATGATGAAGAAGATAATAGGGTATTTGACACCATCAACATCAGAAACGCTCGGATAAACTCCTCTGCAGAGTGTGACGTCAATGTTGACCACATTTGTAAGCAAACAGCTTCATACGTTTATTTTAAGGCTTGGTTCATCTCTTTTCCTACTATATGATAAATTATGACTATTGAAGTTAACTTTTAGGAAATATTTATTTAAAGAAGTATTATTGGAACATTGGAAGACGGTTTTGTAAAGGCACACATTTCGAATTTACCCAATATAGATGCTTTGATGGTGGAGTTCTTTTTCAAGTCAAGATCAGAATTTTATTCTGCCGAGTTTAGAAATGTTAAAAAATTTGTCTAAGTATCAACAATTCTCACAGTTCTTATAATTAGCAAAAAATGACTCGCGGTCTGTCAGACCGCATACAGTAATTAAAGGATGACAGACAAAAATGTTTTTGTCGAAACAATTCATGTAAACAAAACAAATATTTTGGTTTCCAATTTACCAAAAAAAAAAAAATAATATTTCAATAGTGCATCAGTATTTAAACTTAATATTGTGTAGTTAAAACATTTAAAAGAATTAAATAAAGTATTACTTGCATCAAAATGATCTTCACAGAAGTGAATCGTAGTCTGGGGTGAAAACTAAGTTGATTCTCTTCTTGCAAGATTTAGCCACTTTTTTTTGTATGTCTGCTTTCCTGGGCACATGTGTAAACAACTTTTCTGGAGTTTTAATTGAAGTACTTGTACAGTGGGGTACTGCATAATACCGATACCGGTGAGACATTTCTTGGAACGAAATCAAAAGAAAAACACATTTCGCGCTGGAAACTCACTCGCGATTGCGATGTTGCTTATGCAAGATTGACGTCACACAGTCAGATAGGTTTTTGAGCAGCGTTTTAGGGGCGGGGCTTCTACTTGCATTTTAAAATGCAATTTTTAGCGTTTTGCGGCATTATTTTGAAAAAAGAAAAAATACGTGTCTTTTATTTTGTGCATACCTTTTATTTAAAACATCCCTACTAACCATCTTTGTCACAGTTACGTCACTGCAACGAAGTTTTTCGTCGCAAAGATCACGGTCACAATGTGACTTGCATGGGATATCGCAGCGATGTCGCAAAAGTTCACGTCACTTTCGACTTCCATGTGATATCGCTGCGACATCACACTGTGACGAAGTTGCGATGTTACTTTGTGATATCGCAGCGACATCCAGTGATATCCCAAAATAATTTTAGAATGAAATGCGATTTTCGCAACGAAAGTCTTGTAGCGGCGATATCACATTGTGATCAGTATGTGATCTTAATGATTTTGGCGACATCTGTGTGATTTAGGCAATTTTCGCAACGCTTCTAAGTTAGTGTATATATTATATACCCTTTTTTCATTCATATAGCCTATTTTAAAGGCAGGTAATGAGCACCACTTTTATTTTTCATAAAATATTTCTTCTCAACATATTATTCTTGCAGTAAATCCCGATCATCAGGAAATGCTGGGAAATTAGAATAACTGAATTTTTTGTTTAATTTAAAGTCGACGTTTTTTTTTTTTTTTTTGCCAATTTTCATTATAGCGACATTTTAAACTATAAAGAAAAGTAAAATTAAAATCTTCGCAAACCGAACCTTTAAAAAAATTCATCATGGAATTTTTAGTTGCAAATCGTATGTTATATTTTATCCTTCCAGTCGGTAATGTGAAATTTATAAAAAAATTTAAATCATTTTCATAACTTAAAATCCTTTCAGAAAAAAAAAAAGCATTGAGCATTTTAAAATATAAAAAACAAAAAAGTCCGATAAAGCGATTTCTAAATCGACCCGTTTTCGGCATGATTTAAAATGCCTATGTGTTCTATAAAACAGCGGTTCCCAACCTATTGTGGGCCGCGAGTAGTGTGGTATTGGCCCGTGGAAGCTAATCAAGAGTCTAATAATCCAAGATAAATATTACGGAAGCTTCAAGGGTAGAGAAAGGAATAATCGAGTCACTCGATGATTAGTAACAATCCAATTATTCGATTCTATTCTTCGACGGTTTAACGAGTGAATTCTGTTTCAAGAAGATTAACTAAAATATAGAAAATATCTTCAAGTGAAGACTCGTTAATTGAATTATCGACACCATTTATCTCGTTTTGGATAAATGTTTGGCAAAAATATCCAGTTATTACCAAAACTGCATTAATTGCATTACAATTTATAAAAAGAACTATTTTTTAATCCTTTAATTCTAAAATTTTACTAATTACTGATGTACGCACGTATTGTATTATTTAATGAGTCGCAAAGTTTTTTTTACAAAATAGGTGGTCCGCACAACTTAAGAAATTGCGAACCGTTGCTATAGAATGTTGGATTTTATAAATTACTGGTAACAACGTATAGAACATGGAAATGAAATGCATATCGCTACGGAATTCTAGACATTTAGCAAAACATTCACTTTTGAAATTGATTGCACTATCATTGACCAATCTAAACAATAAAATTATTAAACTGAAACAAAAAATTATAGATGCGACAAATTTATTTTGAGATTCCGTCTACACCAGCAGGCGACGCAACACGAGATCAATTTAAATTACCCCCTACCATGCAGTATTCGTTTACAGCCCGCGGTTTCTTACCATCTTTATTTACCCTCGGGGTGATGAATGGTTATAAGGGGTCACTTTAACTCGGATATCCCTTTAGGTCAGTTTAGTATCTGGTCTTCAACCCACTCGCTCCCTACTTTCTTTGTCTCGCTTGCAAAATTCGAGGAACGGAACAAAGAACTAAGGGAGAGTAATGTTGTACACCTGTTCAGTTTACTGGTCGCGTTTTCGAAGGGGAAGAGGGGGGGGGGGGAGTGAAAAGCGCAGTTGCCTTTCTCTTGCTTCGATCTCGACTGAATCTGATTTTCTATTTTCTTACATGATTTATTGGATTCGACTTTTTTCCTTTCCATTTTTATCTATTAATTGGACTGACTTTCCAAATAATATTGAAAATTCTTCTTTGATATTCTGTGATTATTGGCTAACGCTTGTCATTTAAAATTTAACGAAATGAACAATAAATAACTGCAAATAATGATTTATTTTCAATTTGAATTTGTTCTATAAAGGAAACGGGGGGGGGGGGGGTACAAATAGAAGAAATGCAACCCAACTGGTTAGTTGTTTTATATGCTCAACGACCTATTTTTATGCACAATGACGGCTAATTAGGCCGGGACCTACAGCTTAACGTGGATTACGAACCACAACGAACATCCATGCTTAACCCAGGATTCGAACACGGCACCTTTTGGCATGCGTGACCAGAGAACAAACCACACAGCCATCAGATAGGCACCAACCAATTTGGAAATGATGTTGAAAATGGTAGATAAATATAAAAATAATACAACTTTAACCGCACGATTATTATTTCTAAAAAGAGTTAATTAACTTAGGAGAACAATGAAAAATACATATTGACATTTAAAATACTTTAACTGGATTTTGAAGCGAACATTATTTCCTTTTATTATTTCAGTAACGAGTTAAGTTTAACTCGATGACTTACGACTCAGAAAAACGACTTCCAGGATGTTCCACGTTTTGAAACATCCTGATTTCAAAAATGTGATATAAAAAAAAATTTGGTCTGTTTGTTTATGGTCAGCATAACTCCCGAACAAATTGACCGACGATGTTCAAATTTGATGTGAGGATTGGTAGGGGCCAAGGGACCTACCATTAAGGTTTTCTTCAAACCCGGCATGCGCATAAGGTAGTTTTCAGGTTTTTCAATGATTTCTAAAAAACGGCTCTTACGATTTTAATCAAAATCACTGTGGTGATGCCTCTTAAGGTGTTCTAAACATCCCCACCTCCGAAATTCACGTAAAAATGCTTAAATGGCATAAAAAGTTGAAGGAAGGGAAAAAAAGGGGGGAAAATTCAACACAGAGTTCTCCATCAACGATCGTTTTTCTCCTCTCCTCAGTTTCTCTTAAAAGAAAGAATAATATAAGAATTATCGAAAAGTATATCATCGAAAACACTATTTTGGCAAAGGTTTTTTTTTTTTTAACGACTCATATAAGATTTATCGCCAATCTGGCCATTTTTTCTAAGCGAATGAAGAAAATATAAAACACAAATACATGTTAGTATTATAGTGTAATTAAAAGTTGTGCGATGCTCCACGCCCCTGTTTCCCGGTTGCTGTGGAAGATGTAATTTCGATTATAAAATTACGTTTCTTTATTTTAGACTATAATTATAATAAGAATAAGTAATAGATTTACATGGATTCCAGACAAACAAATTACATTGTATTTCGAAAACTAATATATATTTAATGCAATAAACGATACAATATATGTACATTTCTTCTGGATTTTAGAATTCTGTATTACTGACTGCCTGAATTATTACTTGAATTACTGACTTTTTTAAAAATATTCTGGATGTAACGGATACTGGAATTTCTATTACAAACCCCTTCCCCACTTCGTATGCAATTAAACAAGCCAGATTTATTTAAATAACATATTTAGATTTGAGCGTTTTCCGGACATATGATGCTAATGAAAACTGAACGCAAAATTTACTTGAATATGAGAAACATTATTTGCAAACATGTATATTCGTTTGGATATAGAATATTTGCTACTTGAGGAAATTTACATCAACTAAAATCCATCATAAGTCAGCTTAAATTTTAACAAATACTTCCATGATTTGTTTTCAGCAAATGAATGACAAGATCAGTTCAAGCAAATGAATTTAGTTTAAGAAATGAAATGTATTATTGTACCATTTTTTTAATGCATAACTCGAGAAATGCATTTTTCAAAATGAGTGGCAGATTTCTTTTTTTTAATTTGGCTTATTTCAATTTTGATCACTCGATAATCTCACTAAAGAACCATCTCTGCTTTTTCAATCTTTGAACTTTAATTTCAGATTTCGAGAAATGAACTTTATTTTACATAATATTAATTTTTCCAAAATGGTATGTGTTAACTATTAAGAACAGTGTTCTCCACTACGCTGCCCGTAGTAGCAAGTCTGACAAATAGTATTTTTTTTTTCTCTTGAGAGCCTGAGAGAAATTGATATTGACTTACAATTGATATCTCATAACTGATGATATCGACAAAATCAGCAGAATATAAGAAGGTATGATTTAAATATATTTATTCAATGTTATGCCAAGTCACATGAAGACACACAAGCAAGGTTTTAATAAAAGATTCACTTATATTTTAGATTTTAATTTAAGATAGTATAACGAAAATATTTTTTTAATTATTAAAAAAAAATCAAATATCAATTATTTTTATAACAACGTGCAAAAAATAAAACTTTTTATAACAATTTTGAATAAAAAATCGTGGCGAAAGTAGCACTTTTTCGCACTAGTGTGAAAAAATACTCTCTCGCACGCCTAGTGCTCAAATATTATATAGGTTTGGGTATTGAAAAATATATTTTCAGAAGAAATTCATTGACTGGAGTTGCCAGCATTAACAAATATATGTATTAAAAATATTTTTTGCTCGTAATTATAAAAAATAGTGTATGCAACACGTGGGAATATACTTTTTCAAACTCTTTAAATTATTTGACTTGCGCTAACGCACTCGTTAAATAAGCATTTTACCTCGATTGAAAAAGTATTATATTCCCAAGTATAGTTGCATAAATAACTATTTTTCGAGATAGTAAAAAGTTCATTATTTTTTCCATTTTTCAAAAATATTTTTATTGTTGGATCTATTCTATACCAATAATTACATTTGTGATCTTGAACATACACAGTAAAAGTAATATGTATTGGCATATTCGGTAAAAATCTGCGGTCCACAAAAAACTTCAACATATAACTCATACCGCTCGTCTCTAAAAGTTAGAGGTGAATGCTGCTCTACAGTATTTAAAAGAATATCGTGCTGTGTTCAGAAAATAAATTCATTGTGTGAGCTTATGTTCTACTTGCAAATTTCCGAAATTATATATTTACGTGTAATAATGAACGTGAATGCATTCCATTGAAACGAGTTTTACAATTTGTTATATAACTCAGCCTTTCAATAAAGAAAATATACAACACATAATTGAAAAAAAGAAAGAAAAAAAGAAATGGAATGCGCGTAAAATCGGATATTTGTAAATTAATTAAGAAGTAAAATTTTTCATTCCATGATAAAAGAAAATCTTTAGAAGCATCTGGTAATTCCAATGTATTCAAAACAACTAATGAAAAATACAGCTTTAAAACATATTCGAATTTTAAACCAATCAAAAACGTTTATTTTATTAATTTGTCTTCCAAGCAACTATATATGACGTCAGAATATAAATTATCTTACTTTTAAATAAATGTAATGGCAATATTCTGGTTCACTACACAAACACATTGGGTTGAATGTTATGCATTTTCGAATTGGGTAAGTTAATTTATACATATTTATTATTATTATAATAGCAATTTGAAGTTAAATAATAACTTTTTATAAATTGTTTTTAGAGAATTAAATTTTTGTTGAAAGCAATACATGAGACGAGTGTAAAAAAAGTATTTTCTTGCACGCCTCGTGCTCAAATATTATACAGTCTTGACATTGCATTGAAATGACACATTTTTAGAAGAAATTCATTTACTGGAGTTGCCAACATTAATAAATATACGGATTGGAAATATTTCTTGCGCGTAATTATAAAATATATTGTATGCAACACGTGGGAAAATACTTTTTCTAACTCGGTAAATTATTTGACGTGAGCAATCACACTCGTCAATAAGCGTCAATTAAACTTATTTATTCAAGTTGTAATTAAAATAATATAACAAGCATCATTATCCTGGTTTGCTGTTATTGTATTCCTTATTTACCAGGACAATATTGAAACTTGCCTAACTAGAAGCTGAAACATTCTGTTTATGTTATATTTTCTAAAAGTTAACTTTGCTTATATCACAATATAGAATATATAATAATCTTCTACTGGCCTAAGTATTTTCTGTAGGTATCTGGAAAATGAATATTAATTAAACATAACTCTGAGGACAAAAGAACTTCACAATTCTACAACAAGGTCATTAAAAGTGCTCAATATTTTTGAACTTTTTCTCAAGGCCTTAAAAATGCTTATATGTCCTTAAAAGTCCTTAATTTTTGCAGTTGTTGTATGTCCAATGGACGATTCCCGCATTTTTAATTTTTTTATTCAATTCTAAATGTTTTGAAAAGGTCATAAACACAAAAAGTTCTGCTCAATGCGCTTTTTCTTTTTTTTTAATTTGCAATCAAAATTACCTTGTTCGACGTTGGCAAGAAAACAACTCGTTACGCTGGAGAAACTCTTCTATGTAATTGGATAAATGCCAATGCAAGAAAATGATTTCCATTTGAAAAACGGATGATTTTGAAATTATTCAAGAAATAATATCCTCTACATTTGATTCTTTTCATCTAAATTTATTCAGAATTGAAAGTATAGGATTGGATAGTCTTTTCTATATTATTTTTATTTTCTTGTTTTAATTTTTTGAATAAAATATGCATAATTATCTACCAGTATAACTAACTTTGAAAACCCTCATACTATATTTTACACTGATGTTCCCGTATTTTCGTGGATTAAAATTGATTATATTTATTTTTACTTTCTTTTTTTAATTCATTTAATAGTTAATTTATGAATATTAGAGCATTTTATAACAGAATTTAACAATTAACTTTTGGTTTTATTCTGGAAAAGGAAGTGGTCAATTACTAGCATGGCTGTGGTCAATTACTAATGTCTACTGGGTCAATTACTGGCAAAATTGCTTTTGGTAAGAAATTCTGATGATATTTTAAATTGTAAAAAGGACTGGAACACCATGTTAATTTATTATTGAGCTTCATTAATCAATTTATATTTTGGGAAGTTTTCATAACATTCCGTTAATAATTTTTTAAGAAAAAAAATTAAATGTGTAAAAACTTGCACTAAATGGTCAATTACTGGTAGGTTCACCTTATAATATTGTTAGAATATATTACCCCTCGAAAAAATGTAATAATATTTTATATGCAAACCCAACATATGTACTAATTTTATGTAAGTTATGTGTAAAAACTGAAATAAAATTATTCAAGGTCAAAAAAGTAATTATATATACAAATTTATGATTAAGATTTTTGACAGGAAACTCTAGTAACATGAATATTAATATTATTGTAAAGTACATTCCTGAGAATTGTTTTAACAATGATGTTTAATGGTTTTGCCTTTAAGTTGTCTTTTGAACACATAACTTCTATTCGAAGCCATCGTCAAATGTTATTAACACAATTTTAAAAATAAATTTAGTTGAAAGAAGGTTGTAGTTGCTGAATCGTGATTCAAATTAAAGCAGTGTTTATCATCGAAAAGGTAAACATTGACGAAGGAAATATTCACGGGCCAATTGTGATTTACCAAGTGACGCCAGGAAATAGCTAGGTCAAAGCCATATGATTTGTTCAAACACTTGGGCAATTCCATGATAACGGACTAACATTCTAGTGTTATTTTAACACAAATACAAACCCACTAAGGAAAGATTTTTAATTTTGACTGAAAATGGCACTTATATAAATATTTAAAGGGTACATGATTCTTATTCTGGGTATTAGAATTTGTTGCCATTTAATTAGAGTGCACCATTTGGTTATAAAGTCAAGGTAACGGACTAACTGAAAAACAACATAGTTCTTTTGTTCATTCAAAAATTTTAAAAGTTTGTGAATTATATAATGTAAAATAAATAAATGATGTATAGAATGAAAGAGTAAGTGGTAATGGACAAACAAAATCATAGTAATGGACTAACATACAGTAGGTAAAAAAAAAATCTCCGTACAGAAGTCAAAGTTGCAAATAAATTAGCATAATTTCTATAATCTTTTGCTTCATATCACCAGTAACTACTGAAATATGTTTCATTTGATTCTTTAAAATAATTTTATAGTAAATACCTGTTTTTACAAAATGCAGCAAGTATTTAAATTGAAATATTTAGGAAATGTTGCTAACTGCCATACAAAAAATGTTTCAGTATGCAATATGAAAATTAATTCTGAAGTCTTCCACAACAGATTTGCAGTAAATTTTTAAAATATGAAGTGTACGCAACTGCCTTGAAGACATGATAGCAGCAATTGTTTAATTTTACCTCGTAGCTGATCGTCTTAAAATGGAGTTTCGAAACCTAGTTGTCAGTTGGCGATTCAGTTATGAAATTATGGATTATCTATGAAAAAAATTGGGGAAATCTTTTATATATTGAAGCCTATAGTACAATATATTATTAAAAGACACCATGAGCTTCAAACTTTTGAGGATAGAGATCGATCCGGAAGATCTTCAAAGCTAAAAAGCTTGCTTAAAAGAAATATCCTATAATAAGGTTCAAGATAATCCGCAAATAAGTTCACCTCAAGTCACACATGGCTTAAAAATTGATAAAAAAACATCGAAAAGAATTCTCAAGAGACAATTTTTGTGCATTTGTTACAAGATTTTGTGTTTAAATTTCAAGATACACTTACCGATCCCTACTTCCTTCTACAAAATATACATTGCTGACAACAGCAGCCCTTATACACCACCACACCATAATGCCTCCTCCACTGTGTTTGACAGTTCCACATAAATTCTAAATTAACATTTGTTGATTTGGTTTTATCCAGACCATAACTCGATTATCTGACCCTTGGATATTAAATTTTAATTCATCATTAAAAGAACTGATTCACAGAAAGATAACTGATAACTTGCATGCTTTTTTGCAAACTCAAGGCGCTTTTTTCTGTTACAGGTACTTATTTAAGGATTCTTACGGGCTGCAAGTTCATTCAGACCCGCTATTTTAATAATATTTCTCACCGTTTGAGATGTCCCTTCAATATTTTTATAAATTTTTAACCCATGTGCGACTTAAGCAATATCTCCAAAGTATTTCAATTTAAATACTTGCTGCTTTTTGTAAAAACCGACATTTATTTTAAACTTATTTTAAAGAACCAAATTAAACATAATTTCAATAGTTTGAAGATATGAAGCAAAGGAGAAGAAATTATGCTAATTTATTTGTAACTGTGGCTTCCGTACTGAGACTTTTTTTGCCCACGGTATGTGTCTGCAATCAAATAAATCTGGTGACCAAGCACAGAACATAAACTTAAGCATTTAAATATTTATGAAAAATAAACTAAAATTAAGATAATAAACAAAATACTATATGCAGTTACAAATTTCAAACTTTTGATTCTATGTGTTAAAAATCATGCTGTAATACACAGTTGAGAGGTGTGGCTGGATAATAAAAGTTTAAGCCTCTTAAAACTGATTTTTAGATGGCTTAGTTTGGTAGATGAATGAGAATTTGTCTTCATTAAGACTAACGTTAAGTGCTCGGCCAATAAACTAGTTATTCTTTCCAATATGCAGCATACCACTTTCCTGAGGTAATATTCATCATGTGACTATCACTTTATTTTTTACTTGTTGTACAATATCACTCTCCATTTTCTTTGATGTATAGACAACTTTACCTTGAAGCTTGGCGTCCACTATCGCTGAGCAGAGCGGAGTGGACTAGAGCCAATTACAAGGCTGCCAACGTCGATTGTAGCACAAGCCTTGTGCTACAATGGACGTTGACAGTCTTGTAATTGGCTCAAATTTAATCCGCTCTGCTCAGCAATAGTGGACGCCAAGCTTTAGGGTAATTAGAAGTCACTGAGCAGTTTATGGTTAATGAAGAAACTGATCCGACACAATGCACTCTCCGTGTTAGTGGAATTGGTTGTGCATCACACCAGATCTTATCCAATTCCTCAAGGCATTTTCTACCTTTTGTTTGTAAAAAATATTACATTGACTTTTGTATTTTTTGGCAAATTCCGCCGATATAATAAATTTAGCAAAGGTATTTGCATCCGTAACAACACCATAATTCATAAACTATATTTTTTAGAGTACCTTCCCGGGAGAGGCCACAAAAAAATGACAGTTTATACGTTGCCCTGCTCCATCAGGAAATTTGTTGATGAAATTTTTTTTATGCTTTCTTGGTATGTCTCCTCAATTAATAGGAAGTTACAAAAATGCTCTGCGATTTATCATGAAGGATAGAATAAAACACAATAGCATAGCAAAATACCTTTTCTAAGTAGCATATACAAGCTGTATATAATATAACCTGGTTTTGTTCCCAGTGGGTACTTTAGACCTCATCTTGTTGAATTATAGAAAACTTATTGCTAAAATCAATTTTTGATTAGTAACTTTTTGCAACATATTGAAATAGCTTGTTTTTTTGTTTTTTTACGTTGTGATGCCATAAAAAATATGGTAATTGTTTTTGAGGTTGTACATTATTATGTCTTGTGTGCATAAACAAGGCATAATTTTACCTCTTCTTCTGTTATCCGATAAGCGTACTGCAGCTTAGTCAAGACATCATCTCTAGTTTAATTCAAACATATATCTTATTTCCTTTTTGAATTTATCTTAGCAATCATCCTATTTTAGTAAGAGTGCCTTGCTGGTTATCCGAGCTACATGTGAAGCTGTAATGACCGAAGATGAAAGTTCACTATTCAAAATGTTTCATCTCGTGTTAATGATCATCAATTCAAAGTGTATGACTTTTTCTAAGCTTTAGGATCAGACCTACTTAAGTGTAATATTACTCTTAAGTAAGGTTATTTGTAAAACCTGAGATATAAAATATCTATAGTTTTGTGTTTAATAGCATTCTTTCCTGGTTTCATACGGCTGTTATGACGCTGGTACAACATTTTATCATATAAATGATCTGTTATCCAAAAAGTCAGGCAACTAATTTTTACTATTTTGTAGTCAATAGGTCCTTGCCATATTTGAAAGAAAGTTTCTCAAAAGCACCTTTGGGGAGAATTTAGTTGATGGTTCATGGAGAAGACAAACCAACACTGATCTGACATGGAACAAGAGCCTGCTAAACCAGATGGGTGAAGCAAGACTTTCCTGGTCAATGACGTAGAGCTGAAGACGATTATGTTAGTCAACAGGTAAATTACTCTTTTGATAGCAAAACTAGTTTTCTGGCTAAAAATTTTTTTAATGAAAAATGCCATTATTGTTCATGTAGTTTTACTAATTTTATAATTTTTGCGCAGCAAAAGTGTGCATAAAAATTGCTTATGGTTCAAATATATTTGAGTCATAAGCTTCAATTTCATTGACTATCCATGCACAATATTAATTTTTAACTAAAAATATGTCAGTTTAAATTCTTTATAGTTTTTAAATTACTATATATGTATTTATATATGTGTATATGTATATATTATATATGTGTGTATGTATATATATATGTGTATGTATATATATGCATATAGATATATGTATATATGTGTATATATATACACATAGGTGTCAACTTTTCAAAAAACATGGGGGGGGGGGGGGCAAGTTTTGACGGAAGATGAAATTTTTCGAAAAATTATCGAAATCTATTAATTTTTCGAAACTCTAGGTATGACACAACTTCTCATATAATACCAACAATAAACAGTTATTATAATTTATTTGGAGAATGGAGGGAAAAAAAGGAGATAGTGTTACAAAAATCAGGGTAGGCAGCCTTCCCAGAATTTAAAAGTGGGGAGGCCAGCCCCCCCTGCTCCCCGTACTTTACGCCTATGTATATACATAACAAAAGGAAAAAAATGAAATTACAAATGTAAAATCAAAAACATCAAAGCTATAGAAATACAACAAATTACCAGTACATATGCTAATAGGTTAAAAAGATGCCCCATGATACAATTCCAAATTTCTGCTGTTTTTCATTTTATTTTGTTTGTATGTATATATATATATATACCTCAAAATATTTACGTAATCCATGAAGCAAGAATCCATGGTGAAGTATGGCTGCTGTCAACATTTTGCAATACTAATTGAACATAACAGCATTAATTTCTTTCAAATTTCAAGAAATTGTAGTCTTCAGATATATCTTCTATGAAATGTAATTGATTTAGAAGAAATACAATAATGCCACTAAGGAAAAAGTTAAGCCTGAGGATGTTTTTTTTTTTTTTTTTTTTTAGCTTTTGAATTCTCTAATTGACCATATATGTTATGCGTGTGTTATTGTCTATGTATGAAAGTGAAATTAGTTTTTCTATATAAAGACTGGAGTACTTACTTTAAGCAAAGTTTGAAACAACATATCATAGAGGTTAAATTGTGAAATAATTAGTTATAACAGTTGTCTAGTTATTCTGTGATATAACTAGTTTTTGTATAAAATTCCTAATGATAGACAATTAGATAGTAAAATAAAAGCACGCTATAATTTTTTATTTTATCTTTTGTTGCAAAACTCTAAAAGTAACAAAAGGTATAGCAGGCATCTTCTTCGAACAGTCGTTTGAACCCCCTCAAATTACCTTATTATTTTAAAATCACTTACTGTTGCCAAATTTATTGCTTTTAATAATAGTGTTCTCAAATATCAATTTTGGGGAATTAGAGGTCCCAAATGGTTGCTGGACGTAACAACTTTCAGTAACAAGTCAATTTTTTTAGCAATAATTAAAAATGGACAAATATTTTTTTGTCACTAATTAGGAAGTACTAGTCTGATAAAACCTCTGTTATCAGAGTGAGTCATAGATAGACATAAATATCAGCATTAGGTATTGTATTCTTTTACTAAGAGATGTATTGAACCTTGATTCGAAAGGCAGAACTTGGCATGGCTCGGATATCTCTAGTGATAAGTTGTATCTGTGAATCCATTATTCAGTTCAATGGAACTTTTTTAATATATAAGTTATATTTTTTAAGAAATAATGGAGGGAAATGTTAAAATTAAAAACTGTTTTAAAACCATTTTTTTTTTTTTTTTTTTTTTTTTGTCCTTTTACTTTCACAGATGAAAAGAGGATCATTTCCAGCTCGAGTTAACATATTTCCTACTGCATATTCATTAAAAACCAAAAAAAAAAAAAAAAAAAATTGTCAAACAGATAGCAATATGTGCAATTGTAAATAAACTATTTGTTAGACGCAGAGGTGTGTTAGCTTTTTAATTGGTATACCATTTATCAGTTTTAGTTTTGCAAAGGTAAGGGAAAAAGGATTTAAAAGAAAAAAATCAGAAAATAGTACGTCATACTATTCCAAATAAATTTGTTAGTAATTAATGGATTACAGTGATGAAAGCTGTAAATAATCACTTGTAACAATATCAGAATTGAGTATAATTATCAATTATTTATGTTGGCATTACACGTTTTAATTACTATTATAACCTTGTTATGAATACTTAAAGTTGGCACAGAATTTCTGTTTTTATTTTTATGAACTAGCATCTTGTGCTATAATTGCATTAGATTTTTAAAATTGCATTGTGAATGGCAATTTTAAAAATGGTGTATTTTAAACTGAAATTTAAGAATAACCTATTTTTAATTTTCTAGGTCCAAAGCCTACACCTAATGCTCTGAAACACGGAGAAAGAATACTACATTGAAGGAAGTGGCATAATTCCTGGCAGTCAGATTGACAGATACCTTGCCGAAAAGAAAAAACATTCTGCAATATTTAGTGTAACAAAGAATATGTTTGCTTTGTGTTCAATAAAATAAACTTATTACCTTCTTATGTTTTTACTCTTATTTTATTTGCATATTTCCATTTTTGATTGATTTGTTCAACCTGTTTTTAGTTTTGTATTTTTCTTTTATGCTAAACTTATAAAATGGAAGATTTGCCCAAAATGGCAAAACAACATTGTAATCAGTTTAAAAGAAAAATTGAGATGCATGAGATACATTACATTGTGCTTTAATAGATTTAGTCATGTTTTGTCTTATTTTTAAGATATATATTTAGCTGAGAAATCTATTGGAATGGATAAATTCTCTTGGTTAAAGGCTAATTAGGTAGTTAACTGTTTCATTGGTTTTTAATATAAGAGACTAGTTTTTACTTCCCAAAGTCTTGTTGAAGACGAACAAATATTTTCTAATGCTATGATTCTTTAATTTATTATACCATTAAGTTCATGTATATTAAGTTTAGAAAAAGTTCATACTTTTAGAAAATATTCAAATATTTTCTAATACTATGATTATACCATTAAGGCCAGTCATTAAAGTAATGATTGGCCTTGATAGTATAAATTATATTACCATAGTATTAGAAAATATTTGACGTAAAGAAAAGGTACTGAGCCTCTTCATAGTGAGAGTAGATACTTGAAGCAGATATAGGTAGTTGATAAAAAAAATTAATTGTGAATTTTTTGTATAATTATGTTGCAGGAACAAGGCTTTTGTTGTGAAAATCACATAGATGTCGAAAAAATCACTAAGATCACAATGTGACATCGCAGCGACAAAGCTTTCTTTGCGAAAATCGCATAAATCACACGGATGTCGCCAAAATCACTAAGATCACATTTAGGTCACAAAGCGATATCGCAGTGACAAAGCTTTTGTTGCGAAAATCGCATAAATCACACTGATGTCGCCAAAATCACTAAGATCACATACAGATCACAATGTGACATCGCAGTGACAAAGCTTTCGTTGCGAAAATCGCATAAATCACACGGATGTCGCCAAAATCACTAAGATCACATTTAGGTCACAAAGCGATATCGCAGCGACAAAGCTTTCGTTGCGAAAATCGCATAAATCACATGGATGTCGCCAAAATCACTAAGATCACATTTAGGTCACAAAGCGATATCGCAGTGACAAAGCTTTCGTTGCGAAGATCGCATAAATCACACGGATGTCGCCAAAATCACTAAGATCACATTTAGGTCACAAAGCGATATCGCAGTGATAAAGCTTTCGTTGCGAAAATCACATAAATCACACGGATGTCGCCAAAATCACTAAGATCACATACAGATCACAATGTGACATCGCAGTGACAAAGCTTTCGTTGCGAAAATCGCATAAATCACACGGATGTCGCCAAAATCACTAAGATCACATTTAGGTCACAAAGCGATATCGCAGTGACAAAGCTTTCGTTGCGAAGATCGCATAAATCACACGGATGTCGCCAAAATCACTAAGATCACATTTAGGTCACAAAGCGATATCGCAGCTACAAAGCTTTCGTTGCGAAGATCGCATAAATCACACGGATGTCGCCAAAATCACTAAGATCACATTTAAGTCACAAAGCGATATCGCAGTGACAAAGCTTTCGTTGCGAAGATCGCATAAATCACACGGATGTCGCTAAAATCACTAAGATCACATACAGATCAAAATGTGACATCGCAGCGACAAAGCTTTCGTTGCGAAGATCGCATAAATCACACGGATGTCGCCAAAATCACTAAGATCACATTTAGGTCACAAAGCGATATCGCAGTGACAAAGCTTTCGTCGCGAAGATCGCATAAATCACACGGATGTCGCCAAAATCACTAAGATCACATTTAGGTCACAAAGCGATATCGCAGTGACAAAGCTTTCGTTGCGAAGATCACATAAATCACACGGATGTCGCCAAAATCACTAAGATCACATACAGATCACAATGCGATATCGCAAAAATCGCAAATTCGTCCCCAATGTCACAATGTGACGAAAAGCGATATCGCAGCGATATCACAAAGTTACGTCGCAAAACCCCCTCTAAAACGGACATTGGACGACTATGTGACCCCTGTGTGATATCGCAGTGACATCGCGTGATCTCTATGCGATATCGCTTTTCGTCACATACTCGTCACATGGTTATTAGGGATATTTTGAAAATTTGTCAAATACCCTATTAGCATTGGACGAATCATAGTTAGATGTAAACATAAGTCAGTTCATTTCTAATGAAGGAGCATTGAAACACTAAATACAATTTCACCACCATGTAGGAGAGGGGAGTCGAAAGCATGCGTCGGATTGTTGATGGAATAGCCATGTGTGGGTTCCCGCGCCACTTTCAAGTGTTTGCAAGTACTTGAACTTGTTTGCTTAGCTTTGAAATCAACGAAAGCATAGTTCTCAGGAAAGAGCCTTTCCGTTTACTTACTCGACTTTGCCTTTAATGTCACATAATGAAGGGGGGGGGGGGGAAGGAATTAGGTGAGGGAACACCGTTTCACGGAGGATCGCCGTTCCCACTTCATTACACCCCATGGCCATGGGATGAAAGGCTGAGTTTTTCTGTTACTCGGCTTTAAATTTGTCAAAAACTTATAAAAATTAAAATGTCAAGCTATTACTTTAACCCTATTTTTTAAAGCATTTATCTGAAAATGAGTCATCTTTAAAATTTGTGTATTTGATAGAGTTGTAAAGGGCACGTTTCGGTCTTTAAAATGCTATTAATTTTATTTTAGTCTTTCTGTATAAAGTAGAAAATTTTTTGTAATAGAAGAAAACGTATAATGAATTTCACCTGAAACGTTTTATTAATAGTAAAATTCATACAACATATTTATATATTTTCAAATACTTTCCACGATTCCCCCTATTAATTCCATAACATAAAACAAGAGCAAATTGTAGAAAAACAGGTTTAGAAATAGTTTCAAAAAAAGTTATTTTGTTTCATCCAAATAACCTAGATTCAATAAAGAGTTACAGTACCAAAAAAAAAAAAAAAAAAAAAAAAAAAAAAAAACAGAACGATGGCCTAATTGTTGAAATAACAAACAAAAGGTACCGTTGTAAATCGTGGAAGGTTTTTAATAATTGTATGTAGTTTTTTTTTTATCATGAGGGGTCATCTACATATTAAAACAGAACCAAACTTTAAAAAGTTCAATAGCAACCTCATAATATTATTCCATATTTGGATTCAGCATTAAAAAAGAATGCAAAATACAAAAATTCGTAATTTTCTAATGAATGGTTTGTAATTTAAATGATAAAAAGAAAATGATAAATTAATGTTAAATAAAAAAGTTGGTTTTTTGGCCATAAATACTTAAATAATTAATATATTTCAGTAATTTTTTTTTTCAAAAGGTAGTTTGTAAATGGCCAAACATAAATAGCAATCAGCTTTTGAATCAATTTCTTTTTTAATAATTAATTATTAATTAATAAAGCAATTAAATTTTTTTTTGAATAGAAACATATATTTTTTTTGCTTTTATTAGATTTACCATGGTCTAAAACCCCCCCATAATTTTTTTCTTTCCATTTTGACTATTAGTTCTCGATTTTTTAGAGAAAATGTAAAAAACGCTCACTTTAAGGGACCGTATAGTAGACGACTTTTGAAAACTATCAAAGATTAATTCAAGGTAAACTAAAGGTGTAGAAAATCGCATAACGTTCAATTATCGTATAACCGATAGTTTAAAAACTAAGAAACACGCTTTAATAGGAAAGTGAACTAAAAAGTAGAAGATAATTTTAAATAAGTTTGAAATAAGAATAGTGATTTACAAGAAATATTTATTTTATCGTAAAAAAGCGTGGGGTGCTTGATGTCAATTTTTGTAAATATTTAATGACAGATATTGGTAAAAGTAGAGCCATTATGAATATATCTTAAAAAGCAACCCAGGCTTTTGAACGATAAAATAAATGTTTCTTGTTAATCACTCTATTCTTATTTCAAACTTATTTAAAATTATCTTCTACTTTTTAGTTCACTTTTCTATTAAAGCGTGTTTCTTAGTTTTTTAATCTATTGATTATTTTCTACTTTTTACTTTGATTTTCTATTAAAGCGTGTTTCTTAGTTTTTTAATCTATTGATTATTTTCTACTTTTTTGTTTGATTTTCTATTAAAGCGTGTTTTTTAAATTATTATTTTTTCTGTAAACTATCAATTTTTTTTTTAATTTGCTTTCTTAAATTCCATTTATTTAAAACAACATTTTTTAAGCAATTTCAATAAGTTATACTTTAAAAATTTTACTGAATCATGCGACTTTTTCATTTTATAAATAATTTCAACGATCTAGTTACATTTGTGTTTATAGTGAAATATTTCTGTAAAATATTCATGCTTTGCTAAATACTGTTTACTAATGCCTACATTTAACCATTTATTAATTTTCTAACTATCAGTAGTATTCGTTATACTTCTCCAATTGCAGTTTTCGATATTTTATTTATTTCGTGTGAAGAATGCACATCTTTAATGCTGTAAATAAATTATGTTACTTTTGCGTTTACTTGCTATCTTTGTATTAATCTTAAACATGACACTATAAATCCAAGTAGTTTCTATGCAATTTTAGACTAATACTTGTATTTTTTAATCTTCGTGAAACGCGCCACATTAACCGTTCGATTTCTCCCGCTGTGAAGAACCTTAAAAATACCTTTCGTTTTATGGAAATTCTCCCTGAAGATCGGTCAAAAAATGGTCGAAATATTTTCGCTCATAAGTGACGTGTTTTTCAACATAATGCATTGAAATTTGGTATATGGGGTAAATGATGTATTCTGAATCGAATGAAATGATAAAAAATAAGGGTTCGTATTGAAATTTTCGAAGATAGCGTTACTTTCACTTAGTAAACGGTCCCTCAAGAAGAAAAAAATTGCATCAGATATATAGAAAATCGTAAGCAAAACATTTTGGTGTAAACCGTAAGATTCTACGATAATTAGAACCGAAGATATAGCCATCGTTCTGTTTTTTTTTTGGGGGGGGGGGGGTACTGTACAAAAACTGTTTGTTACATATCATATGCCGGTTAAAATGAGCTATACGGTCGGCCCTCAGGCAGAACCAAAGGCGGCCCTAGGTTCATTTTTCAGGGGGGGCCATTTTAAACTTTAAGTTCGTAAAATGTATGCACTATGTAACCTAATTATAATAAACTAACTGCTGATTAAATGCTTGATTGCAATGATAAGTGTAGAATTTTCTAAATTAGTAATTTTCATTTGATGCAGAATTAAAAAAGTTAATTTAAGCTTGAATTGCTCTCCTGAAAAATAAGAAAAGAGTAAAACAAAGAAATTACAAAAAATAAAAATAGTTAATAATTGTTTTACAATCACACTTCTTTACTCTTTGAAAGCCTAAAGAACAAAATCCAATTTCCTCTGCTTTGTTTTGGCAAATCTGCCTATGACACAGCTCACATCAATGTTTATGTCTCTGTGAGTATGCAACAAGCTAAGTCCTGCTAACCTTTCTTCCCCCATTCTAGCTCTTAGCCACGTTTTCAAGCGTCGAAGGGTAGAGAAACTTCATCAGCAACTTCATCAAGCTTCTTCAGCAGAGGCAACGCTAACTGGTAGTGTTGCCAAAATTTTAAGTAACTCGTAAATAGTAGGATATACATATTTGTCACAAGCTCTCATTGTATCTATGGCAGAAGTGGGGAGCTATTCTTCTTTTTTCCATTTCTCTCTCCATAGTGCTAGCTCACTTTCAATCAGAATAACACTCATTTGTGTCAGTCCTAAAATTGGTATGAACTTCTTTAATAAGTTTTAAAGCTCGTTGCTTTCTGATTCTGTTGGCTTTTCCATATCGGAGGTTGGAATCAGTAATCGAAAGCCAAAACAATCCAAATTTTCTTTTGGAAATCTTCCTATTAGGTCTTCAATTATATTATCCAATAAAGGTATGTAAACCGAGATTCTAAAATACTCTTCTGGTATTTGAGTATTTCTTTTTAGAGAAGTATTTAAAAATGCTCTCATTTTTTCTTTTTGAAGACATATTGTAGATATTCGTCACTAATTACTCGAGGTAAAATGATCACGAAATCTTTAAACAACGAATAAAAGTGTTGCTAGTTCAACAGATATTTTCACAATAAATGGCCTGTCTAAACTAGTTATAACAATAACACAGTACCGATTGCATGCCCAAGTGACAAAAGTCACACACTAGTACAGACATCACGTGTTGAAATTACCCTCGGCGCCATGGTTGCTTAGAAGAGCATGGTTGTTCCAAAAAGGGTCAGAGGCCCCCGGGAAAAAGGAAATCGTCGTTTAGGAGGGGGATGGTCACTGTGTACTTGTGTTGTGTACCGGGTATTGTGTCGTGTGTTGTGTACGTAAATACATTTAAAACCAGGGTTTTTTCTGAGGGGGGGGGGGGGGCTATAATTTTTTGTACTGTAAAGAAAAAATTTACGTTAATGAAATTGTGCTTAAAAATCTGTATTTTCACCGTTTTTTAAACTGGAAATTCTCAAAGAGTTTTGGGATATTTGAAAGGGCTAGGAAGGAAGAGGGAACCCTTCAAGGAGGGGGCCATGGCCCCCATGGCCCCCTCCTTGAAGCCGCCAATGGGCAGAACCCAAAGAAGTTACGTTTTTGTAAATGAAAACTACATACAACTTTCTTACTATACTACTAATTGCAAAAAAAAAAAATTAAAACTTGCTATTTTTCTATAAAAAAACCCCTATATTTTTCAATAGCTAAATAAGAGTCCCTTTTGTTTCCAATATACGGTTACAGATGGCAGCACAACCTAGATACTGTTATTACATACGAGCTATTCGTTTTACGAGCTTATTTAAATTCTAACACCAGAAAATTCATAATTATGTCAGAATTGGGAAAATAGCAGGCACATTTCCATAATCATCTCGATTAAAAAAAATCATGTTATTACAGATAGGATTATTAGAATAACAATCTGTCTGTGGATCTATAAAGAGCTACTCATGGGAGCCCCCAGGAGGAGGGTGCAAGGAAGTGCACTTGCAACCCCCTGACTCTTGAAAATTAAAAAAAAAATGAGGGAAAAGATGTAAATTCCAAGAAAAAAACACACACCTTATCCGTTTAAACTTTTATGTTACAATGAACATTTTTTTTTTTCTATTAATTTAGTCTTTGTTTTCTATGTCGTTTTTTATAGCTAAAGTGCGTGACGATTTTTTGGTGTTTGTTGTCTATGATTTTAGAGGCTGATGAGTAAAGGTATTTCTTCCTTTTATTGTGTAATAATTTCCTGGTAGTTCTCAAAATTCTGAGGAAATATTTTGTTTTTTAAGTCATCAGATATACTTACCTTGAAATCTATTTCTAGAATTGAATAGAAAATATTCCAATTATGCCTTCGTGTTTTTTTTTATTTCCCCCCCCCCCCCATTATATCCAAAACTTGGAGAAAATAAAAATGTTACTCTTCTGTATTTTTGCATGTTCGAGTTCTTCTATTCTAAACACCGTCTCTTGAATGCCGAGAGATCTAGTTGGATGATAAAAAAATCGTTAAAAATATACATTCTAATATTTTTCTCTTCAACAGGGTTGCGCTTTTAAAAATATATATCATGAATTTTTACAATGTTCAAAGAGTATAACTTATAATGCACGATTATTAACATTTCTAAAAAAATTGATGATTTCGATAAAAATCTAGTCTTGCACCCCGTTGCAAATATTCCTGGGGGGGCCCATAAAGCTACTTAAAATTGAAAGAGAACTCTGAAATTTTCAACATATGTAACCGTGACTTTCTCATTTTGCCTATGACAAACAGAATGTTACAATTGTATTTTCACAAAAGGCGACTTTTAATAAGCCTAGAGCTTTGGAAGTTTCAACCCAAGTAGTTTTGGCCTCCTAATTGTGCTTTTCTTAAACGTGTGTTATATTATCAACGGGGAATTTACTTTTTGTTTCTGGACAGGAGAGATACCTTTAATATTAAAAGGCTTTATTTTGCTATTCGATTTTAGTGAGTGAAGCGAGCTTATGCAACAATGATTTTCCGCGAGCGAAATGAACCTATACTTGCATAGTAATGAACCTTTCAACAAGTGATACAAGCTTGTGCTTATGTGTCAATGAACTTTTCAGCGAGCTCGATGTTGTGTAGCGATGAGCCTACCTGTGAGCAAAGCGACACAAACTAGGACCTCTTGCACGAATTTCTGCCACGCGAGGTCACACAGCTAGCCAAAGTATTGCACAGGGAAAAATTTCGTAGAGTAACAGGGGTATTCAGCTATACTAAACTTCACTTAACTAGACATCACTTAGACGGTAGATCGTAACAGTGCTCATAGGTATTTAATCCATTTTGGCGGCGTGAAAGCATAATGTTCGCCAAACCACAACTCTATAGAGAACAAAAGGCTATAAGGTTTGGCGAGAATTATGTCTTCACTCCGCCAAAATGGATTAAATACCTATGAGCACGGTGAAGATCTATCGTCTAAGTGATGTCTAGTTAAGTTGAAGTTTAGTATAGTTTACCATAAAAACTGGGTAAAAGATAATTCTATAAGCGATTTAGGCTAATTTTGGTTATGGTAACCCAAATCCTTCTTTTTAAATCTTTGTAAAATGGCAGCACTTGTGTTTCAGAATATAATACAATTCGTTCAGAGCTCCAAAAATTATTACACATAATTATTAGTTTGTGAACTTGGTTGTATTGCAAAATTTTAACATCTAGTCTAAGACAAATAATCAACTTTAGGCTTACTAATATGCTACTGGTTTGTGATGTTAGTGTGCAACTTAATCTAAATTGGCAATATACTAGTTTAGCTTTCTTAGAAATAAGCTTCCTTAAAATTTAATTGCTATTAAATTAGTATGGTTTTGAAGAAAATATATTTTACCTATTTTACATAAAAGTTGCAACCTCCCTTCTAAAACTTAATAAATGATTATAAATAAAATATGAATGTTATATATACAATTTACGTCCCCACAACTGAAATTTTTTCTTCGCTCAATTCCGGAAAAGTAAAATTTACTTTCATTACTTTTAATTGAAAAAATAACTATTTAATAGATTCTCTTCTTACGAATCTTTTAACTTTTTAATATTATGTGGTAGCTTTATTAAAAACCAGTTTCCTATTCTCAAATATATTTCACACTATTATTCCTCAACTCATCTAAATAAAAATTAATCGTTGTCCTTTTAATACTCAGTTCTATCAAAATTTTGTTTACTTTGCTATACTTCGAGTACAATCTTTAAGTTTAATTAATATATACATAGATAATTTCTACAAAATAAGTAGCCATACAATATTAATTAAAAAAATTAAACTGAAAATTGTCACTTACATGTAAGCATATAACTCTGTCATCATCAATTCAGCGCTGTAGCTACTTAAATAGATAACAAATCGAAATTTTTGAATGCCAACACCTACTTTTCGTGTCGCAAAATGCTCAGCGTAGGTGAAAATCCTAAAAAACTTTGGAACGGCACGTGTATAAAAAAAAATGGATGGACGCGTTATGCACGCACAAAAAAATAGCTCTGCAAACGGCCA
Source organism: Linyphia triangularis (assembly GCA_963978545.1). Classification (NCBI taxonomy): domain Eukaryota; kingdom Metazoa; phylum Arthropoda; class Arachnida; order Araneae; family Linyphiidae; genus Linyphia; species Linyphia triangularis. The sequence goes on from OZ021727.1 coordinate 19,057,545, forward strand.
ACAGAAAAACGACCGAGGCACACGGAGGAAATTTGTACGTAGAAAATCAATAAAATTGCCTGTGATGGCACGTATGTGAACTTTGGCTACTGTCATAAGCACATTTCCACCGTGCGCCCTGAACCGTTCTTGTTGACCGTTTGCAGAGCTGTTTGTTGTGCGTGAACAACGCATCCGTTTTTTGTGGTACACGCACCGATCCAACGCTTTATAGAGTTTTCGCAAGCGCTGAGCATTTTGCGACAGGAAAAAGTAGGGGTTGCCATTTGAAAATTTCGAGTTTCTGTAACCGTAACCACCATTTTGTTGCCATGGACAGAATCCCGAGATCATAGCTCTGACATACTATACCTGAAATCTGATCTCGGTCTGTTGAACGAAATGGAAGCTAGATATCCATATATCGGCAGTTTCTTTGTGTTTGAAGGGCTTCAGATAATATTTTTTTGCCTGACAGCTTATATAAATTGTATATTAGCAACTCAAAAGTAAAATTCACTTGTAGATAGTCGGAGCAATATATGAGGACTCTCCCAAAACGGCGCTTTTTCGTACAAAAATACAATTTTTTAAAATGTAATAAATCTTGACTGTGATATGATTCAAAGGAATTTATTCCGAGTCATTAAACACATCAATATAAAGAGAATCTAAGGTTAATATTAATCGAAGGACCTCGGAGCATCTAGGTAAGGGGGCCCAAATATGATCACTGTTGCGTTTTTGTGTTATTTCAGAGCATTATTTCTGCTGGTTCCGACCTCCAATATATATACTACTTATACTTAATTGTTGTCTCAATATAGTAGTTTCACAATATGGAAGAACATTTTTTAAAGGTTCAAAACTTTTCGAGAAAATTCAATTAAAAATATAGCTACTTTCGACGCGGAAACGATTTTATCATTTTTCAAAGGATTGTTCCAGCTGGCTCCAAGCTAATAAACGAATAATTCTTGCACAGAATTAATGTCTCTGCATAGTAGTTTCATAACATGAACGAACATATTTTGAAAGTTGAAACATTTTCAAGAAAATCCAAATTAATGCGTAACTACTTTCGACGTGAATGCGATACAAAAGTATTTCAAAAGATTGCTCCAGCTGGATCCAAGCACCTAAACGAATACTTCTTGCACGGAATTGTTGTCTCAACATAGTAGATTTATAATATAAGAAAAACATTGTTTGAAGGTACCACCATTTAAAAAAAAAATCAATTTTAATAACCACCTTTTATCCATTTCTGTTATTTCTCAGTCCCTTGCTATTTTTTGTAAAACAGGTCACATTACTTACAATATGTTTATTACACCACAGCATCCACTATTTCAAGGTATAACACATTTACAGCTTTTAAAATTGCCCACACTGTTCCCTTTTTTGGTTGGCTAAGTTTGGACTTTGAATAAAATAGATTTTGTACAAAATAACAATTTCACGCATAAAGTATTCATGTATTGGATTGGCAAGGCCGGCACAACAGGAGGCGACTCAAATTTCAAAATATCTAAATTTTAACATCCGAAAAATAAGCCCTCTTTTATCAAATACATACATTGCGTACACCACTGGTCTGGCGAGAAGTTTCAATTTCGAATAAAACTTGCTTAACTTATGGTAAAGATAAAAAAAAAATAAAAATGTAAGGTTATTCAACGAGGTTTATTTTTACTTATTACGAAAGAGTGGAGTTGAGTAAAATTGAAGTAGCGTACAATTCTGTCGAAAAATATTTCTATTACATTTTGTCAAATTATTGCAATTAATGTCAAGTCGAACTCTATACATGATGTTAGTACTCCATCTCTATATATATAAGGCAAAGCCCTCACTCACTCACTCACTCACTCACTGACTCACTCATCACTAATTCTCCCACTTCCCACATAGTCACAACTCTGAAAATCGGCACAAATATCAACAATGGTAAACATAGAAAAAGTAAACTATTCCGATCTCGATTAACACACTTTAAGGGGTCGAAAAGGGGTCAAAAGTTCCAAACGGGGGACATTCGAAAATCCTACTTCCCACATAGTCACAACTCTGAAAATCGGCACAAATATCAACAATGGTAAAAATAGAAAAAGTAAACTATTCCGATCTCGATTAACACACTTTAAGGGGTCGAAAAGGGGTTAAACGTTCCAAACGGGGGACATTCGAAAATCCTACTTCCCACATAGTCACAACACTGAAAATCGGCACAAATATCAACAATGGTAAACATAGAAAAAGTAAACTATTCCGATCTCGATTAACACACTTTAAGGGGTCGAAAAGGGGTCAAACGTTCCAAACGGGGGACATTCGAAAATCCTACTTCCCACATAGTCACAACTCTGAAAATCGGCACAAATATCAACAATGGTAAAAATAGAAAAAGTAAACTATTCCGATCTCGATTAACACACTTTAAGGGGTCGAAAAGGGGTTAAACGTTCCAAACGGGGGACATTCGAAAATCCTACTTCCCACATAGTCACAACACTGAAAATCGGCACAAATATCAACAATGGTAAACATAGAAAAAGTAAACTATTCCGATCTCGATTAACACACTTTAAGGGGTCGAAAAGGGGTTAAACGTTCCAAACGGGGGACATTCGAAAATCCTACTTCCCACATAGTCACAACACTGAAAATCGACACAAATATCAACAATGGTAAAAATAGAAAAAGTAAACTATTCCGATCTCGATTAACACACTTTAAGGGGTCGAAAAGGGGTCAAACGTTCCAAACGGGGGACATTCGAAAATCCTACTTCCCACATAGTCACAACTCTGAAAATCGGCACAAATATCAACAATGGTAAAAATAGAAAAAGTAAACTATTCCGATCTCGATTAACACACTTTAAGGGGTCGAAAAGGGGTTAAACGTTCCAAACGGGGGACATTCGAAAATCCTACTTCCCACATAGTCACAACACTGAAAATCGGCACAAATATCAACAATGGTAAACATAGAAAAAGTAAACTATTCCGATCTCGATTAACACACTTTAAGGGGTCGAAAAGGGGTCAAACGTTCCAAACGGGGGACATTCGAAAATCCTACTTCCCACATAGTCACAACTCTGAAAATCGGCACAAATATCAACAATGGTAAAAATAGAAAAAGTAAACTATTCCGATCTCGATTAACACACTTTAAGGGGTCGAAAAGGGGTTAAACGTTCCAAACGGGGGACATTCGAAAATCCTACTTCCCACATAGTCACAACACTGAAAATCGGCACAAATATCAACAATGGTAAACATAGAAAAAGTAAACTATTCCGATCTCGATTAACACACTTTAAGGGGTCGAAAAGGGGTCAAAAGTTCCAAACGGGGGACATTCGAAAATCCTACTTCCCACATAGTCACAACTCTGAAAATCGGCACAAATATCAACAATGGTAAAAATAGAAAAAGTAAACTATTCCGATCTCGATTAACACACTTTAAGGGGTCGAAAAGGGGTTAAACGTTCCAAACGGGGGACATTCGAAAATCCTACTTCCCACATAGTCACAACTCTGAAAATCGGCACAAATATCAACAATGGTAAACATAGAAAAAGTAAACTATTCCGATCTCGATTAACACACTTTAAGGGGTCGAAAAGGGGTCAAAAGTTCCAAACGGGGGACATTCGAAAATCCTACTTCCCACATAGTCACAACTCTGAAAATCGGCACAAATATCAACAATGGTAAAAATAGAAAAAATAAACTATTCCGATCTCGATTAACCCACTTTAAGGGGTCGAAAAGGGGTCAAACGTTCCAAACGGGGGACATTTGAAAATTCTACTTCCCACATAGTCACAACTCTGAAAATCGGCACAAATATCAACAATGGTAAAAATAGAAAAAGTAAACTATTCCGATCTCGATTAACACACTTTAAGGGGTCGAAAAGGGGTTAAACGTTCCGAACGGGGGACATTCGAAAATCCTACTTCCCACATAGTCACAACTCTGAAAATCGGCACAAATATCAACAATGGTAAAAATAGAAAAAGTAAACTATTCCGATCTCGATTAACCCACTTTAAGGGGTCGAAAAGGGGTTAAACGTTCCAAACGGTTGACATTCGAAAATCCTACTTCCCACATAGTCACAACTCTGAAAATCGGCACAAATATCAACAATGGTAAACATAGAAAAAGTAAGCTATTCCGATCTCGATTAACCCACTTTAAGAGGTCAAAAAGGGGTTAAACGTTCCAAACGAGCGTTATATTCGAATGTCCTACTTCTCATATTTTCATAATTCTGAAAACTGGTGTGAATATCAATAAAGACAAACGCAGAAAAAGTAAACTATTCCGATCTCCGGTGGATCAAGGGGTGGAAAAGGGGTTAAACGTTCCAAACGAGGAATATTCGAATGTACCACTTCCCATATGGTCACAACTCGGAAATTTGGTACAAATGTCAAAAAAGATTAAACATAGAAAAAGTAAGCTATTCTGTTCTCGATTAACCAACTTTAAGGGGTCGAAAAGGGGTTAAATGTTCCAAACGAGGGATATCCGAATGTTCCTCTCCAATGTAGTCATTTTTCTGATATTTTTTTGCAAATGTTAAAAAAATAAGTCATTCCAATATCGATTAACGAATTTTTAAGGGATGAAAAGACGACGCAACATTGAAACTATACGAGGATTAACTTAATGTCTAATTAACTTAATTCCAATACAGCTACTACTTTGAAATTTAGAACTAAGAGCAAACATAAACACAATAAACTATTCCAGTTTACTATTCACAATTATAAATTTCGTTTAAAATGTCAACAAAGGAAAGTTCCTATTTTGATAAATCAATTTGTCGGGATCGAAATGGGAGCAAACGTCTGAAGTGTAGAATACATGAATGTCTTTTGATCTCTAAAATGCTAATGGTAAAATTTCGTAGCGCAGCACGGGTATTCAGCTAGTATATTATAAAAGCATTACTGAAATAATGCATGCCATGTAAATTGAAAGGTAATACCGTATTTATTGCAACAAAATAATCACTGGAAAAGTATTTAAAAGTTTATTATTACACCATCTAAATTTCTTAACGTTTCCTGTGCTCAAATAGCTGAGGCATGACGTTGTCTAACGTACAACCAGGTTCATTCTATTAGAAGTTGTGAGTACCCTTTCACGCCTATCCTCGATTTCACCACTTTATACACGAAACATCGGAAAGTAATCGTGTTTCAGATAAATTAGATGAGTCAAAATAGATTTAAAAATATTTAAAATTGGATCAGTAGATCTCACATTAGGATCATGACCTTTAAAGGTGGGAAAGGGAAATGGGGGAGGGTTTTTGGAAATCTCATGTCGACTGTGACGTTTTTCTTCATTAGAAGATCATATGCACAACTTCTCCTTCCTCAAGATAATAACATTGGTGATTTGAATACCTCCCCCTCCTCCCCTCCACAGGTACTATTATTATTCCTTACATAGTTGGGATTTTTGTGCCAAAAATTATGGTTAGCTGTTTTATAGATCTGAATATTTTGTCGCTAAATTCGAAGTTCAGGGTAGAGTTATTAGGTAAAACTTGATTTCTGCTACATTAGGATAGAGGTGCACATATATTATTATTTTTTTGTTTTTACATATATAACATTATTGTTTGGATTAATGCTAAAGTAATCCATTCCATTTTTAGTCCTGCTTAGAGAAAATTAGCATTCTAATTTTCTTCTGGAACAAATTATTATTGTTAATAAAACGAGTAATATTTGCTGAAAAACGTAAAAAAAGATCATTAAATTCAATCCAGCAGTTTTGGTCAAAAGTATGTAGACTAACTATTTTTAAGAACTAAATTCCTATGTTAAATTGTTAATAAAAAAAGAAGTTTTACTATTAATATACTTTTCAAGAGAAAGTAAAATCCTCTTTTCTTTTTTGGTCAGGAAAATTTGTTAAAAAGTATTTAAAAATTAATTAACAAAACGTTTTTAATAATTATTGTATTTTGAAATTCAATTATATTGTCCTTGAGCGCCGACAGGATTATTTGCACGGAGGTGCAAATCACTAACAGGGAGGTTTGTGAAGCTACTATGTTGAGACAATACCATGTAAGTAGTATATATGCAAGAGGTCGGAGCCGGAAGAAAAAAAGCTTTGAAATAATACCAACAGGCACCAAGCATCACAAGAGAGGCTCCGAGTTCCTTCAATATGAATATTAACCATAGATTCTGTTTATATGGAGGTGTTTAGTGAATCCACACCAAAAATTCCTTTGAATCATGAATCCACAAAAAAAAAAAATTCCTTTGAATCATATCAAAGCCAAGATTTATTACATTTTTATAACTGGATTTTTTTTAACGAAAAATCGCCGTTTTTTGGGAGGCAGGGGTCCTTATCTATGGCTCCGACTATCTACAAGTGAATTTTCAGCTTGAGGTGCTAATATACAAGTTATATAAGCTGATAGGTAAAAAACATTTGAAGCCCTTCATACCCAGTCATAAATTCAATTACAAAACAGCAAGAATGACAAAAATATTCTTCTAAGACACGCATATTTCACATTTTAACCCAACCCCCCCCCCCCCCTCTCCCCTACCCAATACGTGTGCAGCAATCATTCTTTATAACGCAACATTGTCAATGTTGATGACGCAATTGCTTGCTGGACCCTTTACGAATAAGCGATTTTGTGTTGGGCTCTGCATTTGATGAAATGAATGTATAATTGTTCTATATAAGTATTCATAAGGAACCTGGTAAAATGGTAGGCATAGTTGAGACAATGAATACCGTACAGGAATGAGTGTGCATATTTTCTGAATTATACATTTATTTTTTAATGTTTGTATAAAAAGTGGTCATGTTGCTACGCTTTTGATTAATTTTGGTCATCGATTGAACATTAGATCATAATTTTATCCACGCTGCTTAAATTTCTTTCTAATAACCCGAAGACATATTGTATAGGAAGGAAAAAGCCATTATTGAAATGGAAACTTATTGCAGATTTTCGCAAGAATAGTGTATGTAATTGCTGATATATTGTAGCGGGCAATAACAATGCTTTCTACAAGTACCTTTATCCCTTACAAACAATACATTTTCTAAAGTGGGTGGTAACAATGAAACGTACAATAGTTAATTTTAACAGAGGTTTGATTCAGATCAGACTAATAAAAGCTGATAATTTGACGTTTATCGATATTTGTCTTGAAATAACTGCTATTTGAAGTAGAAAAAGTTGTGATTTTGAAATGATTTACAAAATGGAGTTTCCCATCGAAGGAGTAACTAGGAGCAAATACCTTCCATCACTTACAACCATCCAGGAGGAGACGGAACTCGAGGTTTTAACGAATGCAGCAGTCGCCGGAGGGATCACATACGCCGGGATGCTGGAAGGAAGATCGGAGGAGGTGGCATTATTCATCGCCTGGTGCATCGCCACCAACCAGCCTAAATCAGCTGCCAGCCTAGCCAACACGAGCAAAAAAGACACAGGGAAGTGGAAACGCTTCAAACGTTTTATATCCAAGCGCATTCTTTGCTGCTTCACCAACTAATGACAATTTGTGACTTTACTGATCTGTGACTTCCCGAATACGACTCCTGACCATGACTCCTGACCATGACTCCTGACCATGACTCCTGACCATGACTTCCTGACTATGACTTCCTGACTATGACATTCAGATTGTGATTTTGTATGTATCACTTGCTTTGTAAGGTAGAGACGGTGATCTCTCGACTTTTTCATATGATTTCTTGACTTACTTGTGGCTTTGTGAGTTAAACATTTAAGTACAGCAGGAAATAGGCCTACTGGGGAACCCGCCTGCTTCATAAAAAAAGGGGGTAACGCGTTCATGAACTATACCTCCTGGGTGAACGTGGAAATTGGTTCAATATAATTCAAAGAAATAATTAATACACATTGCTATTATAAAAACGCGACTTAACGAATTTTGCATTTGTGTAATGAAGGCTTTCTTGTGTTAAATTGCAGTTATAGTTTTACAATGAAAGAAGAGCCTGCTTCACAAAATGAAGCGTTATATTAATTTAAAACTATCCAATTTTTCGCAGATCGGGAACAGTTTCAATTGGGTGAGAGGCTTACTCATTGAAAATTAAAAAGCAAGGGGTAACCCATTGCAGGGTGAGAACGCAAACTATACAAAAAAAAAAAAGTTCCCTGATAATTCCATGATAGATTTCTAAAAAATTCCCCGATTTTACGGCAAACTTTTTTTCAAATTTCCCCAACTTTTCCAGAAATGTAGATATCCTGATCAATAGAACATGTATGTAAAAGAGATAATGTGTCAATTTTTATAAAAATAATTTTGGAGGAAAGGAAAAGTTTAAATTATTCCGAAACATTAAATTTCCAACGATTACCACTGGGTAAATGGCGCAATAATGTGGATGAACGGAAAAATGTACCTTCAGAACAAAGAAAATTTTCCTGAAATTTAAAAAAAAAATTCTAGGCATATCTCTGATATTTTCCAGATTCGGAAAGCTCCCCGACATTTCCTTGCAATCAGATTTAGCACAACTCATTCAAAGTCGATTTTTTTTAATAATTTCGGACATTTTTGCCCTGGCAGACCAGTGGATTCATGAGATCTACTAACAATTCTCAACATTCTATAAAAAAAAAAAAAAATTCAAAATTAATTTCGATGAAGTCGCCTCTCAATCTAAAAGGCGCCACTTTTGCGTCGCGAATGGTGATGGGGGGGGGGGGGGATATCTACAAGTAGCTCAAAAACCCACCGTAGACTGTCGCTCACTTTGAAAAGAGAGAGAAAGATAGCAGCAGAGAAGCGATTGCCTGACTTCTCGCATGCTAGCCATACATATTAATTCCCCTTACACGTTCCCTCCGTTTGTTTAGGAGATTTTTTAAGCCATTCACTCCTCACAATTAGATTTCTATTATGTAACAAGATCTTAAAAGTTCTGCAATATTTATTGCAACTTTATTTGCCGACTTTTTGTCTACAACGCATTTAAGTGATCGGAGATATGTTCAATTTAACTTAGTTCCGCAAACAAAGGAAATCGCACTAGTTAAATTTCTTGAACGAAATGTTGGGAGAATGTATCATTTCTATGCGAGACATTATTGCTTCTGAGTAGAAATGTATAAGTACATAGTCGTCAAGATCGTACCCCAACACCGGGGGGGGGGGGGGGGGGGAGGTATCATTTCGCCTCCGCTCGAAAAATCTGTAAAAATGTGTTTTTCCAATATAGCATATTGGATGAAAAGGACATTTTGCAATGTTCTAAAGAAAAAAAAATCCAATAAAAATATAAACACATTATTTGTAAGCAAGTACACACATACACTATCTACATCTCTCTCCCAAATGAGAATTGAGTAAGTGTAACAGTTCTTTACGAGAAAATCCTAGTACGGATAATACCCTACACTAGTAGAGCGGCTAGAGGAAAAAAACTGTACTTCATGAAACAAGTCTGTAATTTTGCACATTGATAGATAATAGTCCGAGAGGCGACTGCAATTTTTGGACCTCATCGAACATCATTCTGAATTTTTTATAGAAATTGGAGAAAAGTGAGTAGATTAGGAATCCACTGGTCTGCCGTGGCAAAAATGGCCGAAACTGATCAAAAATCGACTTGGAATGAGTTGAACTAAAATCAGATTGCCAAATATGTCATAACTTGCCAAAAAGAGAACAAACTTTTTCGTCTGGCAACCCACTGCATTTTGAATTTCAATAAGAAAAAGCGCAAACGATTTCTGATCTCTGGTTCGGAAAATTTGTATCTTTTAAAAGTAAGCCAAATTGGCGACATTAGTTGCGTCATCAGTGACGTAATGTTTATTGCCAACTTGGCTCCCTTTTAATAGATGCAAGTAGACCTTCGCCAGATATCTGAATCGTCTGCAACCTTCTTAATGAGGAACTTGCACAAGTGAGGAAAATGAATATTTTTTTGTATTTTCTAGTGTTATCCAACGAATATATTTGAGCAGAGCAATTATTTTTTATCTTTATGCTTTCAATTAATCAAAAATCGTGTTTGAAATTGGCCGAAATCAAAGAGAAAGTCACGTGACCAAAAAGGCATAAAAAAACCGTGACGTGGTTACGCAGAGATAAAGTCGCTAAACGAAGGGGAAACCTCAGTCATTCCCTTTCTGAAACAGGTTTTAGACTGGTTCATTATCTGCGCGTTGACGTTTCAGCAAAAGTGGCTTTTTCCCGCCAAATCGCAAAGTGAAAAACTAAACATTTTTTTAACTATCTATCCGAGCTCAAATTTTTGAAAGAATGGTATTGTTTTTCATGATTTTTTCTCTCCTTTTATTTAAAAATAAAACCAAAAAACGTGAAAGTTCCTCTTTGAAAATTAAAGAGTAAGGGTTAGCAAAAAAAAAAAAAAAAAAAAATGCTCATTATTTGGCAAGTTATGGCGCATTTGGCAATTGGATTTAGTTCAACTTATTAAAAGTCGATTTTTGACCAGTTTCGGCCATTTTTGCCACGGCAGACCAGTGGATTCGTAATCTACTCACTTTTCTCTAATTTCTATAAAAAATTTAGAATGATGTTCGATGGGGTCCAAAAATTGCAGTCGCCTCTCAGTCTATAATGTCATTCTAATTATTTTAAGAAGTGGGGCCACTCGGATTTCACTTCCGGTCGAGGTTTTATACTACTTCAAAGTTGGGCCTAAAATATGTATTTTTTTTTCCAAGCATAAATTGTAGGCTCACAGCCAAAAATATGAACTCTATTAACACGTATAATATGTAAAATATTTAGGCTTATATTAAAGAATTAAAAAAAAAAAAATTAAATTTCCACAGGAAGTCTTTAAAATTTCGACCGGAAGTCCATTCCTAATCGACTCCAACAGCTTCAACTACACACATAAAACACATTCTATATACAAAAGGGTTGATTTCGATGATATACCAAATGGAAATATTCCACTCGGATATTACTTCCGGTGGAGGTTTTAGACTTTTTTTCAAAGTTTGGCTTAAACATGCGCATTTTTAAAATTCCCCCCTTCATATAAAGAATCACATTTAAAAACTAATATACTTCTTTCATGTTTTATACATCAAATTGCAAGAATGAATATGCAAAATTTAAAATGAAAATTTTCAACCGGAAGTGATAGAAATTACGAGCTTATATTGATTTTTTTTTCTTAATGCAATTAAGGCATGAGCAAAATATTTAGGGTTCGAAGATTTTATTAATTAATGTTAGAGTTAAAATAGAATTTTCTGCCACAAGAGAATGAAATTATGAAAGAAAGTCTTCTCAAATGAACTTTCCGTCGTCCATGCAATATCATCTACAAGAAATGTAATATAAACCGAATTATAAGTATATTTGCTTGCATGATTAATAAAGAGATTTAAATTCTACAATTGCCGACTTAAAAAATTTAACGGACATTTTGGAATAAAAGACTATTCAAAACTGTATTACACATATTCAGAAACATAAGGATATAAAAATTCTACTACGCATGTTTTTGTTCACATTGAGAGCAATCTCCCTTACAAAAACACATAAGAATGCAGTTCATATTGTTTCTCTTGCATTTACAAAGCTTTTGGCAGCCTTTTTTTGCATTTGCAGGTCTAAAAGTCTTGCAGTGCTTGAAAAACTTCTGAAAGTGATGAAGTATATGATTATGCTGAGTATAAAATGGTAAATATCAACCGGATGGCTGAAAGTTCGCTAGTACGAATATTTTTCAATACAATTAAGATGACCAAAATATAAATCTAACTAGTTGCAATCCTCTAAAATATGGGCTAAGGCAGGAGAATTTTTTTGAAGGGATGCACATCGCACTCCCCCCCCCCCCCTTTCTTTTTTGAGAGAGGGGGGGGGGGAGGGGATACGAAAGTTGAAATTTTTTTGTTTTTTCGTTGATCATACTTTTAAATATTTCATTTTATTTTAGACACGGACTGAATTTTTTTCTAAACTGTCTAGAAATATCGTTTTTTTCCTGCACTTATACGAGTCAATCCCATACATGTATTTATAAGCGCAGTGCAATGGTGATCAATGGTCATGGGGGCCCCCAGAAATATTTGCAAGGGGGTGCAAGACTAGATTTTTATCAAAATCATTAATTTTTTTAGAAATGTTAATTAATAATTATGCATTATAAATTACTATAATTACACAGGAAATGATTACACAATAAAAGGAATAAATACTTCTACTTATCAGCGTCTAATAATCATAGACTACCAGCGCCAAAAAATCGTAATGCAAGTAGTTATAACAAAAGACTAAATTAATAGAAAAACGCTCATTATAACATAAAAGTATAAACGGCATATATGCTTTTTTTCTCTTAGAATTTACATCTTTTCTCTCATTTTGTAAAAATTTTCAAGAGCCGGGGAGGGGGGGGGAGGGCAAGTGCACCTTCTTGCACCCTCCAGGGGCGCCCATGTCAATGGTTGGATTAAATTCTTCGCGAGTTTATGTTTATATGACTGAAATGTTAGTAAAGACAGTTTATTTTAGCATCTTAAGGGACAAAGTTGCATAAAATGACATTTCAGCTACTCTTAACATCTTTTAGCTAAAAAACAATAACATATATTTGAAAAAGATGTACGCCTTCAACGGTTACTTAATTTTACCTTCAATACAAGAACTAGCTGAATACCCGTGCTGCGCTACGAAATTTTACCATTAGCATTTTAGCGATCAAAAGACATTCATGTATTCTACACTTCAGACGTTTGCTCCCATTTCGATCCCGACAAATTGATTTATCAAAATAGGAAATTTCCTTTGTTGACATTTTAAACGAAATTTATAATTGTGAATAGTAAACTGGAATAGTTTATTGTGTTTATGTTTGCTCTTAGTTCTAAATTTCAAAGTAGTAGCTGTATTGGAATTAAATTAGACATTAAGTTAATCCTCGTATAGTTTCAATGTTGCGTCGTCTTTTCATCCCTTAAAAATTCGTTAATCGATATTGGAATGACTTATTTTTTTAACATTTGCAAAAAAATATCAGAAAAATGACTACATTGGAAGAGGAACATTCGGATATCCCTCGTTTGGAACATTTAACTACTTTTCGACCCCTTAAAGTTGGTTAATCGAGAACAGAATAGCTTACTTTTTCTATGTTTAATCTTTTTTGACATTTGTACCAAATTTCCGAGTTGTGACCATATGGGAAGTGGTACATTCGAATATTCCTCGTTTGGAACGTTTAACCCCTTTTTGACCTCTTAAAGTGGGTTAATCGAGATCTGAATAGCTTACTTTTTCTATGTTTACCATTGTTGATATTTGTGCCGATTTTCAGAGTTGCGACTATGTGGGAAGTAGGATTTTCGAATGTCCCCCGTTTGGAACGTTTAACCCCTTTTCGACCCCTTAAAGTGGGTTAATCGAAATCGGAATAGTTTACTTTTTCTATTTTTACCATTGTTGATATTTGTGCCGATTTTCAGAGTTGTGACTATGTGGGAAGTAGGATTTTCGAATGTCCCCGGAACGTTTAACCCCTTTTCGACCCCTTAAAGTGTGTTAATCGAGATCGGAATAGTTTACTTTTTCTATTTTTACCATTGTTGATATTTGTGCCGATTTTCAGAGTTGTGACTATGTGGGAAGTGGGAGAATTAGTGATGAGTGAGTCAGTGAGTCAGTCAGTGAATCAGTGAGTGAGGGCTTTGCCTTATATATATAGAGATGTGGATGATTGGTACTCGATGACATTTGTGATCCATGATGGTCATTACGATGACCATCGAAGAACGCAACAGTCGTCAATTACCAACGAAACAAAGTGAGCTTTCCAATAAATGACTTTTTGATATGCAAATACAAAAAGGACTGTCAAGAGCTATGTAATTGCAAGAGAAACATTATGAACAACAACCATAAGTGTTTTTGGAAGGTAGAGTGACATGCATGAGGACTCAAAACATGCATAGTAAAAATTTTATTTTCTTAATAGTTTCTTTATGTTCTAATGCAATTGTGAACAATATTTTTTTCCAAAATGTGCGTTAATTTTTTTTTTTTTTGAGTTAGTAATTGTTGATTTTAAACATATTATTAACCTTGAAACTACGTACAATTCATTTTTTTAAACTATTTTATAGCTGATAAAGTGTGTTTGACGGGAGCTCACCAGAAAAAACTTCAGGCCGGAAATTTCAGGCTCTTCATGTAAGAAAATTATTTTTGAATTCCCCATCAATATACAAAATCGTTCAGAACTGCTTAGATTCTGAGTGTAGACTTGCGTGGCAATGCAAGAGAGTGGACTGGCAACCCCTGTAATTTGAAAATTAAAATGTAAAGTGGAAAAAGGTGGTATTAAACTCAATAAAACGGATGCTTGAAAGAGATTTTGTATTAAATATAATTAATTTTTAAAATTCAATTAGGAAATCCCCTTAAAAATCAGGATTAAAAAAAAAAAAAAAAAAAAAAAAATCAACCACTTGCACCTTGCACCAAGCAGTGTGAAATCTGTACCCCCCTTGAAAATAATTCTGCCGTAGCCCATGTTTGAGAGTATGTCACTTAGTTACATTTATATTTTGGTCATACCTGAATTGCATTGAAAAAAAAACTCGGTGACTATGAATGGACTTAAGGTCGGAATTTCCAGCTATCTGAGACGATATCACTGAGATACATATACGTATTGGTATATGGGTAGTATCAGTTCCTTATAAGCAGACTTCCGGTCGGAATTTCAGTCACTTCCGGTTGAAATGTTCCCTTTTATGTCCGGCATATCTATCCTTATAATTTGATGTTAGAACATGTACTATTAATAGTTTTTAATTGTGACTCTTTATAGTTTATATGAAGGTGGTATAATTTTAAAAAAGTGCATTTTTAAGTAACTTTTAAAGAAGTCTAAAATATCGACCGAAAGTCTTTCAGTTCATCACAAAACATCACTAAAATTCTCTATTGATAGTATATGTTTCAAATACGAAGTCTAAGCTGTTGGATGCAGATTTAGAAGTTATAGACTTCCGGTTAAAATGCAAATCACTTCCGGTGGAACTTTTTTTATTACTTATGTTAATCTTTTATCTCAACCTAATAATTTAACATACTACGCATGTCTATAAAGCTCATGATTTGTCTGTGACGCCACATCAGGGTGGATACAAAATTAACAAAAATAAGTTCTCCGATTTCAATGATAGATTTCAAAAAAATTCCTCGATTTTACGGCAAACTTTTTTTCAAATTTCCTTAACCTTTCCAGAAAACCATCCTGATCAAATAGAACACGTATGTTAAAGAGATAATGTGCCATTTTTTAAAAATTAGTTTTGGCGTTAATGAAAAGTTAAAATTATTCTGAAACATTAAATTTTCAACGATTGCCACCACAATTCTCTGGGTAAATGGCGCCAAAATGTGGATAAACAAAAAAAATTTCCCCGATTTCCGTGAAATTTAAAAAAATTTCCTGGCATTTCCCTGATTTTTTCCAGAATCAGAAAGCTCTCTGACATTTCCCTGATTTCCAGGTTTTCCCGGTTCTGTGGCCACTCTGCCACATAGTACAACTATTTTTGATTTTTAAAAATGATTATTTTATGCCTAACTTTGAACTAGTATAAAAACTCGACCGGAAGTGAAATCCAAGTGGCTCCACTTCTTAAAATGATCAGAATGACGCATTCTATCAATGTGCAAAATTATAGACTTCGTTTCAAGAAGTGCAGTTTTCGGCTATAATTTGGTGCCTACCGCTCTACTAATACGGATATAAATATTTTGCGAACTTCCGGTCGTAACTTCATTTCTAATTTTGGTATATATTTAATATATTGAATATATTACAATAATTTTACTGGATAAATTTTCGAAATCAACCCTTTTATAAATGGAATATGTTTTTTATATGTAGTTCAAGTTGTTGGAGTTGAATAGGAATACACTTCCGGTCGAAATATTAATGACTTCCGTTTGAAACTTAAATTTTTTTTTATTCTTTAATACAAGCCTAACTATTTAAAATATCATAGGTGTTAATTGAATTAATATTTTTGGCCGTGAACCTATAGTTTAGGCTTTTTATAGAAAAAAGGAAAAAAAAAAAACCGCATATTTTATGCATAACTTTGAAGTAGTATAAAACCTCGACCGGAAATGAAATCCGAGTGGCCCCACTTCTTAAAATTGATTAGAATGACATTATCTATCGATGTGCAAAATTACAGACTTGTTTCACGAAGTGCAGTTTTCGGCTACTTTTTGGTTCCTAGCCGCTCTACTTATACTCGCTATGTTATAATCTTCCAGTCCAATGCATTTAGAAACTACTTTGCATAAAACTTTAAAATTTGGCGAGTAGGTAAAAATTACCTCTTAATGAAATGGCATAAATCAAAAACTAATCGTCATCCAGTCTTGTCAACAGTTCTGTCAATCATACTTCGCGAAGTAATGCTCTATAAAAAAAAAAAAAAAAGGATTGTACTATCACGAAAAATAATTTAATCATGAATGATTCACTCAATATTTAATTCAGTACATCTGAGAACCAGAGGCCTGGATAATTCGGTAGGTCACGAATTCCGATATGCATAGAATAGTGGTATATTTCCCCCTCCAAGATGCAAATGCAGCAGTAAACCTCTCACCACAAGTAATTGCTATAAAAAAAATTCAAGCTAACAGAAGAGGAAAATAATTTGAAACTGAAGTGATTTGCATCAGAAATTAATAAATTAAAACCCAAGTTTTTTTGGGTTCTAATCATAGAGGATTCAAAGATTAATTCTTCAAGGTGTCCAGTATAAGGCAAAAATCTCTGGACTCCATTCAAGGAGAGAAGGGGGGGGGGGGGGAATATTCTAAGTTTGAATGGTGGTATTAAGTGTTGACTGAACAAGATTTTGGACTTACAGGAATGGAGTAAGGAATGAATAGGAAGAAGGAAGTGAACAAGAGTATATTACCATCTTTTGTGATATTTAAAAAAAAGCACTGTTCAAAGTCAACAGTTGATTTCTAAATAATAATCCAACCCAAAACATGTTGCAGAAAGAGTTATCCACACTTAAAAATGGAGAACATTTTAGCCCATTTTCCGAAACAACTAGAGTGAAAGGTTGGTTGTATTCAGATTATCTGGCGCCGTCAGCAACACGAGGGCTATAATGTGCCGAAATATTCGTCATTAGACAAGCCAACATACATTTACAAACACCCATGCCAACACGGGACTCGAACCCGCAACCTCGCGGTCTAGAAGCCAGCACGCTAATCACTATACCGTTTGGTCGGCCTAGAGTGAAAGAGAAAATAGTGGGGAAAAAATAAATAGGAAAATATAATATGATGGCTGAAATAAGTCTCCTTTGGAGATTCCCAAAGGGCCCTTCAACCTATATCAAATGATTGTAACCCATCCACTCCGACATCTAATAAAAAAATTTGTAGGAGTGGACTATTCACTTTTAGATAACGAAGTTAGGCGAGCATAATAAGACATTATAAGAAATAAAAATTGAAAAAAATTAAAAAAAAAAAAACAATGGACAATTCCCGCATTTTTTTATAAAATTAGTTTATATTTATGAAGAATTTCTTTGATTCCAAATATGCAAACAAAGGCTACTTAAAAAAATAGTTATTTAAATATTAAGAAAAGAAGATGCCCGAAAACCTCGTCCGATTGCAGTCCGATCAAAACGATAAATTTTAGCTGTGACGTCAAAACTTCCTTCCGTTTCTATGGTTTTTAAGAGGTTTCTGCCAAAAAGTCGGAGTGAGTTTTTTTTAGACAATTGCTATATCCAAGATGGCGCGATTTGAGAGAAACTTGCAAAACTGGTTTCCACTGCTGCTTTTCAAGCCAAGCACCGAATAAGTAATGCCACATTAGCTTCGAGCTGAATGAGTCGTTTTCCCCGCCTAAATAAACCAGACTTTAGGTTGCAAATTTAAAAAAAAAAAAAAAAAGCGCCGTGAGCAGAAATTTTGTGTGATTATGGCCTTTTCGAAACATTTCAAATGGGGGGGGGGGGGGGGATGGGGGAATTGTCCATTTAGTGCTAGTGGATGTGGTAATAAAATAAAAACATTGATTTTCGAAGATAAACGGGAGTTTCATTTAAATAAGAGCCTAAGACCTCTTTCACACGAGGCGACTAGTTGATTCAACTAGTTTATCAGGCGGGTGATAGGTGTGCAGCCATTTTGGAAATGGTTGGTTGTTTTCAGATTATCTGGCGCCGTCAGCAACACGAGGGCTATAATGCGCCGAAACATTCGTCATTAGACAAGCCAACATACATTTACAAACACCCATGCCTAACATGGGGAGTCGAACCCGTAACCTCGTGGTCCATTTTGGAAATGATAGGGAATGCCTAGCTGAACCCTTTCACACGCAGTCAACTCGTCCACCCAGGCGATTTGCTTACAGGCACAAGTGCCTCTAACGTTATCATCCTAACTAGTTGACTTGACATCGTACTGACCTCCCATTGTGAGAGAAGTTGATTCCACAAGTTGCCTCGTGTGAAAGTGCCAAATCAACTTGTTGAGAGTTTACCAAGCAACTTAGTTGAATCAACTAAACCGCCTCATGTGGAAGAGGCCTAATTGTTCAAAGAGAAGAAGCAATAAATAATTCAGCTCCAGTTTTTATTCACTATTGCAATATTTCAAGAACTTGACAGTATTATTGAAGCTGAGAAAAACAAATTGGAAAATTTCCAGGAAAACGTAATATTTTAACGCAATTTGTCCGTCTAAGGGGACTGTTAAAGCAAAAATTTCCAAATTTTCGATTTTTATATTTTAGTGGAAATATATAGCCTGCAATTCTAGCTTTCAGTACATACCTTACTTTTGCTGATCCGAGGAGAGTTAAGAATATTATTTGAGTTTTTGTAAGCGAGCATATCAGAAATCGTCTGTATTTCAATTTCTTAAATTGCATTTTTCTCTTCATGTGTATTTTAAGGGTATTCGATTTGTTCCTTGCAATTCAAAAGTTGATGTATTTTTTTAAAATTTGGAGATATTGTTTACTATACTATTTTGAACACAATTGTGCATGGATTTTGGAATCTGGTATTTTTTTTTATTGTTTTACAGCAATTTTCGTTATGCTTCTATTTAAAAAGTTTACATTTTTTGCCGTTGTACCAAAGTTTTTCTTTTAAATAATTAACCAATGAGTCAAATTCAAAATCCATGCACAAATATGTCAATATATATTTGATTAACTTGTACAAAAATATTGAGATAGATTGCAAAAAATTTGAATCGCAAGGAGCGTTTTTAAAATTATGGAAAAAACGCTAAATTTTTCAATAAAAATGTAATTTCTTGAAAAAAAATCAATATAAATTTTTGGGTTGTGTTTCATCTAATTGCTATTGAACTGCACAAAAAATTTCATGAATTTTAGACAAAAATTGAAGAATTTTTATTTTCGACTTAACAGTCCCCACTAAAAAAAAAAAAAAAATGCAATTGTAAAGCAATACGTCAAATTCAAATATGAAGGACAGTCTGTATTACTGTATTATAGCATTTTATGAAAGTTCCACTGCTAAGAAATTACAATTTTAATATTCAAATTAAAAGAAAAAGGAAATTTTAGTTTTTTTGATAAAATATAATTATTCATTAACCTGTGCAAATTTTAATGGGTAATTTTGAAGCCAATATATGGCAACAATATTTCGATTCGACATTGACTGTTTTAAAATTATTTTTTATACTTGCTTCCAGTTTGAAAATTCCAATTTATTCTTTTCCCTTAAATACTTTTTAAATTCGCTCTTGCAATTACAAAAGCTAAAAATATTTCCAAAGTTGAAATCATAAATATTTTAAGGCTAAACGACAGTATTAACTAAAGAAATTGCAAAAATTGTGAAAGATCCACTCACAATTATAGAGTATTGGAGAGTTTGAATAACTATACCTGAAATCTCATTTCGGTCTGTTGATCGGAACGGAAGTTAGAGGTCCATATATCACAAAGCTTCTTCATGACCACCTTGTACATACAAAACACAGAGAAATGAGAGATAAGATACAGAAAGTGTACAGTATGAAAAAAAAAATTATTTTTGAAACGCATGAGATGAAAAAGGTTGATACACATCTTGATAAGAAAAACTGTAAAAAAAAAAAAAAAATTGAAAAAAAAAATATCTTCCGATTGCGAATTCCCCTCAAAGTATGGAGAAAATACAAAAAATAACTATTTTTTCTAAATTTTTTTAAATTTTTGAACTTCATATATTTGAAAGGCAATAGTTTGCAATGTGTAGTGAAAGGGTGGTATAACACAGGAAAACACTCTTCTATGCAATTTTAAAACATATAATAATAATCAAAAATATTCAAAAATACATTTTTGTGTTAAGAAAATGATTTTTCTATAAAATGGATTCTAACGTTATTTTTAAATATTTTTGTTAAAATTGTTTTATTTACTTCAAGCATTCACTTCTAAGTTTTTAATAAATATAAAAAATACCCTTTTCCATCAGTTTGTAGAATGCACCAATCACTAAATTATCGAGGTACATTATTTTGTATTGTGTGGAACGAAGTAGATAGACCTTAAAAAAAAAATCAAATTAGTAATTATTCAATAATAATCGTTCCCGCATAACCATTGAAACCCGCCAAAACACAGTTTCTATCAATCTGTATGGCCTTTCTCGTGGGGCCTTCTCTTCCTTTGAAGCTCATAAACTTACTTGCTTATTCATTGGATCATAAAGCACGTGGCTGTGATTGGGACTGCCATGAATACTGGCTGGAAATAATCTGATAGATCAAATAGCACGTTGGGAGACCACTACATGCCTCCTATCAGGGTGGCTACAGAATTTGAGAAATAAAATTCCCTGACATTTCCCTGATTTCCAGAAGATTTGTTCAAAAATTCCTTGATGTGCGCTATAATTAAAAAAAATAAAAAAATAATGGAGAATTTAAAAAAACAAAAATTAAATAAGTAAATTTAATTCTAAATAGTCAAAGCATAATTGTGCCACAATAAATATATGGTAAAAATCAAAACAAACATCGTTAGATGAAAAGGAATGGAAAACATTAATTAAAAAATACAAAATTCACCAACTTCAGCCATACTTGCTAACTTCAAGATAAAGCAAAATCAGTACAATACTTTTCTTTTTAACTTAAAAAATAACACAAATAAAACATGTTATTTTCTTTAATATATGTCACATGCAGTTTGCTGTTCATAGCATAATAGCTGCGTTTCTAAGTTATAGGATCATCAGAAATCCAACAGAAATAATTGTTCCAGGCATAATAATGATCCCAGATAATAATAATAAATAATAAAAATAAAAAGAGGAGCATCAACAGGGGGTTTCGGGCGGGGTATCAATAGTTTGGATTAGTTGCTGAGAGTAGAAAAAGTTCAGAATCATCATTCTCCCAAATCGGCCAAGTAGCCAAATATTGAGGGCTTTTTAGACGGACTAAAAATAGTACATGGAGAAAAAAAAAAAAAGAGAAAAAAAAAACCCTAGTCAACGCGGTGACATCACAGCATCCACTTCATGTGATGCGAGCCGAGGTAGATATCCGTACGGGGCATGAGAGAAGGAAAACTCAAAAATTTCAAAATTCCCTGAATAAAGGGTAATTTTACGAAATTCCCTGACATTTCCCTCATTTTTCGAGAAGAGTGAAATTCCCTGACATTTCCCTGATTTCCAGGGTCTGTAACCACCCTGCCTATACTCCAATGAATTACCATTCAGACGCCTATTTAAACACGTAGATAGTTACAACAAGGACAGGTTTGCAGGACAACATCTTTCAGTGAGATAAAAAATTGAAGAATTGCGAAAAATTTCCCTCGACTGATTTTTTACGTGTTGAATGTTCAATTCCTCAAGCTGAGATTAAAGTACTGAGCACAGATCAGTTATATCTTCTTGATATTTTTGCAGCGATTAGGTCAGGCCAATGACTTGGCAGCTCGCAAACCCGATCCCCTTTCACACTCCAGATGGCTAACAACA
This sequence comes from Linyphia triangularis, assembly GCA_963978545.1. Taxonomy (NCBI): domain Eukaryota; kingdom Metazoa; phylum Arthropoda; class Arachnida; order Araneae; family Linyphiidae; genus Linyphia; species Linyphia triangularis. The sequence goes on from OZ021727.1 coordinate 19,079,609, forward strand.
GAAAGCAGAGTACTTAGAGTATATGCGGGTGAATGTAAACCATCGGAAGAACTCAAGCAAGTGGTATTCTTTATTTTAACATGTTACATGCCACATTGATTTCGAATTAAAAAAAAAAGTTAATTTTCCGAAGGACCTAGGAACATATATGTGGCAATTCGATTGTCTAGATACCTTGCTGAATATTTGCTGGAAGTTTTAAACTTAGTTACTGGACGAATTCCTTCTCTTACCCAAAAAATTTGATTTCGGCAATGATTTTGTACGCAAGGAGAGATGCAAGAGAACTGAGGCGTCGGGTTCTGAAATCTCGAGAACTTTCCTAGAGAATAACTTATCAGGCATTTCAAGACAACTAAACTTAACTTTATTGTCACCGATTACGTGGACATCATTAATTGGAATGCTTGTAATAGGACTTCTCCTTAGTTAAGAGTAACAAACGAACATTAGTTAGAAAAGACTGGCGCATCCGAGGTAGCACAGCTGTATTGGATTGGTTGGTTGGTTGTATTCAGATTATCTGGCGCCGTCAGCAACACGAGGGCTATAATGCGCCGAAACATTCGTCATTAGACAAGCCAACATACATTTACAAACACCCATGCCTAACACGGGACTCGAACCCGCAACCTCGCTGTCTAGAAGCTAGCACGCTAACCACTATACCGTTTGGTTGGCCAGCTGTATTGGAAGAAAAAGGGGAAGACTGGAAGATTGACTAGTCTGACCAAGCATAGTTCCAAAATACACGATTTTTCAACAAACAAGTCAAAAACCTCTTCTATATTTTATCCAGAATTGGGCGAGATTGGCTAATATTGTTTCCAACGACCGATTCACAACGTTCCACATCGGGATTGGCCTATGTCTGGTGATATTGGCCAGCGTATCTGTGATACTAGGGACCATTGAAATCAGACTTGAACTTGTTTCCTTGTCACTCACAAGCTGTGGAACGCTTATGTAGAGAGGCAAGACAAAAAGTGGGTGGCGCTGAAGCAAAAGACGTTAGGACAACACTTTTTTTTAAAGGTCCATTATGCCCGACTTTACTACAAAAGTTTTCTTTAAAGTGCATCACTGGGATAGAAAGCTCGAAAAAAAAAGTGAACCAAATGAATAATAGCATGCTTTTTTTTTATATAAAAAAAATGTAACAAATTACATTAGAATCCATTTTATAGAAAAAATCATTATTTTTAACAAAAAATTTTACTTTTGGGTATTTTAATTATTAATATATGTTTTAAAAATGCATAAAATAGTGTTTTCCTGTGTTAAACCACCTTTTTACTACACATTGCAAACTATTGCCTTTCAAATATATAACGTTTAGAAATTTTAAAAAATTGAGGAAAAAGTTATTTTTTTGTATTTTCTTCAAACTTAGATGGGAATGCGCGATTGGAAGATTATATATATATATATATATATATAATTTTTCAAATTTTTTTTGCAGTGTTTCTTATTAAGATGTGTATCAACTTTTTTCACCTCATGCATTGCAATATATATATTTCGAGTCACCCTAGTGTAAAACTTTTCGATGGAGTTTTCTAAACAACAATAAAGAAGATAATATAGCTACTGGAAAAAACAACCCGATATTGCATTCAGTAGGATTCTTCATCCGGTGCGTATTCTGCGCCAAGATGAAAGCAGGGGAAGTGTTGATTATTATTTTCGCTTCTCTCCGCGCAAAAATTAATGTATAAAGATTTTATAAATGACGTCATAGATAAATGGCGGGCTAGATTTTAATGGCATAATAGCCAAGATTGACTAAGCTGCTATATTATGGGACATTAAGTGTGTAGTTATGGCTAATTGGTTTAAACGATATTCTAGAAATAATGATGTTGTAATAAGTGGGTTGTTTCGAATTTTATATTATTTAAAAAATAATAAATAACGATGGAACTTTTTCCGATTCTATATAAAAGATATTTTTCAAAGTGTTATAAAACTCAAACTCACTTCGGATTTTAACACCGTAAATTACACCTTACCAAGAAAACTTCATGTTTGTTGATACGCTCAACGACCTATATTTATACACAATGACGGCTAATCAGGCCAGAACCTATAGCTTAACTTGGATTCCGAACCACAACAATCATCCATGCCTAAACCAGGATTCAATCCTGGCACCTTTGGCATGCGAGGGCGAGGCCAGAGTGCTACCCCCCCCCCCTCCCCACAGCCGTCAGGTTAGCGAAAACTTTATGTAATGACAAGGGATTATATTTCCGGCGAGATTGTTCTACATACTTTCGCAATTTAAAAATGCGTTAACATGATGACGATTCGCACACATTCGTTTGTAGGACTGTTAGCTAGGAGTTTTCGGTTTTGCCTCGCATACTAGATTCAATTGTTGCGGTGTTTCGGAGCCGTATTTCGCTTGTAGCTTTTTGCCACCATCAAAAAACCCAAACATTTTAACAGCACAAATACTTAAACATTGTCTACTAAAAATATCTTTAGATCGTTGACAATGCAAATAACTTTAATATAATATCAATATTTTTGAAAAATCACAACTTTTCTAGTTTTTAGATATATATTTGAGCTATATTGGTACTATATTTTCTCAAGAGCTACACGAAGGCTATTCTGCACAGAAATGTCGGTACAACACGATTTAGAATTCTCCAGGTCTTTAAAGAGGAAACGGTCCCATATTTATGTCTCGAATAGGAATAAACACCGAAAACTGAACACGGCAGTTCAAATCTCAAACTGGTATCACTCGCGTCATGCTAACTAGAGAGCGTAGCCCAATACAAAAAGAGAAAGAAAATTGAGGTCGATCAATGGCCGTCATTAAAAGGGAAATTGAGAAACATTGCTGCATATGTCGGATTCGAAATTTTAAAACAGAATTTTTTTCGCAAGGCATTTGGGACAAAGAAAAGTTTGTGATGTCTTAACTGTTATTTATTAATGCATTCACTGTCGAACACGCGCCAGCACGGAATGTCTTGTTACTCTCCAAGCAGTCTTTCCTGATCAGACTGCTGCCCCCGATCGAATTTTCCGTTCATGCTGGAATTGACAGAAATAACAAAATAGTATTTTTCATGTGACATAAATATCAGATACATCTTATCTTCTTCCATAACGTTAGCTGGAAGCTTGTACTTTTATAACACAGTTTTAGGTAATTCCTGCAAATCACTACATGTCAGTATCCAACCCCTACGAGTATCAACCTTTAACTGCTGTGTTTGGGTGGTTTGAGGTTTTTGGCGCAAGAGCAATTCATGGTCCATACTGCCCTAAACAAATTTGTGAACATCATTTTAAAGTTTAAGAAACATAGTATCAGAAAAATTAACATAAAAGTCAAAGATGAGATATTTTATGGGGTGGAAGCATTCCACAAAAAATTACTCGCGGTCTGTCAGACAGCTTACAGCAGTTAAATGTTAATGTAGCTTTTGTGTTACGTGACATTTTAAGTAAGTTCTTTAAATTTAGTTTTCATAAGAGTAGGTTTAACTAGGTACGGAAAGCTCTTTCCCCTCCATCTCTTCCAACCTCCTAGGACATGAAGCGCCTTGGGGCAGAAACCGAACAGGGTGAGGATTCCTAAAAATGCAAAATCGAGGTTTTCCCCCAGTACCTTTCATATGTATCCACTCTTACAATAGCGAACTAAAAAAATGCTCGATTCATAGACCAATAATAGTAATGTATGTACGAACAACGTCATAAGACATCACATAGACAGTTTTAATAAAGAATAAACTAACGCAATAAGAGACTCATTATTGTCTCACAAAGTACCAACCTTCAAGAGAGCACAATTTGAACAAGTTATCAGTGTAGGGATATTCAGAATCTTAACAGAACTATAATAATCTTTGATTTTATTACACACAAAGGATAAAATACTTTTTTTGTGTGTGTAAAAACATTGTGGATTCTTTGTTTGCGATAATTTTGAAGTGCAACTGGAAATTCTTTGACAAACTTCTTTACATTTACAAAAATCAGGAGTTAAAATATAGTTTATACATTACGATACAACTATTAACATTAATAACTAAAAACATACTGGAAATCAGTTCATACCAAAATTGGCCATAGCTCCAAACTTTCTCACACCCAAGTGAACAGAGGTTAATGTCTTCTAATTCTATTGACTAAAACATCCGAAAAATGTGCTCAACTTCAGTAGCAAGATCCTGAGGCAAATAACAAAATGATATATAAGAAATTAACATAAAATAAGAATTAATTTAAAAAATAGAAGACATTGCAAAATTTAAAAAAAAAAATGCGACTTTTCTCGGTTCTAGGATTTTTTTGAAAATTTCCATTTTTGGCGAAAAAAACGAACCAATATTCTCGGAAACTATAACTCAGAATAAGATAAGGTGCAGTAAGCTAAACTTTAAAAACAACTAAAGATATTCTAATAACGCGAGGTAAAACTTGAGAAAAGGGGGAAAAAAAAATCCCTAATATTTCCAGACATTCGATTAAACGACTTTCAATATTCTCCGTCTCTTTCGGGGAAATTATCAGTGTCACTGATAATTGCACAATTTCTTTATTTAATAGGGACAAAACAACTTTGCAATAGATTCGGACGTAAAACTGCCGTGAAAATTGTGGGTCAGAAAATAATTTGTTAAAAAAAAAAAAAAAAAAAAAAAAAAAAAAAAACACTTTCAAGTTCGTATGTCAAGCCAGAATGTTAAAATTTTAATTAGTTCTTTTTTAATTCATTTTTTTCAATTAATTTTTTTTTACAAAGTGACTTCAAATAGAGATGCAGCTCTGAAATTTCCAACATAAGTAATTTTAGCGTTCTAATTGGACTTTAGTAAAACAGAAAGTTAAAATTTTAATTATTTTTTAATTAACACATTTTTTTACAAAACGATTTCAAATAGGGCAACAGTTCTGAAATTTTCAACATAAGTAGTTTTGGCCTTCTAATTGTTCTTTGGTTGTTTCAGATTATCTGGCGCCGTCAACAACACGAGGGCTATAATGCGCCGAAACATTCGTCATTTGACAGGCTAACATACATTTACAAACACCCATGCCTTAAACGGGACTCGAACCCGCAACTTCGCGGTCTAGAAGCTAGCACGCTAACCTCTATACCGTTTGGTCGGCCTAATTGATCGTTGGAAAACCAGAATTTAAATTTTTTATTTAGTTCTTTTTTTAATTAATTTTTAAAAATTAATTAATTTTTAAAAATTAATTAATAAATATTTTACAAAACGATTTCTAAGAGGGCTACAGTTCTGAAAATTTCAACAAAAGTAGTTTTGGCCTTATAATTGGATTTTTGAAAAACAGAATATTAAATTTTAATTTAGTTTTTTTAAATAATTTTTTTAATTAATTAAAAAAATATTTTACAAAATGATTTCTAATAAGGCTACAGCTCCGAAATTTTTAACATAAGCAGTTTTGGCCTTCTAATTGGACTTTTGAAAAATACAATTTTGAAATTTTATTTGTTTTTTAATGAATTTAAAAAAAATCGATTTCTAATAGGCCTAGAGCTCTGGAAGTTTCAACATAAGTAGTTTTGACCTTCTAATTTAGCTTTTTACAAACATCACATGTTCAAATATTCTGTGTTATTAACTGGGTGTTATTAACTGGGATTTTTTTTTATTGTTTCTCGACAAGGGAGGGGCTTCTAATTTTAAGGCTGTAAGTAGCAATTAGTTTTTAGTGTCTGGAGCAACCTTACGCAGTAATAAACCTTTCATCGAACAAAAGCGAGTTCATGTTCGCATCGCAATGAACTTTTTAACGAGTTTAAGTAAGCCTGAGTTAATGTGTCAATTTTTCAGCGAGCAAAGCGAGCTCGATTTTGCGTTGCGATGAATCTTCCAGCGAGCGAAGTGACAAAAATTGGGGCCTATACACCAATGACGGATTTCTTCAACGCGGGGCCTCACAGCAGGCTAAAATATTGCACATGGTAAAATTTTGTGGCGAAGCACGGGTATTCAGCTAGTCTAAAGAATAAAATTTGTAAACTTCAAACGTGCTAATTGTTTTAAAAAATTTATTTTTTTAAATTTTAATTTTCCTCACTAAGGTATCCCCTATTCTAAAGTAATAAAAGATTCAAATCACAGCGAAAATGCTCTTATTGAAGAGTAAAATACAATGGCATATTCCTCCTGAAATGTGTTCAGTATTTTTTAAAAATAATTTCTCCCCCGAGACCTAAATTTCCTACATGTTCATATGAGCCTTCAAATGCAATTTCTTATTCTTCAAATTTATTATTATGAACCATGAATCAAATAGAATTAATATTTCTAGTGAACTTCAACAGGATGTAATGTACAGAAATAAACACAGTTTGGTGAAAGGTCCAACTTCAAAATAAAAATACAAAAAAGAAGGAAATCATATTTTTGTGTTAAATTCCAAATAAATGCTGTAAACATCTAAGGTAGAAATTAGGTCAAATTTATTCCGTCTATTAGTAGCATTGGACTTATTAACCGTTAAATGGTACAAACTAAAAACTAAACTAAACTTAAAAAAGTTAAATGCAATTCTATATTTCCCATTGTTTCCTCCTTAACGTGATGCTGTGGGTTTGTGTCTACCTGAGATCCATGCCGGCTGCAGGTTAGTTACTAGCAGTTGCCATAGTCGGACAGACCAAACGGTAGATTTCAGAGTGTGAAACAACATGGCCCTTCAGCTTGGGTGTTAGGTGGGGGGGGGGGAGAACTAACAACCTTACCTACTTAAAAATTTGAACTTCACATAAAAGTAAAGGACTTCAAATGCCGACCGATCAGATGGACAGCAATCATATATAGTCCTGCACAAAAGTTTAGACACAGAGGCAATTCACGAATAAGCAATAGTATTCATTTAATTTGCACTAGGATTTTTTTTCTTCTTTTTCTCAAATATATATTCTTAAAGCCACAAGAAAAAAGTGTAGGGTAAAAAATGTCCAGGAGAAATGAAATAAAATCGTCTAACATTAGCAAGTTGAAACTTTCCATGCCTCAAAAGTATTGGCTCAAACGTAAGATTTATGTAAATTTTTGAGAGGAAGTGATCGCATCGTCAAAGGGGAGTGCCTTTAAGTTGCTATAAAAGGTTTCAAGTAATATTCACTGGTTAGAATGATGCCTAGGTCCATCCAATTTTCGTATGTAGAGATTTTAAGAATTTGGAAGTTAAAGGCCAGAGATAAATTCATTTCTGATATTTCAATTGTATTAAATCGTTCCAAAAGAGGTATTTACAGAATTTAAGCACATGGTGACTAACGATGCGAATGAAATAAGAAAAATTATGTAATTTGTTTTTGAAATATACAACTTCAGATTTGTATATTGTGAAGCATTATTGCATGGGTTTTACGCAATTACCAGGTAAGGAACGATCATGCGGTTAAAAAAAAAGAAAAAAAATGTAAGGTTCCGAATTAGCATAATGATGTGGATTTATGAGGGCCTATACAGGACCCATATAGTATAAATGAACTATGGTGGGTCATCTCCTAAACATATGGAAACCATATGAAAAATGTATTCATTAGCACACTGGTTACTAAATATGTCCTGGTAAATTTTTATATAAACAGAAATATATTCAATATTTCTAAAAATAAATTATTATTTGAAACAATTCAGAAAGAAAGTATTTATAGGTTTTGTCTTGTTGAATTAAAAATAAATTTATAAAACCTAAATAGGTTTAAGTGAGCAATTTGTTTCCTAATTATACAATTTTAGATTTGTTTATTGTGAAGCATTATTGTATGGGTTTTACGCAAATACCAGATAAGCGACGATCATGTGGTTTAAAAAAACATTGTCTGGTTCCGAATTAGCATAATGATGTGGATTCATGTGGGCATGTACAAGACCATAAAGTGTAAATGAACTATGGTGGGTCATCTCCTAAACATATGGAAACCATATGAAAAAAATTTTCATTAGCACACTGGTTACTAAAAATGTCCTGGTCAGTTTTTATATAAACAGAAATATATTCAATATTTATAAAAATAAATTATTTAAAAAAATTCATAAAGAAAATATTTATGGGTATTGTCTCGTTGAATTAAAAATAAATTTATAAAACCTAAATGGGTTTATGCGAGCAATTCATACATCAGACTGTGTTAACCATCCAAATTCTTCAGCTATTTCTTCTGTGATAAAAATTTTAATTTGCAAACCATTCAAAAGATTATTGTTATTGTTATTATAATTATTTTGGAAAGCTAATCTTTTAAAATGTAAGTATTATAGTTTGAATTGCTGATGGCATATCAATTCTCAAACTCATTGGTTGAAAGGAAATGAAATTGAAGACCTTAGCACGCACTTTCAGTTTCAAAAAATTTGGATATCTACAATTTAAATCAGCAATTAGATTCTAAATTGCATTCGTAAAATAGGTTCATCACAAACATATACAACCCTTGTCTAAAAGTTCGGGATTACCGAATGAAATGCACACATTTGTGTTAATATCAGTGGTTATTCATCCACGAAAACTGTAAATTAAAGAATTGCATTGTGAAATATGAAACATTTGTAGTATAAGAGTTTATATCAATAACATAAAATACAGTTGACTTAAACCAAACACCAGCAAATAATTTCCGACCATCATACTATCGAGAGAAAAAAAAAGTATTTAATCGCTACAATATGCATGGTATTTTAAGAGATAAATGCACACGCACACATTTTAACTCACTAAGCATCAGGTTGATATATAAGTAAACAGCATAAAAGGTGAAATCGCGGCTGAGAAATTTTAAGCAAGTTTAGAGTGACGAATGTCTCTATAGTAATAGAAATGTCCCATTATCTAAGAGACAAGACATGGACATTTTTCAAATTGCACTATCTAGTATTTGGCGTTGTACTCAATGCCGAGTGGTTTAAGAGCGGAGTAAAAGTGTGTGAACGTATGATGCGAATTAGTTTGAATACTAAAGGATACTACTTCTGCAAATCCAAAACAAAACTATATATGGCCAGAAAATTGGGGGGGGGGGGAAATCGTATTCAATGATTCAAAAGGCATAAAAACTAGAGTTTTGATTATTTGTTCAATATTATTTGTAGTTACGCCACTTCAGCATAAATTAAGCTTGGATGATCCTGAAACCTTTGTGTGGAGGTTTGAATTGTGATGAAAATTTAAAAGCAAAGTGTCCCTCATCAAAAGTGAAACAAAATGTCCACAATAATATTTTTAGTGGAGTTGTAACTCCATTAAAAAAAAGTTAACGCATTTTTGTGATCTAATTAAAAAGAACAAAGATGTTTTGTATTGATACAGAAATCGACCAATGACATAACTGAAAATATTCGTATGAATATAGAAATTGGCCAATGACACAACCGCAATAGTCCGGAACTCAAATCAATAGAAAATATTTGGAAACATCTTATTAAAATGTTTGATAAGATTATATCTATAAATGTGGAGTAATTGAGCCACGCTATAAATAAAAGCTGCAACGAAATTTTACCAGACGCATGTCAACGTTGGTAAAGTTTATACTGTAGGGCTTGATCAGGTCAAAAGAAGGGCCAACAAAAAATTAAATAAAATTGATATGAAAACTTCTTTTTAGACTAAAGTTACTTGCCTGTTATCTAATAAAGGGTAAAGTTAAAGGTACTTAATGTAATTGATAAACTCATTCTTTTTCTAAACGTATAATATTTCAAATATGTAGCGAATATTGTTTTAATCCCTGATATTAAAACAATATTCGCTTTCCATTCGGTGACCGGAAACTTACTTATACAGCCAAGGATTGAAATAGAAAAAGACATTATTTCTGTAGGCGCAGGGGTCAAAGTGACAAAATAAGAATATATAGGATTTTTTTTTTAAAAATATAGGACAATATAAAATATCAAATAACTGCACACAGTTGCTACTGAACTTTAATTTTAACTCATTATATATTTCATTAATTAAAACTTTAAATGAAAATTACTGAAATGAACATATTAGACACACTTATTTAAAGTATGAGGACTTTCACACAGCACTAATTTTCCTTCCTATAAATTTTTCTTTTTAATAGAGGAATATTAATAAAAAGTACTTAGAAAATTACTATCTCCCTTTAAAACTCGTTATATTGAATTTAAGAAAACAGAAAGAAAAAAAAAAGAGAAAAAAACATTAAAAAAAGAAATCGCCTGATCCTGAATATGTCATCCTTTATTCGTTATTACCTCAATATTTCATACTTGGTATTCATCAATAAATCAAGTTTATATTTGCTACATTTGCAATTTTGAGTCTTTTGTTTCTAGCATGTATAAGTGCTTGAGCTGCCTTATTTCTTTTTATCCTTATTAGCAGTCTTTTGTTGGTATAGATTTATCCTACGGTGCCGGACCGATTGGCGATTTAGCGCCAAATGTGGCAACTCGTTGACTTAGTTTTCCGGTAATCCTAGTGAGCGTTTAGATTTAGCAACACAGATTTTTGACGTCATTTTCAATTTTTAACTTTTTTGAAAAGTCGCTATCCGAATTCTGACACTGTACAGAAAATTTTAACTCTCTTGTTTCCTTCATCAATCATTGACTGAGCACTCGGAATGTCGATTTTAGTCCTGCAAGTGAATAATATTTTTTTTTTCTGTTCTTCCTGAGGTAGTTTGTTTCTGCATCGTTTTCTTTGGTTAAAATTCCAAGTCCAGTACAGATCGTGCTCTAAGAATTGATTACATAGAGCCGCGCCAAATTATGGCAACCATAGGTAGTTCACATGTGATTAAAAAAAATGGCGAGGCTGCTATTTTTTGGCAAAAATCACCCTAGCGTAGAATTCGTACCTGACTTGGGATATTAACCTTAGCTTTTTCGCTTCTCTTTTTGCATTATGACCAATTAGTTTACTATGCGTGCTACGGAAAAGTTCACTTGTTTACAACTCTCCTCGGTCGAGTACAGTTGAGTTGTAGGAATAAGTCATCGTTACCTCTGTCGACGTGAGCTTTCCCTATGGTCACGCAGAAAGGAAGTGAGTAGTCAATGCAATACGTGACGTCACAAGAGATACAACGCGGCCGCTTACTAACATCGCTTTTGTGGGTTTTGTCAAGTTTCTCACTTACGATCGCGGCAAAGAATCCGGAATATAAAAAATCGCAACAATCGGCTCCTTTATTACGAATTTGAAGAAAATATAGGTCGAATCAACACAGAAATATAGGATTTATAGGACAATTATAAAATATAGGACAATATAGGACGTTTTTACCAATTTTTAAAAATATATAGGATTTATAGGATATATAGGACGTCTGCGACCCCTGTAGGCGCTAAAATACGAAGATGAAATCATATTATTACAAGCAATTAACAAAACTAGGGGGCTTCGCCCCCTGCTCGCTAACGCTCGCCAACCCCCAAACGCCTCGCTGCGCTCGAATAGGGTTTGCCAGCCATAAAAAATGTAACCACATTTTTATAAATTTAATGTAAGGCCTAATAGAGAAAACACTCAAATTGCAAGTTTCAATATAGAAAGTTAAATATACTATCCTCCAACATTCTGACTTAAAATTTCATTAGCTATGCCCTTACATTGAAGTCCCAATATCTTATTTATTCTGATAAAAAAAAACGCGAGCTACACTCACCAACCTCTGAATGCCTAGCTTGGGTTGGGATTCAAACGCCTCACTACGCTAGGAAAATTCAGGTTTACATAAACAGAATAGTAAAATTTTAATTAAAGAGTGGTTGTATTAAGGATAGAGTGGATTTTTGTTTATCGACAGAGAAGGAAGTTATAATTCGCATGCTCTAACAGTCTTTATAGATTTTGAACACAATCCTTTAGGATAACATTGTATACTTCAAAATAATAATTACTCTAATACAAATATGCTTCAGAAAAACAGAAATAATCAACTTTGAAACGAAGAGTTTAAAAAGAGCTTTAAAATTAGCAACGGGTTTGTTGTTTACATACGTAAGGATGTTGCCATTCATATATTCAAAATCATTGAGGCTTTGTAGTAGCTTAATGATGAAAAATATTGAAATTTAACTAATTAATAAAGCGTTAATAAATTATTTTGGCACGTTTTGGCAAATCTACAGCTTATTTCCTTTAAAATGACACCTTGATCATTGAAATTGGTTGAGCAGTTTAGGCGGACGGACTAACCCCAAAAAACGTATTGGCCTATTAAATATATAGATATAGGCGGACAGCTATTCGGGTTATTTTTGAAAATGAAAAGTGTCCACTTCAGATAGAGCAGGTTCAGAGGTGAATGAACCATAACGACTCTTAAAATTTGCTTGTGCCGGCTTTTTTCTGAAGAGGATATTTTCGGCTATTCCAATTTTGAACTTTTAAATTGCGTCATCTGTCATTCTGATTTGGACTACTCTTTCGACTCTGCATATTGCTAGAAGTATATAATGGCAATTTCTTTACATGACAGATCTACTCAATGATGATACAAACTGTGGTATTGGAATCTAAACTAAGCAATTCAGTACAAGATTGCATCAAATGCTTTAATTACTTTTCTTATACAATTTTAGGATAAAGTTATTTAAGTTTTGCTAACAAATGCTCGTACGTTTTTGAGAACATGTCCAACAACACTGCCAATAATAAAGAGCAATTCAAATATTTTCTTAAAATAAATGCATTAACAAATTTGATTTAAGGGCAATTACGTTAAAATAATGCCGCCAATCTTACAATATTGAAGAACTATATTTACAATTGGCAATTTAGAAAATTTTATGCCAAGTTGTATGCAAATATATAAGACCACCTGTATTTATCGCTTGCAATTATGCAAGTGCCAAAGAAAGTCTGTTGATTGTTTTGAATTGTCAGAAAGCGTAAAAGTTAGGTAAATACATACTTTGATGGACAGGAAAATATCTAAATTGATACGCTTAAACTTTAATTCATATAAAGGCCTTATGTTAATATAAATGAAAACAAAAATGCACCAAATACAGAGCGTTGCTTAAGTTTATGGACAAGTATTTTATTTTATTTAGAAGTTGAAATAAATATTAAAACATTAAAAATCTAATTTGAACAGGTTTCTTTCATTAATTCGTATCTATGAGTAATAGGGTGTACTGAAAAAAACTTTGGGAAATTCAAAATTTCAAGTTGATAAAAAGTAGTCACTATGCTCACATGTTTACCAAAAAAAATTTAATTCAATCGAAAAATATTTAGGTCTCCCGGAATGGACCTGAAGTTTGATGTTTTTTGACAAAAACAAAGATTTTAAATTTTTTTTTTTTTAAACATAAACATAAAGCAAATTTTTATTTTCAAGAATAAAAATGTCGTGTTTATAATACTAATTAACAGTAATAAAAAATTATATCTGCCATTTAATAATTAGGTCTGCCTGAATCTACATGAAAAACAACTTTTTTACAAAATACGGATATTTTTCAATTTTCAACCCATTCTTTTGGTTAGTTTCAGTTATTTTTTTCGCAGTCTAGGTATAGTAATACAGCATTTTGAAATATAGGGAATATCATTTTATGAAATGGCGTTTACTAAACTCAAGTATTAATTCATATCATTTCTGCACGACTCCACGTTGGTTGGAGTCTCCAACCAACAAAGACTCTAGGTTTGAGACATGAAGATAACGCTATCGAAAATGAATTCAATGTCACAGGGTTCGAATGATGAAAGTGTACATGATAGTAAAATGCTTCTACCAAGGGAATTATTATAAAGTTGAATTATTTCAGTGAAATAAGAATTGCCAGAAAATCTATTCTCTTTTTCCTGAGATTGTGACAGTAGAGCCTATCTCAATTAGAATAGAAACTCAATCAGCAAGTGCTCTTTCGTGGAATTTAACCCTTTGCACTCCAGGCCTTTTTCGCGTGGAGGAATCAGCAACTCGAGACATTTTAGGTTCGGCTGGTGTTTATGGATTTGCTGCATAGAAACTAAACACAGTCATTGACCTTGCATCGAATTTCCGCATCACACCTAATGGTCCTCTCGTGGTTTGGCATCCAATCGTGTGGCGCCTGAGAGGCGTCACTGGAGTGCAAAGGATTAAATGTTGTAATACAAGAAAACCAGGCAGTGTTAATAGATAAATCGAATGTTTTTCGTGAAACGGTGAAATATCATCAAGGTATTAGTTCAACTATTTTTCACTCTATTTATTTAATCGAAAGGATGAAGCAATAAGTATAAAAATTGTAAGTTGTAAATGTGGTCGCATAAATAAACGATAAGAACATGCATCTTTGTATAAAAACTATATTCAACATATTTTGGACAAGCAACTCCAGACAGTAGCTCTGTACGAAACATAATATCATTACATGACGTTATATTTTAACGCATAAGGAAGAATAAATTTTCATTACAAACTCATATCAGCTACTGTTTTCAACTGCGAAGTTGGATCAAGTGATACAATACATATACATGAAATTCGAAATGCCATTTTTAATCATCTTGAATGGGTGATGTTTCCAGGGTTTCTGCTTGCTAAACCTTGGGGGCATTTGCTTACTAGTACAGCCTGACATATTTTCCAATATTTCTGGTCCGTGTTCAACTTTATAAAAACCCTATCAATGTTATTGCATTCAACAATTGGTAAACCTCGACAACTTGTTAGACGTTTTCTTAATGGACAGTAAAAGAAGTACGTTAATAAATTGGAACATCGAGAATGATCATATTTTTCCTAAGAGGCAATTCGTTTAAATGAAATAAACAAACAACTGCTTGTACTGGTTATTTTAAAGTATTTACGAAGAATGAAATTGATCAATTAGAGACTTCAGTATTTCATTCCTCACTATCATAACCAAGACCTTGAATAGTTTTCTTATCAATGCAACTTTATTTCATAAGTAGTAATGATGACACTAAGTTTCACCCAGAGCCACTGTTTGCAGTTGAGTGTCCAAAATATGTTGAATATAGTTTTATACCAAACATACTTGTTCTTATCGTGTATTTATGCGACCACATTTACAACTCACAATTTTTATACTTATTGCTTCATCCTTTCAATTATATAAATAGTGAAAAATGAAAATAAGAGTGAAAAATAGTTGAACTAATACCTTAATGATATTTTACCCACTCACGAAAAACTTTCGATTTATCTATACCACTGCCTGGTTTTCTAGTGTTACAAAATTTAAATCCCACGAAAGAGCACTTGCTAATAGAGCTTCTACTCTAATAGAGATTGGCTTTACGGTCACAATCTCTAGAAAAAGAGTACATTTTCTGGCAGTTCTTATTTCACTGAAATAATTCAACTTTATAATAATTCCCATGGTAGAAGCATTTTACTATCATGTATACTTTCATCATTCGAACCCTGTGACATTGAATTCATTTTTGATAACGTTACCTTCATGTCTCAAACCTAGAATCTGTGTTGGTTGGAGACTCCAACCAAAGTGGAGTCGCTCAGAAATGATAGTAAGTTTAGTAAACGCCATTTCATAATATGATATTCCCGATATTTCAAAATGCTGTACTACTATACCTAGACAACGAATAAAATAATTGAAACTAACCAAAAGAATGGGTTGAAAATTAAAAAATATCCGTATTTTGTAAAAAAGTTAAGTTTTTCATGTAGATTCAGGGAAACCTAATTATTAAATGGCAGATATAATTTTTTTATTACTGTTAATTAGTATTATAAACTTGACATTTTTATTCTTGAAAATAAAAATTTGCTTTATATTTAAGTTTAAAAAAAAAAAAAAAAATTAAAAATCTTTGTTTTTATCAAAAAACATCAAACTTCAGGTCCATTCCGGGAGACCCAAATATTTTTCGATTGAACTAAAAAATTTTTTGGTAAACATGTGAGCATAGTGACAACTTTTTATCAACTTGAAATTTTGAATTTCCAAAAAAAGTTCTTTTCGATACACCCTAATGAGTAATTTTTTATGCTGAACTTTTCTCCTAACATACTAACTATTGCGACTCTCCGCCCATTTCCAGAACTCACCACAAGGACAAGCAACTGCAATTAAAAATTATCCCATGCCCTGCCAAATCATCCAGAAACTGACAAAAAATATTCGTTTGCCACTATCAGTTGGTTGGTTGTTTTCAGACTATCTGGCGCCGTCAGCCACACGAGGGCTATAATGCGCCGAAACATTCGTCATTTGACAAGCCAACATACAATTACAAACACCCATGCCTTACACGGGACTCGAACTCACAACCTCACGGTCTAGAAGCTAGCACGCTAACCACTATACCGTTTGATCGGTTTTGTCACTATCAGAAAAGAATATACAAAGTATCTGGATACTAGATAATTAGTCAAATTTTGGTATCATATATATTAAATTAATCCTAAGTCCCTGTTGGTATTAACAGTGTTCAAACTTTTCATTTAGAAGTTTCAACTTCTCCTTTGACTGTTGAGTTCTTGCTTACAATAATACACTCCTGCACCTAACTCCCAAATGTGTCATATCTCGGCAATATCAATCATGCCGGCTGAATGTTTATGACATTGAAAAACCAGAGGGCGTGGTGAATTTTCTAAATATTTTAGGTAAGAATTTCAAGGATAATACCAAAAAATTAGGAACATTTAAAGGATAATTCCAAAAATTTTTAGGAATAATTTTTAAAAATGTCAGTATTTTTCTTTTAAAGCCGACATCAGCTAACGCAGATAAATTCTTTCCAAAAGCTTATTTCAATATAAGCAAAAAACGGCCCATTTAAAAAAAAAAAAAAATTAATATCAAACACTTTTTTTAATAAAACCAGAGTTATGTATCAGACAATTATACGATTTTGACAAATATGCGAATTTAATTAAATACACTTATTTAATTTTAGCAATATTCAAAGCAGTTTAAAAAAAATATTACTTCCAACTTTAACATGAGTTTAACTACAATTTATAAACGTTTGTCAGTAATTAAAATTTTAATACTAAATATTTCACGGATTTTAGAAAAAAATCTATTGAAAATTTTTTAGTAAAATTTTAGGAATTTTAGAGAGAAACAAAAAAATTTAAGGAATATTAGGAATTTTAAGGCAAATGCGACCTCTATAAAAGTATCAATAAAATACGGAATTAAGAATATTTTAAAGTTCCACTGCCTTTCACAGTAATAACTTTTGTAGCCGTAAAAACACATAACCCTATTTTCAAAGGGGGATTCCAGGAGAAATACATCTGCATTTGCCATACTATAATCGATCTGGCCACCAATATCCTGCTTGCATCATCCCTATTTTAAATCCGAGAGTCTTTTTTCGTTGTTTCCTGGTCGCTGATTGGCTTAAATTCGAAGGATTTTGCTCATTTTGCAAACCAAAATTCTTCAAGAGACCATATTTTAAGAAAATAAAATGAAATTCAAGCACTTTAAGCACATTTTTAAAAAATTAAAGGTTTTCAAGCACTAAGTTTCCCCCCCCCCCCCCAAGCATTTTTCAAGGTTTTTTTAAAAACGTACGAACCTTGTGTAAAATACCAATGGCTCAGCTATAAAATTGAGATTTTCATAATATTTTTAGTTATAAAATTGAGATTTTCATAATATTTTTAATAAATTAAAATTAACAATTTTTCATAGAATGGCAGCCTGAATTATACTTTAAATAAGGATTGTACAGAAAATTTGGACAATAGCTTGCCATTTTTTATTAAAATATTAGTGGTTCTGCGTCCTATACGTGATCCTTAATAAAGTATTTGAACACGGCGAAATGGATGAACGAATGCAAAATGATGCGTCTGGATACAAGTTAAATAACACAAAACCACTCATCGAAACGAATAATTCAAAAAGTAGCAATATTAGCTGAAAAAGTAGCTTTTAGGCCAATTTCGGCGAAAAAAGTCGCTACAGTAGCCTCGCCTCGAAAATAGTCGATTTAGTCGCCTTTTTAGTAGCCTGTGGCAGCCCTGTGTGTATTGTTAAACTAACTAAGTATTGTAAAGCTTTTTTAGGCATTATGCGTGAACACAAAATGAAGAAACGTACTTTTAATTCTAATATTTTAATTAAAAGTCCTAAATGTAATGGCAGTATTTTATGTAACCAATTTAATACAAATTCCCTTTAGAAAGAGAGTAATAATGCAAGATCAAATTATTTTTATTTTAATTCAAAATTTTTTAATTTAATAATGTTAAATATAATTAAAATAATACTATATTTTTAATGTTAAATACATCGGAAGTGTCTTAGAACCAGAAAGATCAATAGAGAATGCAAATTCAATAGCAATTCTCATTTATTTACGATTAGGAAAAAAAAGTGAGAAAAATGTCCTGTGCATCATTGAGAGAACTGTCCTTAAATATTACACATTTTTATGATGTTTTCTTTATCTCATCAAATATATATCTAATTTGATATAGATTTTAGATCAATTACCATATTCAATTTTAAAAAAAAATATGTAATAACAGGCGTTTTAAGCATTTTTTTAAAGAATGTGAATTTTCAAGTTCGAGTACCAAAATCTGGTTTTAACGACTAAATAAGGATGGGAAAGATATTGGGAATGGGAACTACCATATTGAGACCAAAAGTCTTTAAAAACAAAACAAAAAAAAATTCAAAAGTCGAGTATGTTTTCAAAATATTCGTACCAAAAAGCTTGGCCATATCAAAATTCTAGGAATTTAAAAAACTTGCAAGCATGTGAATTTTTTTAAAACACTAAAATGTGTAATACCTATTTGCATTAGTATAAACGATGGTCTAAGCCTTTTTATTTTGCAGAAAACTTTAATAATACAGGATATAAGATAAGAGTTAAAAAGTGTTATCTTTCTATAGATATATTTGTTTATTAATTCAAATTTAAAATAATAATGGCATTAAGAGGAATTGCTCTTAAAAATCAAGCAACGATTGGCCATCACCACCTCTCAGAATTTCTCGACGTTAACCTTAAGGAAGGAATAAATCTGAAATATATATATTTTTTTTATATATATGGGGAGGGGAAGAGGGGTTTAAAACGTGATATACGAGTGTCGTAGAAATAATTAATAGTAGTTTTTACTGTTTGTTTTGTTATTGAATTTACGACTGGGTTTGAGGGATTTCAGACAATTTTTTTCCCTACCAGCTTATATAAGTTGTGTATTAACATCTCAAAGTGAAAATTCACTTGTAGATAGTCTGAACCACAGATAATGACCTCCCCAAAACGGCGCTTTTCGTAAAAAAAATCAAATCCAATACGTCTCGACTTTTACATGTTTCAAATGAATTTTTTCTGCAGCACCATTAAACACCGCCATATAAAGGGAATACAAGGCCAACATGCAATGTGGGAGCTCGGAGCTTCGGGGTAAGGGGGCCCAAACATGATTCCAAGTGCAATTTTGTGTTAATTAAGAGGATTATTTGTACTGGCTCCGATCTCCTATATATATATATATAAACTGCTTACATAGAATTGTTGTCTCAGCATAGTTGTTAGGTCTTGTGATAATTTCAGACTTTTAAGAATGAACCTAACACCCGAAAACAAAAAATAATAAAAGTAATCAATTTGCTCTGCCCTGAAGACTGCTGTATAGATGAACAAGATCATCTTGTTAGTGGGATGCATACAACAATCACCCCTCTTTCTGGACACATCCAATTGAATTCACATTAGTTACTTCACTTACACACAATTTTTTTTTTTTTTTTTAATTTTTTTTTTGTGTCCAAGATTTTTCAACTGATTTTAGTTATATTTGGGGTGCTGAATCTAAATATGAAATCAGTTTTTCTCTATCAGGTCTACTTTTTTAAATCATTGCTTTTTTTTAAAAAAAATTGCACATTTCGTGTAGAACTATAAATTTAACTCCATTTTTGTAAAGTTCAAAATCACATATACAAGAGTAGGATATTTATTCTGTCTAGTAGATATTACTGGAATCAATCGAAACAACCGTATTAATAATTAAGTGTCTACAAAACGTCCGGTCTCTCACTCAGATGAAGTGCTAATCCCAACGTTTCACCATCTACCAAAGCTCTGTGAGGACGAGTATTATCCTTCTGATATTAATGAATGTGATAATGATTATGAGGGGATATTATGAATTCCTCAACGTTTTAACCAGGATGAATTAACTGACCTCAACCACATATTTCAATCTTTCAAAAGAAGCTTCTGAGTTACTGGCTTCCAAGTTAAAAGAAAAAAAAATTGGAACAAAGTACCAAAATTACTTTTTGCGGTACAAGCTAGAAGTATCTGCTAGTCTTCTTCCCTCAAGAAGATCTTGTATTTTGTCACGAAATTAGGGGACTCCTGAAAAAAAATTAGTTTTCTTGAATATTTTCCAGATGATTGGCGCCCATTTATTGACAGGTAAAAGAGAAGTTTGACACGTGTCCTTCTACACAATAGGAAAAAATGAGGTTCAATATCTAATTGCTCACTCAACAAAATTGAAAGAAGAAAATAACACCTTAGCTTTGGTATTGGAGAAGATAAACTTTCTCCTTTGGACAGCGAAGTGGCTACACAAAATATCCTTGCTTCTTGTGTCTCTGGGATAGCAGTGACAAAACACGCCACTGTGATTAAAAAGAGTGGCTGAAGAAAGAAAACATGGACGTTGGGGAAAGGAATGTCATAAACGAGCCCTTAGTTATTCGAGAAAAAATCATCTCGAGTGAGGAAAAAATTAAAATAGGAATATTTGACGGTTCATAAATAAGACAACTGATTTAGCATCCTGCCTTCGTAAATTCAATAAATGAGACTGAGCGAAAAGCCTGGAAACTATGTCGAACAAAGCTGAAAACTATGTTGAACTGGTAAACAAAAGATGCCTAATAGAATCCTTAGTTGTAGCCTGAGTACTAAGGGACACAATTTACAGTCATTTAAACAGTTTTCTTGAAAGTTTACGAGACACAAGTGAGGAAACTGATACCTTTCCCCTTTATCTTTGTATGTAATAATATTGTATAATTTTTTAATAAAAATCCCGTGTTTAGTTTGATATTTGATCCATGGATTTAACTTAAAATAGTGTAATGTACAGCCTGTCCCAAAAATATAGACACAGATCAAAAATGACATCCCAACTTAAAATACACATATAATGCATTTTCAGAAATGATTCAATTATATTTATTTAATTGATTTATTTGGTTTTATTGTAAAACAATATTAGAAAATAAGTAAAATCTGTGTAAAAATTAAAAATTGCCTGTCTCATAAATATGACATCGCCTGACTTTCCTTCGAAATATTATTTGTTAAATATTTTTTTTTTTTTTCAGCAGAAGATTTATTTACATTTCTTGAATGTATTTATAATCTGCTTTTCTGATTTTTATTGGTTTGGATTAATATTTCGCTTGTTTTCGACTAACAAACCGATGTTTTCACAAATTCAACAAAATGCCCAGAGGTAAAAAGTTGGTTGTTTTCAGATTATCTTGCACCGTCAGCAACACGAGGGCTATAATGCGCCGAAACATTCGTCATTAGACAAGCCAACATAAATTTACAAACACCCATGCCAACACGGGACTCGAACCCGCAACCTCGCGGTCTAGAAGCTAGCACCCTAAACCACTATACTGTTTGGTCGGCCCAGAGGTAAAAAGATTTCAAAAGTAGGAATCATCCAAGTTATGGATTTAAAACTTAAATGAAATATATCTAAGATTTTATAGATATCTTTAAGAAGGGTTTACAGAATTTCGCATAATGGCGATAAATTGTTTACTAAGAAAAGACCTGGTTGACAAAGAATAACATATATACGCAGTGACAGAATCATTCTAACCATGATATCTAGAAAATATATATCATTGCGAATAATTGCATCGAATTTTGGAGTGTCAAAAAATATCATTCACAGAAGAATACTGGAATCTAAACGAACAACTTTCAAGGAAATGTGAAGGCACCATGCTTAAAAGTATACTACAAAACAGGACGTTTAAACTGGGCTTAAAATGATGGCTTAGATGTCTTAAAATGATGCTAAGAAAATGCTGTCTTATGGTGATAAATAGCTGTCAACAATATTTAGTGACGCGAAAAAGTGCACCTTAGATGAACCAGATGGATTTAAGTCTTACCAGCATGATTTAAGAAGCGAACCAAGAAGTTTTTTTAGTAGATAGCAAAGTGGAGGATCAGTAATGACTTGGGGTGGTTTTGGATTTACTGGACAAACATTTTTGACAACTTGCAGCAAAAAAATTAACTCCCAAGACTATCAGAAAATATTAGAGGCCAATTTTATTTCACTACAGAATTTGCTGGGAGTAGGAAATTGTGTATTTAAAAAAGACAGGGATCCTATTCATGTGTGTAATTCGACAAATATGTGGTTCAACATGAATAATATCAATGTCATGGACTGGTCATCGCTTACTCCAGACTTAAATCCAATGGTGAACGTATAGGGACATCTAGCACGAAAATTATATGAAAGTTGACGCCAATTCTTTTCAACCTTAAAGCAGCGATAGAACAAGCATGGTATGAACTGCCCCCAGAGTTCATACCATTTTTGCAAAACTTAGTGCTTTCGATGGAAAAGCGTGTATTTGAAGTGATTGAAGGTAATGGAAACACGATTAAATACTAACATTTGTAACTGTGTTCCGCAACCTTAAATATAATCCACAAAATAAATGTTGTCTATAATTATGGGACACCCTATTTTCTGTTTTTCTAAATAAATTTAGCATTTGTTATTTTTTTTAATAAACTAACACTAACTTGTGTTACATGTAGTGTTTATGATTATACACATATGAAAAAAATTTCGTTCCATTCGTATTTTTACTGTGAATTGTATTTTACGCTTTTCTCTATATTTTTGGGAAAGGGTGTATATTTCACTATAAAGTTATTTGTTAGAAATTCGAGCTGATAGGCAAAAACTAATGCCATATTTGTATTCCGGGCATCAAATTCAGATAAAATTAGCTCCAAAACCACTCCACCCACCTGTGTAATTATTAACAATATATAATAGCCAAAAAATCCCAATAAACTATACAAAATTCTCTTGTTAATTTTGTTTTTGTTGTTCATTATCATTTACTTATTTTGTGCCAAATGTTTCTTTATTTATTTTATTCAAAGTAAAAAATTTGTCAACTATCAAACAAACTATTTTGCCAATTTAAAGGTTTGTAAACATTGTTTACCTGGAAATTATTGAAGCTTTGGGAAAAATGTGTAATTGAAAATGTTATATGTAATGTCACATATTTTACAAGATATAAAAATACCAGAGTAACAACATAAATTGACTAAAAATGGTTACTAAAATTGATTTTTCTTAAAAATGATGGTACCTTCAAAGAATGTTTTTATATTGTGAAACTATTACGTTGAGACAACAATTCTGCGCACACTAAGTTTTCGTGTTAAATTTAAAGGCCATCTGTAACAATCCTTTGAAATACCTTAAAATCGCGTCTGCGTCGAAAGTGTTAACATGAGTATTCATTAAAATTTTTGAACTTTAAAAAAATGTTTTTCCATATTGTGAAACAATTATGCTGAGACAACAATTCCATGTAAGCAGTATATACGTAGGAGGTCAGAGCCAGTAGAAATAATCCTCTGAGATAATACAAAAATGTACCAGGAGTCATGTTTAGGCCCCCTTACCCTGAGGTTCTGAGCTCCCTCATATTAACCTTATATTCCCTTTATATGGTGATGTTTAATGGCTCTGCACCAAAAAATTCTTTTGAATCATATCAAAGTCAAGCTTTATTGCATTTGTAAAATTGGATTCTTTACGAAAAACAAGGCTGCCACAGCTTAATAGCAATGAAAATAGTTGCTATAGTAGCCTCGGATATAAAAAAAATAATAGCCAAAATAGTATCCTCAAATACTAAAATTAATAGCATGACAATTCTGAAAAACTATATTTTGAACTAGCTGCATAGCCCTGTGTTGCAGAAACCTGTCATTGTGTTTAGGTCCTAGCTTTTAACACTTCTCATGAAAATTTTAGAGCTGTACGTTTATTAGAAGTGGCTTTGTAAAAAATTAATTAACAAAAGTAAAAAAAAAAAAAACTACATAAAATTTTTACATTCCGTTTCTTAAAAGTCTAATTAGTACGCTAAAACTACTTATGTTGAAAATTTCAGGGCTCTATTCCTGTTAGAAGTCGTTTTGTAAAAAATTAATCAAATAATAATCAATAACATGCTCGCTTCGCTCGCTGAAAGGTTCATTGCTGCACAAGAAGATCGTTTCATTTCCGAATAGATTAATTACTATATAATCAGTCAGTTAGTGAAATGATCCCCTATCGAGAAAAAAAATATTCCACGTTAATACAGTAACACAAACCCCCCACCCTCTTTCTGAGAATATTTTAACAGTGTGATTGTCAAAAGTACAATTAGAACGCCAAAACTACTTCTGTTGAAAATTTCAGAGCTCAATTTCTATTGGATATCACTTTGCAAAAATTTTTCAAATTAATTAAAAAATTTAAATTTGATTCGAAGGACAAAACTACTTATGTCTAAATTTTCAGAGCTGAAGCCATATTCAAAGTCATTTTGTAAAAAGAAAATTAATTAAAAATAATAATTAACAGTACTAATTCAAATTTTAACAATCTGTTTTCCAAAAGTCCAAGTAGAAAGTCAAAACTACTTACAAGGTGGCTGCAGAATTTGAGAAACAAAATTCCCTGACATTTCCCCCCGATTTCCAAAAAATTCTCTTCAAAATTCCCTGATGTGCATTTCTACCGACGTTAACGTTAAATATATATATATATATATATATATAATGATGGCAATTTAAAAATATATAAATTTAATAAGTAAAGAAAATTCAAAATAGTCAAAGTATAATTCATCAATTTACGCTAAAAAGCAAAACAAGCATCTTTAGAGCATGAAAAAGAATGGAAAATATTAATTAAAAAATACAAAATTCACAAACTACATCCCTAACTTCAAGGAAAAACGAAGCTAGTACAATACGTTTCTTTTTAATTTGAAAAATGACTCAAATAAAACATGCTATTTTTGTTAATATATGTCAAAGTTTGTATCATGTTCATAGCATAAATTTAAAACACTGTCCTAAACTTGGGCATTAGGGTCGTTCATAAAAACTTTTTTTGAACTAGATTCCAGGCCACCCCCTATTTATTTTAGACTCACCAGTAGTATAATGTTGGAAAATTTTTAGCTTCCTACTCAAATTGTAAGAGTGTGCTCAATGACCTCCACAATTTAATATTAGCATATAGGAAATGCAACAAATAATTTACTGTTCAGACATATTTAAAATTTTTATCAGAAGTATTTTGTAGAAATTTAGTTTGTTGTATAATATATGTATATTACTATTAGTTCTAAAATATTTTATTCTATGCAACATTATTTCTGACAATTATTTACATAATGAATGGCAGTGAAGCAGTTCGTTTAATAGTTTCACTTGCAGCACCTCTTGGTCATCATCTATCTTGCATTCCAGTTTCAAAAACTATTATCCAGCAAAAACATAAAAAATCCTGCAAGGAGTATGCAGAATCAATAAAAGGTGAATTCAAACCAAATCCCCCCCCATGGGTTCACTGGAAAAGTCCTCCTTGAAATGTGGAAACGTTGATCGTTTACCAGTATTTGTAACTGGAGATAGTTTTGGCTCTCTAAGAAGCTTTTTAAGACTAACTGCTAGAACAGGAGGAAATGCAACTAATGCTATACATATTTTACTGAAAGAGTGGAATCTCGCAGAATTAGTTCAAGCAAAATGCTATGACACAACAAGCTTGAACACTGGTAGTTTAAATGGAACATGTGCTTTACTATAAAGAAAACTTGAATGTGTACTCCTCTGGTTAACTTGCTGCCATCACATAATGGAATTAGTTGGGCAAAAACGTTTACTTTGTTTTGAGCCTTCAAGTTCACTAGACATTTAAATCTTGAAGCAATTCAAGGCTGTTTGGAATGGTGCTGTGACCAAGACCAATTCAACATGCTCGATGGATTGCTAAATTACAATAGGCATTAAAGATATATTCATTTCGAGATCAGCGAGATGCTTTTAATCTAACATGAGAAAGAAAATCAGATTTTAAGATTTGTACAATTTGGTGCTCTTTTATATACAAAAGTATGGGTAGAAGCACATGCAATTGAAGCACCTGAAATGAATTTCAAATTTCTGAAAGATCTTAAAAATTATTTAACAATAGACAAAGCAATAGCGCTTTCTGCTAGAAAAATTATGAAATGTCATATGTGGTAATTATCTGATGATTTGGTAGAACTTTATCTTTTCTGATAGAGTTTCCATAGAAGAAAAACAAAGAATTGTAAAGCGAATGACAGCTATGTAAAAACTTAAGTGTAATATAAAAGGTGAACCTGACATTTTCAAAGAATATGGTGTGCGACTGTCACACTTTGCGACAAGGAGAACGTCAGAAATCTTATAAATACAGGGAAGTTATTTGTAAAACTTTCTCTTGACAAATGGAATGACAATGATTCATACCGTAAAGGGAAAAAACAGCTTATAGTGCAGAACGAGACGCTACGCTTATTGAAGATGATAATAAAATCACAACAAATTATGAAGATGAAAACCAATTTTTGCTGCAAGTGGTAGAAGCAACAGAAAATGCATTCCGTCAGAAACAACGAAAAAAAAAAAGTTTTCGACACTATTTTGTAATAGTATTAAAGGACAAAACATACATTTTTTATTATTTCTTCTATATTAGTTTATTTTTTGTAAGAGATTGTAAAATAAAAAAAATATATACACGAAATTGGCAGGTTTTTATTTTGTTAAAAATATTAATTGAAAAATTACAATGGAATATACTAATTTATAAAGTTTGTGGGTGTTGAGCACCCTCTTACAGTTGAAATATGAAGTTGAAATTCTTCCAGAATATGACTGTCCACAAATGACTGACACCCACCCCCCTCCCATGTGTCCAATTATAAAAGAGCAAAAATACTCGAGAGTTATCCGTTCCTAGGGTAAGGGAACAAGAGAGGGGGGAAAAAAATGGAATTCTAAATCGTTAATGTCTACAATATTGGTTAATTTTGTCCGAATTTTACGTGCAATAGCTCTTAAATACATAACACGAAACATCACAAAATACAGAAAAAAGGAACATTATTGTACCTACAGCAGCAAGTAAAACTCCTCTTCTGGTTGATTATATTCCAGTAGCACGAGAGAGAACAGCACAGTCGGATTCTGCTAAGACCACTAAGTAGAGCTTTCCAAAAGCCATCAACTGGGCTAAGCGAGCCTGTGCTAAATGAAAAACAACAAAAACACAACAATAACACGAAAAGGAATTATGAACATCATTTACCCAATGCAGCGTGATGAAAAACTTTTATTAGTAAACACATTTTTTTTTAATCGGTTTTAACATCCTCAGCATCATGGTCAGCAGAACGCAAGAGGACCACGAGGAGATCAAATATGGTCAACAAAATCACAGGATTTTTTAACTGAGCCATGTTGCACCTGCGACGCCTATTTCTTTACATCTCCTTATATACTCAGATGGGTCAGGCAACATCAAACAAATCTATAATCAAGTGAGAATGATGTTCATTTAATATTATATTGATACTAAGTCTTCAGAATCAAAGTATTTCAAGTACATATAGAGCTGGAAAACAAGCGAGTTGTAAACAAACTGACTCGCTGAACATACTCTTGCCCTCTCATTGTTTATGCATAAATGTAAATTTTATTCCCAGAATAGCCCCGTATTAATAATCCATGATCCTGAAAACACACTAAAAACACTAAAATGATTAACTAGTCTGTCTGCTTTCAACGTGAAGATTGGCCGATGTATTACTTTCCATCTTGAATCTTGCCACCATCTTGAATAATTAAATTTGCTCCTAGAGTGACAAAGTACTCCAAGCAGATGCTCATTCTGCTATGTCAAAGAAGAAATATTTAACAACATGGGAGGACCTTACTTTCAGGTTAAGGTTAAAAATGATATTTAGCAAGTAGGGAACCTGCAACCAGAAATTAAGGTATTTTTCTTAACTGGCTATCAGTTATATCCACCACACTGAGTATGCTAATTAGAAGTCACAAATTAAATTTTATCTGTTTTATTACTTGTTGAAAGGATCCTGTAAAAACAAAAAAAAAAAAAAAAATATAAATTATTAATATATTTGTTGCAATGCAATGAAGAATAAAAATATTTTAAAGTATAAAAATATATATATAAAATACAGTATACCTACTAATTATACTCTAAAAATATTAATATATATTTTTTCAACATGTTCAACAAACATGACAGGTTCCATGTAAGATAAATAGACGGGTAATTTTTACTGGAAGAAATGTACTCAGCGCTGCCAAATGGGCTGTCATTGAATTGGGATCACGAGAAGATTGTTTGAAAATTGTAGTAAATGGAATGACCTTGATTTTTATATTTGATTGGAAATGATTATCTGTAATAATGCACTTACAGATCGGGCAAGAAAAATGAAAAACATTGCGTCAAGTAAAATGTCATAGATTACAAATTAGGTCAACAACTAAATATTAAGGTTAATTATCACATTAAAACATAAATAATGTGAAGTAACAAATTGCACCATTTTGCACGTTACAAAAAATATACTTTACAAGAAAAAGTGACTTCAAAACCTTGTCTTTTAAAAACGTATTTAAATACCAAAGATCCAAACTACCGCCATCTGATCAGTGAAGAACCATTTGGCAAAGACCTTTAAAAAAATTTCCCCTAAATATAATTTTATTTCCATTATAAATCGGTGATAATATAGTAAACAAATTATCTATTTTTTTTTAAACTGAAATATTGGCGACAGTTGGAGGCACGATTCCCCGAAAAGAGGGTCAAAATCTTATAACCGAAGTTGGTCAGGTAGTTTTACAGGAATGTGTACTATAAAATAAAATACACAACTTGGTTATATAAAAAAAAAAAAAATCTGCGTTAGTTATAGTATTACTATACTATCAAAATTAGTCTTGTTGGTTGTCAGAAATATATCCGATTGTATATTGATATAAAGAATCACTGAAAAAGTGTTGCATAATTAGGTGGAGTATTTGTTGCTATTTTTAAAATTGATTCAGAATCTATTGGAATATAACTACTTAATGCCGATCAAAAAAGTGTTATGTTCATTTATTTAATTATAGTTATAGAGTAGAGACACAAATAATGGATAAAAATTTAACATTTGTGCAATAACTTCGTTTTGTTGTGACTAAAAGTCCAAATCCATCAGAACTCAACAGTTTTATGATCGTTATAATAAAGGTAAGGGTGGTTTATGTGCTATCCAGTAGTCATATCTCACACACAATTATTAGAGTATAATACAAATTGCATTGTCAACAATTACTAATGAAAATTTTGAAATTTTAGAGGTTCAAGTCCAAATCGCTACTTGCAACGAGGCAGGTGTCACTTTACTATAGGTAATTATTATCGATTTTTACATATGAGTTTTACCCATGAATATCAATCAAAATATACAGCTACTTGTAGAAGCAAAGCAATCCTCAGCAAACTAGGGGTATGAAACATCGCACAACTTTCAATTACACTTATAATATTGGACACTGCTTTTAATATTTGACATGAGTTGGTACACTTTACAGTTTTTTTTCATATTGTAATTAATTTTATAAAAAATCCAGTTAGACGATATTTTAATAATTATTATTATATGGGCAAAAAAATCCTTAAAAATTTTGAGATCCACAAATAATTTCAGTTTCAAAAGAAATATAATAATTGGATGATATAAATATTCCTCCATGATATCATGGAAAAAAAGTATTCGATCGCTAGCTTATATAA
Source organism: Linyphia triangularis (assembly GCA_963978545.1). Taxonomy (NCBI): domain Eukaryota; kingdom Metazoa; phylum Arthropoda; class Arachnida; order Araneae; family Linyphiidae; genus Linyphia; species Linyphia triangularis. Next base: position 19,109,511 of record OZ021727.1, read on the forward strand.
TGCATTTTTAATGATATCTGAAAATTTAAATAAACACGCATGTTATCAAGATCTAAGTAAATAGTATAAATTAAATAATGTGAAATCATACCTCGAAGATTTGAAACAAAGAATTAGTAGCTGTTGAAGAATGGCTCAACTTAAAGAAATTTCTAATGACCAAAAACTTAGAATTGTGAAATATTTAAAAAATGTAATGTCTCAAAGACTTATGTGCATAAAGTACCCTACCTACATTTAGGGGGGGGGGGGGAATCTTTCGAATAATGATTGTAAAAATATTCCTCGAAGCGGTCGTCCACATGCAACGCTTGATAAAAAAAGACAGTAAAATAAATCACATGATATAATCTATTAGGCGTTGTACATCCAACCAACTTCCATTCCGAATTGTCTAAATACTGAGTAAAAATGCGTGAATGTAGACCAAATCATTAAAATAAAGAAAAATATATCAGTGATAGAAATATGATGATTGTCTTCAATATTTCTTTTTCAGTTTTATGAATTTAAGAAATATCATAATGATAATAATCACAAGAATGTAGAGATAATTTCTAACAGTTCTGGAGGAGGCACTTGCTGAAAGAACATAAGTGCAAGGAAATAAACGATTCAAGAAAACGACTCTAGGGTCTCCTTGAACTTTCTTAAGAAAGATTTAAGCAGTGCACTAAAATTCAATATTAGCTTTTCTCTTTGAATAACCATGCCATTAAAGTATCAATTTTGTACAGATAACAGAGAAAAATCAAGAAATGTAGCAACCAAGAAGCAGACATTAAATAATAACTGAAACAGTCAATTTCAAAGACATTGACATTGAAAGTGTTTGTCTGTACTGCTATGAGCAGAATCACAAAACAAATAATTTTCCTGAATGGATATTGTTAATTATTGTTATGATTTCAAAATAAGTCAAAAGGACTTATCTTGACTGTCGCTCTATATCAAATTAAGGACATTCGTTCATTAACACACAAAATTGTGCAATCATATCTTGTTTCTATTTGATGCAAAAATAGTTCTGATTAGATACAGAAGGTATTAATAACTTGACAAATGACGCCTGAACTAGTTGTCTTTGTTTTTAACTATCAAATACTGAGCTAATTTTAGTGTAGCACAAATTTCGAGGCACATTATAGAAGCGTACATTTGTTTGACAACAAGAGTACTTTTTATATTTATTTCACCACTATTCAAATGAACCTTTCCCGAAAATTGTTGTCTTAAATTGTCATTAATTAATATAGGCAGGCTTGAGGACGGGAAGGGAATGACGTCATAAACTTGTAGTTCAATAGTTACATCATAGAATGAGATTTAAATGGAAATCATTGAGCATTTTAAGTATCTCATTAAATCGTCATAAGAATTTGAGACAGAATTCCGATCTTGGTGAGCGAACTTGGATCTTGTTTATCGTGGTCTTGTTGCATACAGGTTATCATTGCTTACACATCACAACCGGCTTACCTTCTTATGGTGAATGATACACACATTCACACATACCAAGCCTACACAAAACAAAACCAGAACCACAAAAAAAAATCATAACCACCCACATAAAACCGGTAAATACACACATAAAACACACACACACTAGTAACCTCACACACAAACCCACAGATACGACAAAACTAGAACCAACAATTATACAAAACCATATACAGGGTGGCCACAAAATTCAGGAAAAAAGTTCCGTAATAGATTTCTGAAAAATTCCCTGATTTTACGACAAACTTTTTTTGCCAAGTTTTAAAAAATAGTTTTGGCGCTAATGAAAGTTTAAACTATTCCATAACATTAAACTTTTAACGATTATCAAACCAAATTTTCCGGGTAACATGGCGCCAAAATACGGATGAACGGAGATATGAACCTTCAGTAATTATAGAAAATTTTCCTGATTTTCATGAAATTTTTAATAATTTCCCGAAATTTTCCCTGATTTGCATGAAATTTAAAAAAATTCCCCTACAATTCCCCGATGTTTTCCATAATCAGGAAACTATCGACATTTGAATAATTTCCAGGTTCTGTAGCCACTCTGACCCTCACACACACATCAAGCACACACGACACACATATACTCAACAAAGCCAGAAACACAGAAACACTCAAAATAACCAGAAACATACTCAACTATACCAGAAACATACTCAACTAAGCCAGAAACATAATCATAAACCACAAAGCCAGAAACATACTAACATACCTAACAAAGCCAGCAACATACATACCCAACAAAAACAGAACCATAATAGAAGCAATGATAACCTTACGCATCAAGAACACAAATAAACACAAGCTCTATATTTGATTATAAGTGGGAATTTTAAAAGCACCTGATAAGCCAAAAGTGAGTGGATAATTTGACTTTATATAAAAATGTCTACGAATGTTATAAATTTTGTCAATGCCAGAACTGAACACTAGGACTACAAAACCAACAATCGGGGAGAGTTTAAGCACTTTTCAATCTCTTCGACATAAACAAAATTAACTTTTACAATGTTAATTTTTTTAATTTAGAGTTTCTTACATATTCGAGAGTTTCAACTCGTTAAGTCTTTTCTCACTTAGAAAATTCAAATTTTCCTCACAAGTTAAACAGCGACAATGATGTTGTTCTAGTGTCCTAACTTATTTACCAATACCTTTCCTTATGTTATAGTTACAATTTCATCGCACCGTTTCTGCATGTAGCCTTATTTATTTAAGGTCAAGGCGGTCAAATGACAAAAATTAAACATGCCGCGTTAACTTCAGTGTCTGAGTCTTGTTCCCAGTCCTTTACAATTTTGTAATACTCATGCGTGCAAGAAGGTATGAAAAAGGGGCTCATAAGTGTGGATCATTGTCCGGCTCTAGCTATTTAGTATTCATTAGAGGAAAAGACAGTGTTCGATATAAGTTAGAAGAAGTTTCAAGCGACATTACAGTTTCTGTAAAACAAACTTACTTACTCAAATTAATAGATTTTTTTTCTTTCTAAGAAATCCTTAAAGTCATTTTCCAGTGAGAGTAATGGAACTTACGTGCTAAACAAAGCACAACGTTTCAGGATGATATAGAGCTTACTAGTGTTAAAAATGTTTACGGAAATTTAACAACTTCCATACAACAGACTGTGGAAACTTGCAATAAATGGGAGTTCAACAAGGGCATGGAAAGTACAGATGTTAATGTGACACCAATCTGCAAACTCAACAGAAGTAATTAAACATTTTGAAGCTAAAAGACGAAATTCTAGGTCTAATTGCTGATTGATGGATTGCTATGAATGCAGAAAAAAATTAAACCCGCAACAGATGCAGCAGTAAATAAAATACGACATGAGTAAAATTACATCATTTTTGGGGTTAAAGAGAGAAGACTTCTAGGACAACCATCACTATTTCCATCACTGACTTAAGTAAGATGAACAAATTAGTAATTGGCAGGAAGCGAAACGCAGTGAATTTTCTATAAAAAAAAAATTACTAAAATTATAGGGGTAGTTACAAAATTTTTAGAGTTTGTTGGTTTATACTCTCAATGACCTATTTTTATGCACACAATAACGGCTAATCAGGGCGGGACCTACAGCTTAACGTGGATTCCAAACCACAACGAACATCCATGTCTAACTCGGGATTCGAACACGGCAACTTGGGCATGCATGGACAGAGCGCGAACCACACAGCCATCAGATGGGCTCACAAATTGTAGGGTTAATTATAAAAAATTGTCGGAATATTTATTTTAAAGCTGACAGACTAACTTGGACATCCTTTCCAAAGCATGTTTCATTACCGGCAAAAACTGCAAATTTTCAAAAAATTGAATAATTGAAATCTCAGAAAATGTATTTACCCAGGGTGCATACACTTTTTTGGAAGTGAAATTCAAGGACTTTCAAGGCCTTATTTTACCATTGCAGAGTCGATACCAAAATTGAATTTTTATATATTTTTTTTAATTAACGAAGTTGCAAAAAGAATTAAAATACTTATTACTTAATAACTAAGATGCAACCACATATATTTATTGATAATTATACCTCTTACCAGGATAAGGAAAAAAACTAGGTTAAAAAAAAAGTTTTTTTGGGGGGTTTAAACCAGGTTTTTTTTTTTAAACCGGGTCAATTCTTTTCTAATTACATGTACACATATTTATAAATAAAATTTGTCATTAACTAGAATAATGTTTAAATAATAATTAACATTCTTTCTGAAAATAATTTAAACTAAGTAAATAAACAATTATTGCTACTTATGAGGACATTCAAATCACATTAAATTTTAGTACTTTATTTAGAGATACTATTCTTTAAACAGGGTTCATACACATTTTCAGAAAAAAAATTCCCTGAGGTTTCCATCTCGGAGTCGATAATTTTTAGCCACAGAAATAGCCATCATTTTCACAAGTTCTTCGATAACTCGAAAAAAGAGAGTAATTTTTTAAACCCCCTCCTTCGGCTTTGAGAAAAAATACGATTTTGGAGCAGCAAAATGTGGTTTTGGAGCAGAAAATTATTACATTTAAATTAGTGATGAAGCAAATATTTTTGTATATTTCAACCTTGATATTTCAAATTAATTTAAAGTAAAAAAAAGGTGTAACTTGTTCATAAATACGTTTGCATTCTAAATTTACATTTATTAATTTGATTGCATTACTCAAAAAATAAATTAAAAAGCATGGCATTTATTAACCTCTTTGCCAACAATTAAAATATTAGGAAGTTTTCAATGATGACATGATATCATAAGGTTCGGGGCACAGCATGGCCCTAGTGTTGCTTTTGCGCCACAAAAACTAACCAACCAATCATAAGGTTCGGTTCATCACTGAAAGTTTTTCGAAATAATCTCAGTTAGAGCTACTTTTAACAACCTGATGAAATAAGATTTTTTTCTTTAAAAACTCTAGTCTGCCTAGTACCAATTACCTATAGAAGTTCTTCCCAATAATCCAAAATAATTTAATTCGATACAAAGTACTTCCTCCTCCCCCCCCCCCCATGCAAAAAAAGTGAAACAAGGCTGCTTAGCGGCAAGCATTAGATTTCATAACTTGTTTGGACTGATAGCTTCACTTAGCAGGATTTTTTAGGGCTATTTGTTTATTGGAAGATAATTTTTTTTTTAAACTCAAACAAATTAAAACATCTAACTGAAATTAGACAGTTATACTAGCATTTAACATAAAGAAATAACTTCTAGTGTAATTAAATAATAAACTAAAACAAGGCAAACTGAAAAATATTAATTTTTGTAGTGGTTTGTTTTCTAACACTCTCCATTGTCTAAATGGATTATAGAGGGTCCCCATGTGAAATCTCAAGGTCAATGGAAACAAAATGATCTTAAGTCTGTGGTTATTTGGTTAGTTTTTTTTAAAAAATATATGCCAAAAAAATAATCATGCACTCTTAAAGTACTAAGAAAAATATTTATTATTTTTACTTACAAACAGGCAAGAAAAAAATATCCAAATTGGATGCATAAAGATTGATTTCATGCCTTCTACAGTTTGAATTTAAAGCGCGAATCCCTGGTTGGTTGGTTGAAGTTTAACGGCGCAAGGGGCATACTGCCGCGAATCCCTGATCTTTCCTATCGCTAATTTAAAGGAACAAATATTTGTAATACAAGAAATCCTTACTTTTTTTTTAATAAAGACATAGCTTAAATCCCCCATTCAAGTTCTTCGTAAAATTTCTAGTCTAGGGTACGACTTTGAGCTTTTTCTGGGAATTGGTTACAATAAAAGAATGACGTAATATGTGTTTTCCCGTTCGTTGCCAAGTCAAAATCATGATCCAACATCCAGGGTTGCCAAAAAATCATTTACTAATAGTCACCAATCCTTCCAGATAATAAAAAAGGCAAGTTCAAAATTCAAATCCCGTTTTACCGATGACAGGGCTGCCACTGACTGTAAGCTTTGAAAATAGTTGCTTTAGTAGCCTCAGATGTCAAAAATAGTAGCCAAAATAGTAGTCTCACACATTAAAAATAGTAGTCTCAGACGTTGAAAATAGTAGCCTCACTTCTCATAAGATCGAAATAAAACTGTTGATTTACATATGTTAAAACCTTTTAACAAATAAATGCTACGTAAGGTTTTGAAGATATATTTTATTGCCTGTTTCTTACGCACTAACTTCAGCTCTGCATATTTCACTCAAACTGTCTTGTTCTATCAATATCTTACACTATTTTAACATGAGCCCGTGCATCTAATTATATGTGATGCCAACATTACAAAATCCCGTGCATCTAATTATAAGTGATGCCAACATTCGACCATCCTGGCATACAATCGTCCTCGATTTAGAGGTATAACTAATACTAATAATGTAATATACAACTGAAAACTTAAAGTTTGAAAGCTAGCCTAAATACATAAATACTGAATAATAACAATCATAAACTTAGAGTTTAAAGTTCTTGGGGTTTTAAGTCTCTCAGTTTTAGTTCGGATATCGAGCAGGAATTCTTCGGGTGCGTGTAGGATTCCTCCTGGGTGGAGATTCTATGTCCTGGTCATCCGCATCCTCGTCTTCCTCGCTCTCACATCGCCACGCCTTCAATTGACTAACATGAGCGGTGGTGGAATAGAAACGTCCCTGCTCTTTAGGTTCGAGCTGGGAAATTCTGTAAGTGTCGCTTGGGAGCACTTCCGTCACTACTAATGGACCACGATATTTTAGTTGAGTTTTAGTTGGTTCTCCCGTTGGTCTCGGTGATCTTCTGACCACGACTATTTCTCCTTGATCAAACTTCATAGTTTTGCACTTCTTTCTGTCGTAATATTTCTTTGCTTTTTCCTGTTTATCTTCGATTGTTTTTCTTGCTTCAGCTTGAACCATTTCTGGATCTTTCCAAACATCAGCATCATCATCGGCCAAAATTCGTAGTATTCCGTCATTGAATCTTGGGGAATAACCATGCAGCATTTCAAATGGCGTTTTGTCTGTTGTGTTGTTTACCATATTGTTCAAATTTCTTTCGCATTGCTTAATTCTTTTGTCCCAATCTTTGTGTCCAGGGTGTGTCATGCTTGTCATAATTACAGGTAGTACAGTCCTATTTACTCTTTCAACCATTCCATTTCCTTGCGGTCGTTGGGAAGAAGTCAAAGTCTGCTGAATTCCATTCATCCTGCAGTATTCTTCGAATGCATGCGATGTGAAGCACGAGCCTCTATCACTGATGATCCTTTCAGGAAGCCCGAATTCATCGACAAACATTCCTAAGGCGCTGATTACATTCTTGACTGAAGTATTTTTAGTGGGGAAGAGTCTTACGAATCGTGTAAGGTTATCAATTATGATCAGCAAATAACTATTCAATTTAGAACTTTTAACAAACGGACCTAGATGGTCTAGATGAATTATAGCAAATGGTCTTTTTCCTGGTTTGATGGGGTGCAAGGTTCCTTGTTGCTTCCCACTTGGTACTTTATTTACTAGGCACTCGAAACACATTGATATGTGCCGTCTGACATATCTTTTCATAGAAGCGAACCAGTAAAGTTCCTTAATTTTGGCTGTCGTTTTATCAACAGAAAAGTGTCCCATAAAATCGTGAAACCTAACGACTAAACTTTTCCTCATACTTTTAGGAACCACGTACAGTAACTTCTTTTCTTCTTTATGTTGAACTATTCGATATAATCTCTTCTGCTTATAGTCAAAGTCTTTTATTTTCTGTTTCTCCTCGGTGGTTCTCTCGTGAGGATCTTTTTCAAATATCTTTATGAGTTGCCTCAGATCTTGATCAGCATGTTGCATCATTAAGACTTTTTCATCCTCCGTAAATGTTTGATAAATATCTAAGTTATTTTCGACTACTGTATCTAAAGTGTCGCCTTCTTGTAAAACAGGGGAACGACTTAAAGCATCTACATGACCCATCTTCGTTCCAGGTCGAAACTTCACCTCAAAGTCGTATTCTTGTATCAAGTTACTCCATCTAGCAATTTGAGGGTTCTGCGTCTTCTTAGTATTTAGGTAAACAAGAGCCTGACAATCTGTAACAACGGTGAACTCTATACCAATCAGGAATTGGCGTAGTCTGTCTAGAGTCCAAACAATGGCCATCAATTCTAATTTGCTGGAATGATATTTTGATTCAGCTCCTGTCATTTTCTTACTAACACAAAATACTAAATGAAGTTTTCCATCTTCACCTTGTTGGAGTAGCATACCAGCAATACCGTCAGAACTTGCATCAGTATGTACCTCTGTTTTGGCGTCAGGGAGATACAACGCCAAAATAGGTTCTTCTGTCAGATTATCTCTCAACTTCTCAAATGCCTTCTGTTGTTCTTCATTCCACTGGAATTTAGTATCTTTTCGTGTAAGTCGACTCAGTGGTTCAGCATGTGTAGCATACTTAGGTATGAAACGTCTGAAAAAACTGGTGAGACCCAGAAACCTTCTAACTTCGTGCACATTACCTGGTGTCGGAAATTCAGCAATAACCTTTATTTTCCTTCGACCCGGTTTAATTCCATTTTCGTTAACCACGAATCCTAGGAACTCGATTTCTTTCTTGCCGAATTCACATTTTGGTAACTTTAATGTTAGTTTGGCTGACTTCAGACGATCCAAAACTTGCTTCAGTTTATCCATCATCTCCGACCAATTTTTTGCAGGTATGAGAATATCGTCCAGATAACATAACACAGTATTGTTCAGCAATGGTTCCAATACTACATGCATCATGCGTTGAAATTCCGAAGGAGCGTTAGTCAATCCAAAAATCATTCTTTCAAACTGCCCAGTCTCATCGGGAGTTATGAAAGCCGTCTTCTGTTTAGCGTCTTCAGTTAACGGAATCTGTAAATATCCATGGGCCAAATCTAACGTTGTAAACATTGAACAGCTGTTTAAAGACTAACAGATCATCTATCCTCGGTAATGGATATTTATCTTTTATCGTTTGCAAGTTTAACTTTCTATAGTCAACTACTAAGCGGTGTTCTCCCGTCTTCTTCTTTACAATCATCACTGGACTTGCGTAAGGAGATCTTGTTTCAGTAACGATTCCGTTATCTTTCCATTCTTTCACGATTTCCTTTATTATTGATCGTTCTTCGGCATTAGTTCTGTATGGACGCATGGAAACTGGTTTGCTGCCTTCTATCTCTTTAATTTCCATCGTTATCAAGTCAGTACACCCAAGCTCGCTCAAGTTTAGAGCAAAGCAATCTCTATATTCGTTTAGAAGATGAACTAACTCTTGCTTCTCGTTATAAGTAACATCTTCGTCAGTTTTGATGTCTTCACATTTGATGGGAAGTTTTATTTCAGGAACTTCGTTTGAAGTTTTTAAAATTTGGTTGTCGAAAATTTCGAAACTGTCTGATTCTGAAGCTTCATTAACCAGGATCGAAACGACACATTCTTCATTTCCTAAACAATCATTGCTTGGAAGCAATTCTACTGCGTCACCTCTACCAACACATTGGTTTTTCGTTAAGATAATACTTTGATTTTGACAATTTGTAATAGGTATTTTTGCTTCTCCTTTAACCACTTCCAATAAACAACCTATCTCTTTATTTCTCTTAAACATGACTAATCCATCATACTGACTTTCAGTCCTACATTGAATCAAATTAACCGTATTTTTCTCGAGTACAGTAGCTTGCACTGATTTTAGAGTAATGCGTGTGTTATCCAAACTTAGCTGCAGTTTATTGAATGGCGCTTCATCGATATGCAATTCGTTACCCATTCTGGCATAAGCTATATGAGGCATATCTAACCATGTTCTACCAATTAACAAATCCACCGGTTGATTTTCATCGCCTACAATGAGAATTGTTATGTCTTTTCCTAAGACGGTATCGATTTCAATATCAACTACTGCTTTTCCAAGAGTTTTAGCAGCTGGTGTAATTTGGTTGCCAAATCCGTAAACTTCATTTATTTCAGGAATAACTTCAATGTTTAACTTCTTTGCGACTGATTCTTTCATCAAGCATCCTGAGCTTCTTGTGTCAATTAATGCACTCACCCAGTTTTCATTGTTAAGCTTGGCCGTTTTGAGGTAGAGAAATGAATTTGAACCATCTCCAATCTTCGTAGTTAAATTAGTAACGTCATTTCCTGAATTCTGCATCTTCTCGGGACAATCCTTAGAATAATGTCCATAATCATTGCAATTGAAGCATTTGGGATCACCTTTCTCGTTACGTAAAGGTTTCCGGTAACCTTGAGTCTTGCTATTTTGTGTTGATCTCGTTTGTGGTACTCGGGGCTTTGATTTACCGTTGTCATATTCAGAACGTTGAAATTGAGCGTTACCTTGATTCTTATCGAATCGAATTGTCTGCTTTCGGTCAGAGGCCTTGACCCTAGTTCCTCTCACTGTTTCATATTCGTCTAACTTATCAGCGAGTTCTTTTGGAGTTACGAACTTCGACCACTCATCTATAAAATGATCTTTAAGTTCAAAAGGGACTTTTCTCTTCATCTGGTCTGTAATCATCAAATCCTTCAGACCTTGAAAATCTTCAACACCTAATCCTGAGATCCATTCCTCAAAGAAGTTTTGTAATTCAAAAGCAAAATCACTCCATGTACTGTTTGAATTTTGATGATGAATAAATTTTTGATGGAATTTTTCTGGACTAAGTTTAAAACGTTTCAATAACAACCTTTTAACGTGTTCATAATCGCTTGCCATTTCCTCTGACTCTCTTGCGATTATTTGCGAAATTTCGTAAGGAAGCAGGCCCAACAGGTGCGAAACCCAATCCGCTTTTGGTAAATCAGCTCTCCGCGCTTGTCTTTCAAAAAGAACTAAATAGAGACTAATTTCCGCCTCCTTAAGATCAAACTTACGAATCAGCTTTTGAAAATCGGTATTCGGCTTATTGGCAATTGCATCCTGATTAAACAAATTCCCAAGATTCGTATCATTGGGACTATTTTGATATGCAATTCTCAACTTTTCTAACTCAAAAGCTCGTTCTCTTTCTTGTTCCCTTTCCATTCGTTCTTTTTCTTGCTTTTCTAACTCAAATGCTCTTTCTCTTTTTTTTCTCTTTCTATTCGTTCTTTTTCACTAATCATTCTTTCTAACATTAATTTTACAAACTCTTCTTCATAATTTTCAGAATTTATAATTAATGACTTTAACTCTACAACTTTCATTCTATCATTAATTTTCAAACCCAACTCATCTGCCAACTCCAATAATTCAGCTTTCTTAGCTTTCGCCAAATAAGACATTTTGCACAGAAAAGAAATTCAAATAACAATATATGAATATTTATCCAATAACTCCTTTACTTGAAGGTTTCCACAATGCGTTGGAGCTCAAAATGTTCCGTCAATGAGTTACACTTGAAATATACTTTGGATATTATAGAAGCACGTACCTTACATCCGTAACGAAAAGGTTTCCTTATTAACTGGAAAAGTTAATAAAGGCGTTGCACTTGAGAACAAGTCCCGTCAGAGCTAATCTTCGAATAAGACTTAAATCGCAAATTTTTTTTGCCTATGCGCTTTTTCACATAATCATAGTAGTCCTTTATACAAATTATTTCTTCGTAGGATCGTATAAATCTTCGGTGGACTTTATCGTTGTACGTCGGTGTTGCTCCGTATTGAGTATTCCGTTAGGCTTAATCGTTGCCTGTCGTAATGCGTTAAGTACGTTTACTTAAGTTATTAAAACTTTTTTTTTTTATCGTTGTCCGTTGGCGGATTGTAGATATCATCCCACTTCTGAAATGTTAAAACCTTTTAACAAATAAATGCTACGTAAGGTTTTGAAGATATATTTTATTGCCTGTTTCTTACGCACTAACTTCAGCTCTGCATATTTCACTCAAACTGTCTTGTTCTATCAATATCTTACACTATTTTAACATGAGCCCGTGCATCTAATTATATGTGATGCCAACATTACAAAATCCCGTGCATCTAATTATAAGTGATGCCAACACATAAAACACGAAAACCCAGAAACACTCTTCTTTCAATTCAAAATAGTGTCTAAAACATTACATTCCATACGGTAAAGGCATGTGTCTTGGGGGAGGCGTAACCATATTTATATACTGCGATGGAAGTTGGCAACTCAACCTTACTCTCAGACAGCACCAAAGCAAAAAAAAAAAAAAAAAAAAAAAGCTAAACTTCATGCAAAAGCGAAGATAAATATCGATTGGAAAAACAAAATAACTTTTTTTTTAACTTCCAAAGTCAAACAACTTTTTTAAGAAAAACAAGTATCATGTTTAAACAATTATACTATACATTGGCAATGGCAATCGAATTTTATCAAGGCCAGTTTTTAAATTTTTAACAGAATGGCTACAGAATTTGCAAAACAAAATTCCCTGACTTTTCCCTGATTTCCAGAAAATTCCCTGATGTGCATCTCTGTCGAGGTTATCATTTAAAAAAAAATAAAGAAAATAATGGCCAATTTAAAAATATATATATTTGATTATATAGAATTACACTTACTTATCAAAGTATAATTGCAACAAAATATAAGTTTAGGCTAAAAATCAAAACAAGCATCTTTCGAGTAAGAAAAAGAATGGAAAACATCAAGAAAAAAATACAAAATTTGCATAAACCAATTTACAAACTACACCCATACTTGCTAACTTCAAGGAAAAGCAAAACTAGTACAATATTTTTCTTTTTAATTAAAAAATAAAAAAGTTATTTTTTTTAATATATGTTATAGGCTGTATCCTGTTAATAACATAAATTTTAAACAATGTCCTAAATATTCACTAAACTTGGGCATGCATGAGCATGAAACTTAAACAATCAGCATTTTGCTACTCAGTCACAAATTTCACTAGGTACATATATTTCATGAAAAATTATGTGTTTTAGATTTTGAAGTTGAGAAAAGATAAATAACTCATAATGCATGAAAGAAAGTCTTGAAATTAACAGCTTCTTATAAAAAATTAATTACTCATAGATATACAGAAATAAAATTTTGTACAGCAAAAATACTATCTTAAACCACAAAAGTACATATTAAATAAGGCAAAAAATCGTTTTCATAAAACATGACAAGCACAGCATTTGGAACGAGGGGGGGGGGGGGGGGGGAATGTAAGGATCTTTTTTTTAAATTCCATAACCCTTTGCCTGAATGTATGCAGTAAAGCATTCAGATTCTTTTTTTTATTTTATGGAAGGGGAGGAGGATACTTCCAATTCTTTGTTTGATTTATATTAAACATATAAATCAAAAACACATATCATTTTCAGTTAATTACGTTAAATAAAATGTAAAAATTAAAGTAAAAAAAATAAAGTACAGGATCTAACCCATTTTGCTTATGAATGCCTATAGATTTGTTGCACATCTTTAACACAATGCTGTAAAGGGTTAATAAAAACGAAAAAATATGATGGAATCAATTTGAAACATTAAGGAATTTAGTGTTCCAATATAGTCTATTGACAAAAAACACAAGACAAGAAGAAAAATAATCATGTCTGTAAAGGATGCAGTCAGATTTAAGTTGGGAGATTTTTTAAAACAATAAATCTATGGTCGCGCTTCTAAATAATAGGATTACTAAAAATCTAACAGAAATAATACGTAAATAATTAGAGTTCTAATATATTCTGTTGAGAAAAAATGCAAGGCAAGAAAAAAAAAAATAATGTCTGTAAAGGATGCAGGCAGATTGAAGTTTGAAGATTTTTTTTTAACAATAAGACACCAGGCGGACGCGAAGTTATAGGATAACCAAAAATCTAACAGAAATAATGTGTAAATCATTGTTCCAAGCATAACAATGATTTCAGAAAGTAAAAAAAAAAAAGCAGAACATGAACATGTGGTTGTGGGCTGAGGAGGGGGGGGGGGGGGGATTGGCCCGTTTGGCTTAGCTGCTGGGAGTAGAAAAAGTTCGGAAACTTCGTACACCCAACTATTAAAACTATATATATGCCGTGTGACCCGAGTCTGGACAGATGTCCGCACCCACACGGGGAAGAGAAACTCGAAAATTTCAAAATTCCCTGATTAAAGAGTAATTTTGCGAATTTCCTTTACATTTCCCTGAATTCCCGGTTCTGTCGTCACCCTGTTTTTAGCTACATTCAAAGTAATTAAATAAATTGCTTAAAAATTTTAATTATTTTATTATTCATAAATTTAGCTACAACATTGAAATTCTATTCATTCTGCATCGATTGACCAACACGGCAAAATTGTTCATCACACTGTCACAAATCTCGGAAATAACGTCAAATAACATCAATACTGTCCATGCTATGGCACTTTCTTCCGGCGTTCGTGGCAAATTCTACAAATTCATTTTTGTTTAGAGTAAATAAAGCAAAATAATTTGATATTTGAGAATATAATTGTGTATGCTGTTGCCTTGCACAGAAAAAGATAAAACATTGAAACCTAACAGGTAGGCGAAAATGACAGTGGTTGCCGTCAAAAACAACAATCTTGCGTGAAGTTACTATCGTCGGACTAACAAAGTGATCACTCTACCAGCGAATATGAATAACTATTTCGGTAGAGTTCGCTCTCCTGCCCCCCTTAAAAAAAATCACCATTTTGATAAAATTGTTAGTACCTTAGTGCCGTTTTTTCTGTCTTCTAACAGACAGTATCCAATTTTTAAAAAAATAGTCGCCTGAGCCCAAAAATAGTTGAAGGTTTTGTTCAAAATAGTCGTTTTGGGCCCTTTTTTCATTGAAATAGTTGCCATAGTCGCCTGGCCACTAAAATAGTCGCTTTAGTAGCCTTTTTAGTCGCCTGTGGCAGCCCTGCGATGACTTAGAAATTAAGCCTGGAAATGTTTGGGGAGGGGGGCTGTCAATTGGATTAAGTTTAGAAATTAAAAAAAATATTCGCGTTTTCTTTTAGCTTAAAGAAAGCTATATATTTCTTCATTATTGAAACCAGGCAAGAGTGCAAATCTAAACCAGATGCACTAAGATTGCTTGTGTGAAAAATACAATACTTGTATTCTATTTTTAGCACGGAGTCTCAGTAAAAAAAAAAAAAAAATCATGTATTCTATAAGTATAAAAAAAAAGTATTAATTTTCTATACCTAAAATCAGCCAAGAAAACAGATTTAAATCAGATACACACTGATTCATTTACTACTTCTTTATAGTTTGAAAAACCTACAACAAAACTGAGAGATTGTAATATGTATTTTCAAGTGCGAACCTTTTCCGGCACGTTAATTGACGAAAAACGCCCTTGAAGGGCAAAATACTCTTTATCGCTTTGTTGGTGACGTTTCATGATAATTTTGAAAAATTGCGAGACAAAATTCTAGCCAAGTAGTTTTTCAAGTCCAAAAATGATTTTTTGGCGCATTTCGGCGCAATCTTAACCGAAAAGAGGTTTTTGGCGCAGTTTGGAGCAGGGTAGTCAGTTTGGCGCACTTCGGCGCAATTGGAACAGCTCTTGCATCCCTGTAATTAGAAATTTTTTAATGAGCTCAAAATAAATTTAATAAAATTGGAAGGTTTTTTTTCCCAGCAACCTTAGTTAATAACTTTCACGGCTTTAAAGTAGGCCATTTTAGTAATTGATATAAAAAATTACATACCCTTCACCTTCTACAGAAAAAGAAATTCTTCTTTCTTTAAATAGGAATCGACATAAATGAAAGAATGATATAAATCATAATACAATACCGAAGCGTAACTGCTATTTTCTCTGTAGGCGATATACTCCTCCGATAGTTAGTGTCGGTTTTTTGCAGTCTGGAACATAATTTCTCCACCAACTCGTCGAAGCTCTCAATCGACATCCGGAAAAAGTTGAAAATTTTTACTTTGTCTTCCCTTAACTGCGGGTAAAGACAGAAGATCATACCGAATGTTGATCGGCTCTAAACAATGGGATGAATCCACATAGTGCGATTAATTCGATTCTTTTTCCTTCGATATTTTATATACAAATATGCTAAGCGCGCTCTTTTTCATTCCATTTCCAACAAACACAAAATCCTCTCAGAAGAAAATTTTGGTCGTTTGAGAATGCACCTAATGAGGGAGAGAGAAAAGCTGAGAAAATATCCTGCATATCAAATTACACCCTCTTTCCACCGGATACTCATCGTGCAACTTTTTGTCCCGTTCCGGGAGAGGTCAAAGGTCATAGTGACCGTGCCGTTCCAGGGCCGCTCGGGAGGAACCGATTCAAGTGTGATTGACAGATCCGCCAAAAGTGAACCGGCTAGAAAGTGTGACGTCAGAATAATGGTAATACGGGAACGAGAATTTTATGGTTTTAGAATTGAAAAGGGGAAATTCAAGGACTTTCCAGGCTTTTTTAGAAATAATCCTATTTTTCCAGGCTATTCAAGGCCTTGAAAAAAAATAATGAAATTCAAGGACTTTCCAGGTTTTCCAGGCCGCTTACGCACCCTGTTTACCTCTGGAGAAATCTGCGTTTTTTCGCGGGTTTTGGAAGAAAATCGGGGAATTTCCGAGAATTTAACTTTTTTTTCCATAAACTATTGAAAAATTTAAATAAAATTTTAGGGAATCACAAATATTTAAGGAAAATTCTAAATTTTAGGACGAATGCGAACCCTGTATATGGTTTTTGTCTATAGGAGAGAATATTTACCCACGATTTTATATAATGTGGAATTATAAGAATGTTGGGGTATAACATAGTATAGGCAATGTGCAATTTATCGTATATAGAGATCAGTTTATTTGTTGAACTAACTACCTTCCGATGTGAAGAGGTGAAAAGAGTGCCAACTTCCAGGTGAGTACAGAAATAATGTTCAAGATAGGATTTAGAACAGAAAATATTTCGTATACAATAATAATAAAAAAAAGTATATGAATTAAACTAACAAGATAATAAGGAATGCTTTTGAAGTCGGATGTTTTAGAAAGAAGCTCCATAGTGCGATACGAAGGAATGTGTAATGCATCTGCAGATTTAGGAGATTTTGACAAGAGTGAATCGAACACATAGATAATTGGTTCCAGGGCAAAGCATCCTGTAACAGCATATCCAGAGAAATTGATTGGGGAAAACACGCTATAAATCATACATGTGATTAGTCAAGCAAAAAATTAGCTGAAATATTTTTCGTCATTTTACAGCATAATACACAAAAACATATATTAGCGCACAAAATTCAATACAAATTTTAGTTAAATTTTGGATATAAGATTGATTTCAATTATTAACTCTACAACAACCATGTCTCATTGTGATTGACACGCACACAATAATTAAATAAAGACAACTGTGTTCATGTATTAATCATAACTGAAAAATTTAACTTGACTTAAATGTTTTTGTACACATTCAGAAATTATAATACAGGGTGTCCAGCAAAATTTCTAATAAAAATTCAAGCATCATCAAAAAACGTTCAAGGACCCCTCTTGCGACCAATTATCCCCATATTTTCCAGTATAAAAGTATACCCCACTTAGTAGTGTGCTGAACTAATTTTAGAAATTAGAAAAATTGTATGAAAATAAGAAATGGCTTATCAGAAAAGAATTGGGTTGTTATATTGAAAATAGGAAGAGAGGATTTTTTAAAGGCTCAAACTTGAGACTGAGAAAAAAAAAAGATACAAGATAGTTTACCAAGTCATAAATATGAAGGTCTAAATCTAAGCAGACAAAAAACACAGGTAATGTTACTAGGTGTACACTTTAATAGTTTGTGCTAAGCATCAGCCGCATTGGAACAAACAGCTTCATTCTGAGTGTAAGATTCGAATGTGGTAGGATAGTTTGAGACTTAGGACTTTTTTTTTCAGGCAAACATTTCTCTGTAATTTGGCAACTTTTGCAGTTCTTTCTTTCAGTTAACTTTGGCACTAGCTTTTTCTTTGAAAACAATTGCTTGTCACTAACATTTCTGTTGATAAGTACTAAGGGAGGGAGATTCTACAAGACCATAATACAGTACCCAAGCAAAAAATTTCAAATTTCCACAGTTGAAAAAGCCAATTTTAAACAATTATATAAAAAAATGCTTTAACTTTTTAACTATTATTAAAGGCTCTAGATAAAAATATTTTTTTTTTATTTTTTTTTATATGGTAAAATACATTATTTTATATATTATAGCAGTTAAAATTGCAATTATAAATAAGAATATACAGTAAAATTGGACAATTGCGTCGAATTTTTTGCCCAAAATTAAATTAAAATCTTAGTAATTCTGTATATATTCAAATCAAAAGGCAAAACTGATCTTCACACAAACACTAATCACGGGCATAGCGGCTATCACATCACCGGAAACCTAGGCGAATGACACCTAAAGAGGGCAGCAAATTTCGCAAAATCTACTATTAAAACGGCTTAGTCGAAAATTACCATCATTCCAAAGTAAATATCGGCGATAGCGGCCACCGCATCGGCGAAAATCCGAGTAATTACATTAACGCAACAATCGGAAAAAATTAACACCACAACAACGTAAATTTCGACGATATTGCCCGCCGTTAGCAGCGTAAATTTATGTAAATACAGACCTTAAGTCAGCGCAACGCTCAGCGAAACTAAGTACCATACACCAACGTAAATAATGGCGATAGAGATTGGTAATCTGTAGAAAAATTGGCCATTACATCGGAGGTTTGAGGAAGTCTGAAAGCACATAACATCCATGGCTGTCAGATTTGCTAGCAAGCTCAATAAGATTGTAATGTAGATTTGTATCGATCTCAAGAATAATCGAAATTTTAATAAGAAAAGAGCGGAAATCCGAATTTCAGACAAAATTTATCATCATGCAACAACGTAATTCTCAGCGATAGCGTCCGCCATAATCGCGGGAAAACGGCCATTTCATCACCGTAACATTCAGCAAAATGTCCATCGCATATCAACGTAAATAATGCACATAGAAGCTATGATATTAAAGAAAAATTCTGAGGAAAAGTATTCATTCCATCGGTGGTTTGGCGGAGTTTAAACGTGTGCAGATTTCGTGTTTGTCAGGAAATTCCATCGATCTCCCGCATTTTCGAAATTTCGGTCAAAAATCTTCGAATAGAACCATGTTTAAAGAGAACATTTCTGAGGGAAGGAGAAACTACTTTCGATCCGCGAGATCAATGGGAAAATTGTGGAAAAACGCCGATATAAGAAGACTTTTTCCGATACTGAAGAGGAGTGAAAATTTCTGAATTCAACCGGAAATTCCAACATTAATACGAATTTCAAGCATAATCCACGATTTTCCCGAGATGCAAAAAATTCAAGTATATTTCCCAACTACTGGACACCCTGTAATAATAGTTAAATACAGAAAAAGTCCGATTATCTGGCATTCAAGATTCAATCCACTGGAATTTTTTAAAAATCAAATTGGTGAGAATACCTTTTTCGCAAAAAAAACAACAAAAAAACACGGCGATAAATTGCCAAATTTTATACTTTTTTTAATTTAGTTTGAGACTTTGAATTTGAATAGGATTTTTATTAGAAACATTTTAAAGGAATGAAGGACGAAAGCAGACTTTTCAATACGATTTCCGAAAAAAATTGAATACATCTATTTTCAGAATTGACACAAGTTTTTCAGTGGATGATGGATAATTTTGATGCAATTCGCGGATTTCCTCAAATTCGCGGATGAATCACATGTATGAAGACCACGTGACAAAGGCAACAGCATCGAAAACCAGTTTAACTATTCTTTAACCAAGTTAGTTCAGACTAAAACAAGTCATGAACTACAGTGGAAAAGGACAGTGGGAAACGAGCGCACTGGGCATTCTTTTTATGAAAAAAGAAAGTCGATCGAATGGCCTTGACACGTCAGTTGAAATAAATAAAACATTTTAGGAAATGAAGGAAAAGGATGACTTTTCAAAACAATTTCTGAATATTTTTAAAAACTTATCTAATCTAATTCCAAAACTTTAGCGGATAACGGGATTTTCAGCCGATGATGAATTCGCGGATTTCCGCTAATTCACGTAAAAAAATTCGCGGAAGAATCACATGTATGATAAATGCAAGTATAAAACAGCTTCTTACCGTAACTTAAAATTAACCTTTAATCAAAGAGGATGAGTCATACAACAAACCAAGAAAAGTATTTTGTTTGAATTAGGAAAATCGAGACTTAACGCTTTGACATCAAACAATCCATTGAAAGGCCTTCAAATTCAAACAAACGGGCAACGAAAAACATTAAAACATAAAAAAAAAAAAAAAAACTTTTATCTTTAAATTCTTTATATGCAGCACCAGCTTTTTTATTGAATGTAAGTTAAGCGATTCTGAGCTAAAATCGAGTTTTCGTAGTTTTTGAACCACCACGAAGAAAACCATCGATTCCGTGTCTTTGACTTAATATTAACCACTTTTTTAATGAAAAATGTTTTAACTCCAAAAAAAAGAAGAAGAAAGTGCATTGTCATCGACAGCGAGTCTATCTGCCAAGTATCAGATGGATTGAATGTCGCCAAATGGAATAATCAGTCTTCCGGGGACACGCCGCCACAAAATACATACTAAGTTTTATAAAGGGTTTGAAAATGATGCTTCACCAAAAAGTCATCCAACAAAAGAAGCTTCGCGTATGCCACATGTTTGTTAGTAGAGTTTATGTTAAAAGTTACCATAATACTAGACAAGGATAAAAGAAGGACCAGTAAAATATGAGCTATAGTCGATCGATTTTTTTGATTGATAATACGATGAACGATCCCTCCCCCCCCCCCTTTGAAAATTAACTTGCATGTGTAATTTTTTTAGTGAACTGTAATTCGCATTATTGATATAAATTATTACTTTTACTAAATATATCATAGTTAAAAATACAATTTTTCAGTTTATAAAATATATTTAGTTGGTGAGAAAGTAACCAACATCACAATGTGCGAATTCCAATCGATGATGTGAAACTTTTTGCCAAAAGTTGTGGCAAAGAAAACTCCGGACAGGAAGTTAATTCCATTCGCATGGTAAATTCACGCACGCTGTAAAAATTGAAAGACGCAAGGCATGGGATATTGGCTTAACTCAAATCTCCTGAAATCATTCTCAAATTTGAATTTATATGCGATTACAAAAGCCATCAGGCTTAAAACAATAATAACAAATTAGAGGTGTGGTACATCGCACAGCTTTCAGTTACACTTAATACTGATTACTTCATTTAAATTTGTCATGGATCGGTGAATTTAACGTAGTCGTAATCACACTAATATTTTTTTTAAAAATAGCCAGTTTGGCCATAATTATAACATTGGCAAAGAGGGAAAAACATCACCAAAACAGCAACATTGGAGTTATGTTTTTCAATAAAAATTACGTTGTCCTTCCTTGTAAGTGTAACAAAGGAAAATCTGTCGTTAGTGGGTGATGCTCCAGAGAAGGAAACTCTGAATTAACGACATTCGTTTTTAAATTTTTTACGCCTTTATCACATTTCTACGGAAATTTCGGGAATGGGGATGTTTAAAGCGCATTTCTAAGAAAAATTTTGGGGATGGGGATGACACGTTCAAAAGGCATTACCACGACGATTTTTATCAAAATCGTTCGAGCTATTTTTTGGCAATTGCTGAAAAACATAAATTTTTCTGTGGCAGCAAGATGGAAACAAGATGCTTCTTTATGTTCATGAATAATTTTGACTAAAATCTTAATGACAGACCACTTTTTTTTAGCTTAGCACATTCCAAAATGTGTCGAAATGCAACAAAAAGGCCATTTTTTTCCTACCAAATGCAATACTTTTATTGCTCTAGGTTAACATATTGGTAGTTGAAAGTAATGTGATTTCCGTTTCATTTCATTCCATTTACGAGCATTGTAGCTGATTTTATCATCAAAAATTAGATTTATATACAAAATAAAGGACAATTCTTATATGTCGGATCTTTTCCTTAAACGCCCCTGAATTTGTTTCCATTCATAAACATTTAAATATGAGTAATTTATTTCTGCATTTCTCAGTGTGAAAATTTTCTGTAAAAATGTTTCACAAAAATGACAAACTGGCGAAATTTCTCATATGTAAGTGCAGGTAAGGCAAAGAAAGATATTGACTATAAGTTTTCAAATTTTACATACTTTGTATTTTAACCGTAATAAGTTTTTTTAAAAACCGTTATTTTGAATCGGTCATCTACAGAACTACAATTTTCTCTTCTCATGCATCAATTTATTTTATGTGTGTGCCAGTTTTTAATGTCAATATATAAAAATTGGGTGCTTTTACTAAACACGTATTTGCTTTGTAAGACCAGGAAGCCTTGAAAGAGCAACCAATGCTGACCCGAACTTGCAGATTGTGATCGTTATTAACCACAATACAATGGAATGGAGAGTCGAGAGTTATACAAGAAAACACTATGCAACAATGCCGAAAGCGGCAGCACATACTAAACACCCATTGTTTGATGTTAATTCCAATAGTTGAGTCAATAAATTAGTTCAATCAAAGATTCAATGCGAAGAAGTTCAAAATATATATTTTCTCAGTACTAGTCAGGGCCGTCGCTAAGAATTTTGGTTGGGGGGGGGGCGTAGACATCCTTTTGCCGACTGAAATCAAGGCATGTCAGGTGTAAATGTAGAAAATATAAATTAAGGTGCTAATAAATTGTTAACTAATTTTTATTAATGTAAAATTAACTTATAAATAATTTTTAATTAATATATGAATAATTAATGCATAATTAATTATTACTTATTGTAAAACTTATTGTTAATGCATTTTTTTTAAATTTAATTGGGAATTGTTTTATTTAATGTGAAATTAGTTTGAATTATTTTTAAATTACCTTCTAAACAATTTTTAATACTTTATGGCATTTTATTAATACGTACTTAATGTAAAATTTTAAGTAAATTCCAATCACATTATAGTTAAAGTTCCTTCAAATTCATTTAAGTTTTCATTTCTTTTTAGTAAATTAACCCTTCCTCTCCAAACAAAGGAGATTATTTTTGGAAGCGTTTTTATTTGGGAGCAGGGGGGAGGGAGACATTTATACCTTGCAGATAGATAGAATTTCCCCTCAGAATCTTAAACCAATTCAGTAAACTGAGAAGTACAAGTGCTTCATTTCGATACAACTTTATTTGAAATTTTCAAATTGCAGTTTCGAAAAAGAATAATTAAGCGTGTAAAAGTGGTTGGAAAATAGCACTTTAACATGGAATTAAATAGATGAAAACTATTGATCAAATAGGTGACTTTTGTATAATGAATTGTATAAAGGTTGATCAAAAAACAAATTCTGGAAAAATTATTCTTTTTAAAATTTTGGCGGACTATATCTGCTACAGAAAATTCCCTACGCGAAGCACTGCAATTTTTATAATAGATACAATATCAGGGACATTAGAAATATGCACTTGCACTCCTTCCCCTCTGGGTTTCGAAAAATAAAGTAACGTGGGAAAAAAAGTGGGAAAATTTACAAGAAAAATTTGAAGATTTTACAAGAATGTTTTGAAAAAAAATATATATATGGATATTAATTCATCAATTTGAACAGAGCATTAATGAATAATTATTAACTAACATCCAATTAGGAAATCCAATTCCCATCTTCTAAAAATCAAGGATTAAACAAAAACTTTGGTAGCCTTACATCTCCCTGCAAATAATCATGTAGGCGTTCATGGACACTATAATTGCATTGTAAAAGACAATTATTATTAAAAACGATTTCTTAATTATTTAATTTTTAAATAATTTTTAACACATTTTCCTAACTAAAAAAGAAAAGATTTTGATTTTTCTTGAAACGTGTAAAACTTAATTTTTTTGTAACAATTCAATCCAGGAACCTACTTCTTAAAAGTAGTTACTTCGAGTATATATTTTTATCAAAATTGCTGGATTTAATTAAATTATTTTTTTGTGGTTTTTCACAGATGTGTTATGGTTTTTCAGCAATAATTTCTGCAAATATTACTCGTTTTTTGAACAATAATCATTTGTTCAAGAAGGAAAGTATACTTGAAATTGCTAGGTTTTTTTCCTAAGCGGGATTAAAAATGAAATCGATTACTTTAGCATTAAACCTAACTATAATATTTATGTGCAAAAAGGTAAGTTATTCGCAACTAATTGAACTTCGAATTTAGTGACAAAATACTCTATAAAAAAGCATGGCATAATTTTTAGCACAACATACCAAACTATATAAGGAATAGTACGTGTGGAGTTTTTTGGGAAAGGTGGGGGGGGGGGAGGTATTCAAATCTACAGTGTTAATCCGATCTTGAGGAAGAACAAGTTGCACATGGGATCTTCAAAGCAAGAGAAACATCACCGTCAACATGAAATTTCCAAAAACCCACCCCCATTTCCTTTACCCACATGTAATAATGGTTATGATCCTAATTTGAGATTTATTGATCCGATTTGAAGTATTTTTAAAGTATTTAGACTAAAAAATCTTAGTTTATCTAAAAGACAATTTTTTCCCGATGTTTCGAATATTAAAGTGGTGAAATCCAGGATAGGTTGGTTGATTGTTTTTCAAATTTATTAGGCGCAAGGGCAACACAAAGGCCAAACTGCGTCAGAAATCGAGGATAGGAGTGAAAGGATACTCACAATTTGCAATACACTGAACCTGGTTGTATTGGACAATGTTGGCCCACAGCTATTTGAGCACGGTTAATATTAAGAATTTTATATAGTATTATAATAAACCTTTCAACACTTTTCCAAAGATTTTGTTAGAATAAATTCGATATATCGCCTTCCAGTTTACAAATGGCATGCATTATTTTGGGAATGCATTTTCAATATATGAAGTACAACGTGATCATAAAGAAACTTTGCCGATATATGGGCCTCTAGCTTCCGTTCCGTTTCACAGATCGAGATGAGATTTCAGGTACAGTTATTCAGAGGTATGAGCTCGAGATTCTGTGAATTTCAACAAATGGCGCTCACGGTTATGATTAAAGTTACATGCACGAAATTTTCAAATGACAACGTCTACTTTTTCCTGTCGCAAAATGAGCGCATAAGGAAACCCTAAAGAGAGATGGAACGGTACGTGTATCACAAAAAACGGAAGCATTATGCACGCACAAAAAAAAAAGCTCTGCCAACGGCCAACAAAAACGCGATTGAGGCGCACAATGGATATTTGCATTTGACAGAGGCCAAAGTTGACATGAGTGCCATCACAGGCAATTTAATCGGTTTTCTAAGCTGAATATTTGGTGAGCGGCCTCCATTCCTCCGATCGTGTTTTTGTTGGCAGTTCGCAGATCTGTATTTTGCGAGTCCGTTTTTTGTGTTACACTTACCATTCCAACGCTCTTTAGGGTTTTCGCATGCGGTGATCATTTCTCAATAGGAAAAAGTAGGCGTTGCTATTCGTAACTATAACCGAAATAATCGTGAGCGCCATTTTGTAAAAATTCACAGAATTCCGACCTCATATCTCTGAATAACTATACCTAAAATCTCATCTCGATCTGTTGAACGAGACTGCCTTTAGAGATCCATATATCGGCAAAGTTTCTTTACGACCATCCTGTACATATCATTTTATGGAGTTCTACTTGACATTAATTGCAATAACTTTGTAAAATGTGTGTCAATTTTCGTATACAAAAATTTTGGTGTTTTGAAATTTTGTATAAAACCTTTGACTCATATGATGTACTTGTACATTACATACTTTATGTAAATGACGTTTAATGTGTATGTCATGGTTTTTGAGGCGTTGTCTGACGTACCACAAATACAAGTATATCATCTACTGTAACACATCAAAGTTATCTAATGTCAGTGAAGATATCAATGATTAGATTATTTTAATGTTCCTGTCAAAAAGGACATACTTACTCCAATTCAAAATTGCCGACCGTCAACTGAGGCTGCATTGTGATCACAATTTTAATGATGAGTTTAATTATTTGTACTTTTTCCATTCAATATGTTTTGAAACATGCGTCAGTAGGGATTTTTAAAAGAAGGGATGAAATTTCAGAAATTTGCCGACTACCAGCCTTTCTAAAAACTTATGGTAATATTTATATAGTAATATTTGCGTTCGGAGTACATCATTGTAGCCGTAAAAAAAGTACTTCTATTGTAAAAATACCGATTCGTCAAACTCGGGTCACGCTGCATTAAGATATTTTTAATATTTTTGTTCCATTTTTTTTTTTTTTTTTTTTCATTTAATTCGATTTTATTGTGGATCGACTTTAGAAAAAGAAAAATCTCGATAAAATTTTTGAAAATTTGCCGACTGTCCAACTTTCTAAAACTTTGGGGGGGCGAGTCGCCCCCTACGACCCCCGTTCGCGTCGTCCCTGGTACTAGTAGTAGCTTTGTCCGATAGCATTAGATAGCATTCATAGTATGAAAGTGTTTGCCTAATCTAAGTTTTACGCTTGACAAATTTTCATACTTTAGTTAATAACTTTAAGCTAACCGGTATTCATGTCGATTTTTCAAACTAGCTTCGTATGGATTGTTTTGAATTTAATAATTTTTTGCATCTCTATTATATAGCAATGAGACATGTGAGAATGTGAATAACATTTGTACAATTTACGTTGCTCCTTAAACCATTTAGCCTTAAAATGTGTCCATTAATGAAAATAATTTTAGCATTGATAATTAGAAATTTTTTACATTTTCATAGAAATGTTATTATTATTATTTTTTTAAATAGTAAACTTAAATTTATATATGGTCGACTTCTTTTATCTTTCTTGTAAAAAACTTTAAGTTCAAACTTTCACTTACAACACTAATTAGAATTTTAAAGTAACTCAACAAATGATATTATAGTATAACCTGGTTCTTTTATTTCGAAATCGTTATTTATTTCAACAACTTTTTAAGTCACTTTAACCTTGTAAAGTACTTGTAATCTTTTAACACAAAAAATGGTGAAATGTTTGGTATTAAATAAATTAAAAATCATTTTACCTAAATTGTAATCATTATTAAATAACTTACCTTAATAGACTCATAAAAGCGCTAAATGGGAAGAAAAGGTCATTAATACAATTAAATCATTTATGAGAAATGTAGTCGTAAAAACAAAATATGCAATGGAGTGATTCTAAAAGAATAGATATCATGAATTTAAATTGTTAACATGTATCCATGGAGTGTAACAAATGTAAAAATCGAGTTCATTCCATCCACTATAATTGAAAATTCAATTCCTCAAAATATAATTTAACAAATCTAGATTTTGAACTCAGCACAATAAGCCACTTTCTTTTGACAGTTTGTAGTGCCAAAACAGACCGAAAGACAGCGACCAAAAACACTCATCCACAAAGAAAACTTTCCATATAATTGCACTTAATTAACATTTTTAATTTGAACGTAGAATGTCTGTCAGGATTCTGCTAGCGGAGAATACGGAACTTGCCAAATAATAAATAGACTTTTATTTAGAAACGTAACTGTTCTTTAATTTTCAATGCGGAAGAGTTCACATGATTTTTGTTCTTTAGTGCCAAGTTCTTTCAACTTTTAAGTAAGACAACTTAGCGATAAATATTCCGTAACTAATGACATAATATTTATTGCCAACTTGACTCACTTTTAAAAAAAATGCAAGTATTTGGTACCAGAGAAATGAAATCGTCTGTACTCTTCCTCATTGAAAATTAAAGATCAGCGCGGCATCAAATAAAAATGGATGCTCATTACTTTGAGGTACATTTAGAAGCCACTTAGTTACGCGTGTTAAAAATAATTTTCGCAGAGACATTTTAGTAATAGATTTAAAAAAAAAAAAAAACTGAAAAGGGTTAATTTTTTTTAATATAACAACTAAAAGATATTGATTGAATAATAAAATTTGGCAAACCCGTATTTTTAACAAAAACAAATTTTTAGAAGTATTATTTATTAATTTTATCGCGGCAGGAAAAGTGCTCTTTTTTCAGTACGGTTTGATGAATGTTCTTCGAAAAGAGAATACACTGATAATTTTAGAGAAAAGGAATTAGTAAGTGTATTAGTAAACTGTCACCAAAATGTGACAGTTTTAAACTCTAATTCAAATCCCCTTCACCTAAGATTTCAGTGCATTCTCCCCCTGCTCACCATTCACCAAAATCCTTCCTGATTAAAAAAAAAAGTTCAAAAGAATAAAAATAGATAAATTAAAAAATTGTAAAAAAATAAAAAAAAAAATACTATAACTAGTTGCTACTCAACAGGATTGCAGAAATGTGATTTTATGTTTCCATAAAATTTCATCCTATTCTTTTTTAACTTTGGAATGAAATATTCCTTAATAAATCCCTTTTCCAAAATTGCCGAATTCCTGAATTTCGTTATTTTAATAGTATTCCTGTTTACTGGAAAACCTAGTAGAATATATTTTACTGACTAATCAAAATCTTAACGCCTAGCTAAATAATATGCGGGAGTTTTTTTTTCTTGGTAACCTCCATTTATTCTTAATCAACGAGAACTGATGAAATCGTTGGTTTCTCCACTAGGGTGAAGTGAAAAAAATCAAAATTTGATAAACGTAAAGTAATAGTGCGGAAAAGTTGTCTTTCTTATAGATTACTTACCATGCAAAAGCATTTCGTTAAGAAATAATATCTATTCCGCTCTGGGCATGAAACTTACAGGTAATGCGTAAAAACTTAATATAGGCCACCGATTAGTACGACATGGGGAGTTTGGGAATTCAGACACTTCGAGTTCGCCATCAAGCACCATTTCTTTCAAAGTTTCATCCGAAATGACCATGGTAATTCAAGGTTGCTTTTTTTCCAATTCTGACAATCGAGGGGATCACTGTAATCTTCAGTTTAAAGCTGGAATTGTGAATTTACTAACTCCAATGCTCCCTTTTCAATTTCCGATCATTTGTAATCACAGCTAATTGTAAAATTCTGGACTCTATAAAAGAAACCATTGCGATAAATCACAGGATAGATCCCAGCTTTCAGTTCCATGGTGAATTTTAATCATGAACCACCATGACGCATAAATCAATAATCGCGCAATATTCTGCGATCAATAAAATGGTTGGCGCTTATAAACGTATAATATGATTTACAGTTGTTAATCACTTTGAATGTGATAATACTCCAGGTTCTCGTCTTAAAAAAGTTGTTAAGCACTGTCCGCTAGCCACAGTTTGACAAAACATCAAATAAGTACTCTTGATCAGTTGCTTAAGTCTATTAAATCATTTTGTGGCAAGCTTACTCAAATGGTTTCAAATGATAAACTGCCAACTGATGACAATTAGTATATGATTTTCCAATAATACAAGACAAAGCACGAGGTTCTAAATGTTGTATTAGATGACATAGCGAAATCTCGTTTGAGAGATGCTGCCATACAATCCACCGTAAGGGTTTTTTAACGAAATATTTCGAGCAGCCTTATTACTACTCAATTTCTTCCAGCCTTGATAATCGTACCGTCATACACAACTGCAATTTCATCAGCAAATATTGTGATCTCTGTTAGATAATGCTTTGGTACTCAAGATTCATTTCTTGTTAGATTCTAGAACAAGCATAACATGTTTTTCAATTACCGTCTTGCAGTATTTTTTCTCCATCTTAACTAGCAAGTTGTATTGTATTGTCTTTTCTACCATCGAAGTACAAACCACGTACTGATGTGGTGGTTCTTTTTGTAACCTGCATGCTCTGTCTTTTCTTCTTTTTCACTCTCATGATTTTGCTATGTCAATAATGCTTGAAGAATCTTGATCCATTACTATGCTATCTTGAAGCACAGAACTTGCGATTGCTGCTGCTCTGTCAGACAGACCATATCTGTCACATCACCTTTCCAACGTTGGTAAGCAAGTTGTATTTGTTGTGAACTGTGGTGGGCTGCACGATTCCATGACAGTTGCTGTTGAGGTAGAAGGCACGAAAATATCATTGCTTTTATCATTTTCTGATGAACTCAAACTTGATTCTCTAAGAACACTGGTGCTGTATTTGCAGTTCTTTTAGCAATTTTAGAAAGTTCAGGTTTTAACTGCGCATTTCGGACGGATTTCTGTTGAAGTATCTTTGTTGTTCTCCTTATAGCAACTGCAATATACAAATAATAATTTTTCTAACAGTTCTTTGGCCATAAAGAAACATTGTTCTTCAGGTCGATATATCAAATAATTTTAGTTTGGATTTTTGCCCCATGTGCTTTGAACTTGACCTCACGATGTTTACTTATTTTCTCTCTTTTAATTGATTTTAACAATCCTTTATACTTGAATATTGAAGCAATCTTTCATATTTCTTATATCTCTAAAGCATAATTTCTGAGGTTTTTTAAGGTCAGTTTCTTTCATTGTTTCATAGGGCTTTTTAATCATGCCTCACATATAAATAGTACTTTATAACGTCTTTATACGAGGAAAAAAACAATCGTACTAAACCTCTTTGGTTCTCCAAACACTTTTAACGTACTTTACTGAAATTCTTGTTTTAACTTTGCTACTGGTAGTCATTTTTCATAATGCACGAGAACACATAAGCACGAACTCAATGAATACTTCTGTTTACTGTCGATATGCTGGAGACGATCAAGGGCTTTTGGAAAATTTAATCCTTAAATTCTGCTCAATATTTTAAGGATAACAATTTACAAAGCTTTCACCTACAGGCGTGTATCAGTTAATATGTATTTTTAGTAGCAAATCACAAGTGAAGCGTTATAGGCCAAGCTCACTCGATTTGCTTGACAAGCAATTTCAGGGGGTTAACGAGAGTTAGAGCAGGAGGCACTGCCCCCATATTATAAATATTAACTTCATAACTACATTAACAATTTCATATTCTTTTTAATACTTTTGGTATATTAAAATGAAACCCGATTTAAAAAAAAATGATTCTTACAAAATGTTATATTTTACAAATCTAGCTAAATATCTATAAGCTCAGAGCGGAACCTCAAGATGAAACGATAGAATAAAACTTTTTTTAGACTAATCGTTACGGCATAAAATTACAACTTTTTTGCACTATTACTATTGGTTTCAACAAAAAAAATATATATTTTTGGCCTATACTTTCACTCGACCTTATTTTGCACTCGCAAATCAATCTCTTCCTGTGCTAATTAAATTATCATCAGTTTGGCTCATCATTACGCCTTAATTCAAGTGATAATCCAGCCAAATTGCCATTTGTTTTGGCAAAGGCGAGAGCAATTGCCAAGTGGAGATATACCAAGGATTCTAGTTCTGGTTGAGGAAAAAAATGAACGAAAGTTGCCAGAGGAAAAACGTCCGAGCATGATTTGTCGAGAATAAAAAAGTTTTCTCGACAAATCATGCGCGGACGTTTTTACTCAAAAAATCTAAAAGTTTTCAAAAAGTGTTGAACTCTGTGAGACTCGCCACCACCAGAATCGCGAGATATTCCAATCATCAACTATGTCAACTGAGTGTAATTACATGGAAAATCTTCTACTAATTGAGTGTATTTTTCTTGTCGTTGACGTATAAGAAACAAGATGTCGCCTTCTTGAATTTGAATAAGATATTAAACAGCTGTCGAGTAATTTCGCAAAGCAGGGATCAACGCAAAACGGGACGCACGTCGAAATGAGATCGATCCATCCCATCATCGTGCATTTTCAAACTCGACCCCAGAAACACCGCGTGTTTGCCACTCCCAACGCAACGTTTTTATCCCGGTGCCAACCCGGGCGGAACTCTGCGTCCATATGCTCTTCACGCAGATTTCGAAGGACAAAAAGAGAGGAGGGAGACATTTCGGGAAGATTTCGGACAAAACCCGAAGCGAGTTTCGGGAATCCGGGAGATGGTGTGGGAATGAGGATTGCGGGAATATCGGTTGCATTTTCCCGATGTCACAGAAGACAGTGTCTCTGCTTCTGAAATGCAAGGAGATATTTTCCCGAGTTGTCCGGCTCTAACTAATTGGCTCCTGTTGAGGTACCTCTTTGGACCGCTCTTTGCTATTGTGATCGTCAAGCAAAAGATTACGCCTTCAATGGACGAGGCTAGTTTTTTTTTTTTTTTCCCTTTTTTTTTTTCTTTCTCTTTTTAACAGAATTGATGGTAATTCGGACCAATTGAGTCTACAAACTCGGGTACACACATTCCAGTTCGATGCATTGCTACCTCAAGAAAGATTAATTGTAAGGTTTTCCATACAAGTCCCGCCTTGGTTATATGGCATTTTCCCTCCATTTATTAGTAAGTGCCCCTTTTAGATTTTCAATATCCCTCACCCCTTTCATTTCCTATATTCAGTCATTTATTCACGCTTTTAATTATTTTTTAATAATATTTTTGTTATTATTTTATTTTACTCAAGATTTTTAATAACCTTAAGACTGTTGAAACTAATTGTCCTCCTGTGAGCCAAATAGCTAGAGCCAAACAATCTGAATGGATGCCTTTCTTTTATTTTGATTGTGCAGAACATCATTTCAGTTGGAATCAAACTCAATGGAGCTGGTCGTACGTAGCATCACTATAGGGTCAAGAAGCCGTTTCCTCCCCATCAAAATACATGTTTGCCGACATACACCCATATATGACATAACTCTCATGAACAATTGATATGTAGAGAACTGAATGCTTTACCATTAATTGAATTAATTATAAAAGAGTTCACTGATCTTTAGTGTATTTTAACAAGCTTGCTTAAGCATGGGTTCCTATCGAGTGACAATTTCCCTACCTAGAAATGGGGAAATAGTTGCATGTTTCGTTTCACAGCATGCGCACTTTTCTAAGCTGTCTGGTTACCTTGATGAGCAAATTAATCTTAACTTAAAGCTGGAATATTAATTTGTATTCTATAATTTAGGCTCCCACTAGCTAAAATTTTTGTCACATCTACTATATATCAAGCTCCAATATGCTTGTATCCTAAGATGTTTTTCTCAAATAAAAGATCTATATACTTGCAATACGCACGTGATTTCATGCATGCAATTCGCCATTTTACGTCGCACAGTTGGAAGAGACCTAGTAATTGAGGTAGAATCTGTTTTAGAGAACGGTATAGAAGTGTGCAATCGGGTGACGAGCTACCAAACTTTAAAACACGCTTGTGTAACCCTAGCATAAAACCATAACTATTTTCTGCGACCTTTATCTGTTTCAATTAACGTTCCTATAGTTTCAATAAGAACAGCCCCTTTTCCGACGGATATTGAGATGCATCGACACAAAGTATTGATTATATTAGAGTATGCAAAAAAACATCCGAATGATGACTATAGTTTTGGTTTAGCTTGAACCCAAGGTATCTCCATTCTAAATTTTCTAAAGTTCTGAGTAAAAAACTTTTCTCTTAAGGGACCGTCTACTTGTTTATCTACTGAAAAATTCAATACTATACTACATACACCCTAAATCAAAATTATAAAAATTGCTTAAACAATTAAATATTTCTGATTTTAAAATATCTCACTTACAGTAGAACTCAATGAAAATTTACGCGTATGATTTGCTTTGTTGGCTGAAGTATTGAAGATTGTGGGAACGTCAAAACTGAACGAGTTCCAAGGCGCCATATTGAATATTAAGTGACTTGTAACTATGGCGAGGTTATCAGAAGTGCTGACCTAAGGAAAATAAAAATAGGGAATATAACGAAGCTTGTGAGAAAGTTGTAGAAAACGGGTCAGATGAGATTTCAATAGAGATGTATTCAAAACGATTTAATTTAAGTGGTAGTACTAACTTATGATCATTAAATTAATATGACTTCAAATTAAAAAAATATTTATACATTTATAGAAACTCTTCCACAAATTTAAACGGTACCTTTTTTCCATTTGATTTCCATAAAAAAAAGTTATCAGCCATTATTCGGATTTACTCGGATTTTAATCTGCGTATTGAACAAAGGAAGAAAGTAAGGTATTGGTTTTGTTTTTGAATTGAATCTACGTCTATTTGACTGGGACTCGCCACAGCATTCGTACCAGTAGTTGAGGTAGCAATAAACCAAACAAATTCTGAGTGTTATCGGACTGAATAAGAGCTTTTCTCATGAAGCAGTGCATGCAACTACAGATGTATGCGTGTTGCATTTTGTACCTATCCAGTTATTTTTAAGAGTAAACAGATTGGATTCAATCTTTGAAAATACCGAAGTTTTTGGCAAAATTATTGAAATAGTAGTGAATGGTATTCCTAAAAAGACAATTAAGTTAGTAATGGACACAGCTATTGTACAATTATTTTATCACCTCTTGAAATTAAAAAATAAATCTACCTCCAGTCTTAGCCATTTCTCCGATATTTCTGGAATTTAAAATGTCCCTTTGATTCAATACTTTTCCAAAATGTGTGTCGCGAAATCATGTTTAGTGGATGGTATTGTATGTGTTTGGTAATAAGGTGAAAACCAAAGAACAGAAATAGTACCAGCTGCTTCCCGACAATTTTAAGGGCTATGGCAATGAAAATTCCTTCAATACAAGAAATATATTTTATAAATATGACGGTATACAAAGAAATGTTATTAATATAAATGAAATGTAAAACATTTAAATTAAATGAATTTTTCAGTACTTGATAGCTGAATATTATTAAGTGTATGTGGGGGTAGGGATAACTTTTAAAGTGTCTCCGGCTTGTTATGTTTAGGTTTCTTTCCTAATGTATCAGTCATGACACTATTCTATTACAGCATAGTAGGATTAAAGTTTAATACTTTCAGCACCGACTCTTGCAGATGTAGTTTCATTTACCAGCGATTATTTAACAAAAAACATCACCAAAACATATTTCTAACGCTTTCAACCAATTTTCAATGAAAGCATTTGTGTGGTCCATCAATTACTTCGCAAGAAACAACTTTTATGTTGAAAAGGTTTCTAGACATGAGACTGCTTAAAACCCAATAACTTTATAACAATTAAGTCTCGAAAAATGGCAAGCAGTAAACTACTTTCTTCTGGAAGAAGTGGCAAACAGTACAAACTAGAATCTACAGAATAAGTATAAAAAAAAATACAGCGTACAAAATTAAGAAACATATACCGTCAGCAGCATAATTTTAAGGCCGGAATGTTTTTGTATTTATTTTACTAATAATATTCAAAATAGTTATTTAATTTTATGACTTGATAGAATGAGGTATGATAAATGTTATTAAAAAGTTATATTAATGAGTGAAATTATGTATTGTGATATTAAGTGAGAAGTTTACGTTGAAGATAATCGGGTAAGATTTAAAAAAAAAAAAAAAATAATAATAACAATCATAAATATTGATAGTTGACTGTTGTTTTTGAAAATCATGTAAATTTGATTGGGCATTTAGATATGAAAAATATGTTCAGACGTTCAATTACACACCTTTGCAAAAAACCACATTATAATTTTTTTTTTTTTTTTAAACTAAAACATAGGTGTAAAACTTCTGTCAAAATCTTGATGGATTTTTTTCCCTTTTGTCAATCCAAGAACGTGACAGCCTATATCGAATTTGTCGTTTTTGTAAGATTATTTGGATAATAAGGATTAAGAAAGAAAAATTAAATCGTGTACTCAAAGTAAAATAAGTAAATTTTAAGATTTTGTTCTGTTTATGATTGCTTTGTGTGGGATCTGGTGACTTGTAGGAATAAAATGTTAACATCATTCCCAAATAACTAAAAACTTAATTTTAAAATTTTATTCCTAGTATTTAAAAAAAAAAACATACATCTTCATATGAGTTATGAATTACGGAAATGTTGAGTATTTTTAGAAAGATAATGTAAATCGACTTAAGCTTGGCGAATCTCATGGTTGTTTCGTGAATAGTAAGTAGCCATTTAAGAATTAATAATTCCATTATGAATATTAACAAACTATGTTAATAATAATTTTTTTTAAAAAGAGCATATTAATTAAATAGTATTAGAATTTTGGAAAATATTTGGAATGATTGTTATTTTTATATAATCCCGTTTTGTTGCAAAAATAGATTTAAAAAAAAAAAGGAAACCAGCGATGTATTTTCAAAGGCAAAAACACTTTTATTCGCTTTATTAATTAAAATTTATGTAAAACTCTTATTTAAATAATTGTATACATCCCTTTTTTTATTTGTGATTGGGCATTTCCTTAAAATTATTATGCAATAGGACAGAGCACAATCAGAAAGCTGAAATAGGTCGTAGGTATCACAGTATTGACCACTACTAATTATTTCTTTGGAAAAAGATACGACAATGGATCATGTGGTGAAAATTTGGCGCACTTCTACATTCACAGGGGTGTTAAAAATTAGGTATCAATTTTAGGGATACTTAAAACATTTCAGGAACATTTTAAGGATAATTCCTAAATATTTTAAGGGTACTTATAAAATGTGCAAGAGCAATTAAAAAAAAATTTAACCACAAATCTGGATTTAAGGTGCAGGTTTTTACAACGTTACCACAAAATGATATCAGTACAAGTTTCTTTACTGTTCCTGTAACCCCCCCCCCCCAAAAAAAAAAGTAATATCAAATTAAAAAATAAGTTTCTCAATGACATATCTCCTCGAAATTGCATAATTTGTCTTAATAGTAGCCAGGTTAAGTTTCACAGAGAATTTAACGAGTTGGGGATAAGCTTAGTTAAAGAAGAAACCCTTTGACAATGTACTATTTCGACTGTTGCTAAAGTCAATAATGTTGCCAAAAAAAAAGCCATTTTTGGAAACTATCGTATATGTTATTTATTTCTATCGTATATTCTAATTTTTACAAATTAGTTTTTGACTGCGGAAATTATTTGTAACAAATAATTATTAATAACAACATATGAATTCCGCCTTAACAATAACTGCGCTCTATAATAACAGCGAAAATACACGTTTTAGAGATAACATGAAACATATCTCTTTAGGGTGATCTAAGAAGGAAACTGGTCTAATTTTCCTGAAACTTCCTCAACATTACGTCTACTCATACACAATACAGGGTGGCCACAAAATTCAGGGGAAAAAAAATTCCCTGATAATCCCCTGAAAGTATCAAAATCATGTTCAAAGATTCCGTTACATACTGAAGCTAATAAAAGCGTATTAAAAAGATGAAGTAACTAAGACCGAGGACTTATTGAATCTAAAAAGGGTTTGTCAAATACTAGGGACTCATAGAAAAGATATTAATAATCCTAACATTTGTACATTTAACATTAACAAATAATTTTAACCTGAGGTAATTCTGACATTATTGATTATTTATACAGTTTAAAATACTTACGATTAAAAAATACTGACATTACGTTAAAAATTGTCAAGAATATGGGCAGAATAGCTAATTTATACTTAAAAAAATCAGCATTACGCGATCGAAATCAGTTTTTTTTTCTTCTCCCAACTAATGTTTCATTTAAGAAGGATGGATATTTTATGAAAATATATATATATATATATATAGGATTGTCGCAGACAACCAATCAATTATAAATTTTTCAATTTCTTGTCATTTTGAAAATGCATTCTCATTCAACCAAAATCCATCACCGAATTATTGAATTAAAAATTGCCATCGGATTAATCGTTTTAATACAAAAGTTAAGCGTTAAAATCGGATTCCATTGGGCAAAAATGAAGTAATAAAACATTTTCTACGCATTTTATTTCATTTTTGAATACCATCGGTTGGTTGGAGATTTTTGCAGCATGCACTCATAGGATGAATACCATCGGGAAAAACTTGTAAGAATATCATTGCGCGCTTTTCCATTTTAACACTGTATCAAATTTTTAGTAAGTCAAAATAAAATTCATTTAAGAATCGCGAAGAAACATTCAAGACTTCTTACACACACACACACACACACACACACACACACACACACACACACACACACACACACACACACACACACACACACACACACACACACACACACACACAAAACATTTTTGACCGGCACTTTATAATTGTTCTGAAAATTTATTATAAAAAGTACATCAAAATGTAACAATACTCTTTTCCAATGCTAAAATCTCAAAATAAACAGAACTCTTTTTGTAGCTACAAATTCTAGACAAATTATTGATAGAGATTAGTGATTAAATTATCCGTTCCATACCCAAAAATAAGTAGGCGTTTTCCAAATAATTTTTGCGCAAGTTTTAAAAAAAAATTACTTCCCAGTAAGATCAAATAATGCCATATTTTAGTAATATATTGCCGGTAACCAAATAAAAATATGACTTGCATTAACACAACAAAACCAAGTATTCAAAATGAGAGGTAAGCTTTCCAGTGTAAATTGGAAAACAATTAAAAGAAATTTATCCATTCAAAATCGAACTCTGTAATTTCGTATTTATCAGTGAAACAAAAACTTCCATCCTGGAAGATGAATGCAACAATCCTAATGCTACAAATGCTTTTTTGTGTATGTGTGGGTGGTGGTGGTGGTGGGGGGGGGGGGGATTAATTCTTTTTTCGTATTCATCAAAGAAGTTTCTTGGGACGCAAGACGGCTTCACTACTTATGAGGGTGCTTTTTAAAAGATGCAGGGCATTAAAAATAAGCATTTTATAGTATCTTGTACTTAACAAACCATCTTACTTTCAATAAAAGAATAAAGCATTTTTTTTAAAAATGACATAGTATTTACAAAAGCATTTATTTTGCAGCATTTACCTTCTAATAGGAAATTAAAACATTGCGATTTCAGCAATTGCAGGGTGCGAGCATTTTTTATTATAAACAATTCCCAAAAAACTACAACCAGAACAAACTACAAAAAGAGAATTACTGCATTATTGAAGGATAAGAGACACTATCGTGTGGGCTCTGTGTGAACTGTATGACAATGTGAAGATCTTCAGACAAAAAGGTTGAATTGGAGCAGAAAGTCATAGTTTTGAAGCAATCAAATATTCATGCAATCAAGAACTGCTTTACATCTTTGGAACAAACTTTTTAAATGATGACATTATTTATCGTTTATAAAGACAACAGTTTCCCAATTTAGTCTTAATTTTTGAATCGCTAAGTATTTCGAGCAAAATATGAAAACGCGCAAAATATAAAACTGCAAATATGCGAACTAATATTCATCCATTTGACAAAATTGAATTTAAATAATCGTTAAGTTTAATTTCAAAAGTAAATTTTTAAAATGGAGCAGTTCTGTAGCAATTGAGATAAATATAGAACTTTTGGAGTTGCTTGAGGGCAGAAATTGTAAATGGTAGATGAAGCAATCTGATTTTATGCAACATTCCGAGAAACTACAACCAGAGGAAGATTTCACATCTCCCGAAACATTATTAGGCACATTTCTGCAAGAAACAACTCACAACAATAATAAACAGATCAAACAAATAATACAAGTATAATTGAGATATTCTGTATTCTGTGGGTCTGCTCTTTCCAAAAAGAGAGAGCTTGCATCTAAAAAAGAAAACTAGATTTAAACGCATTTTGTCACAAGAATTTTGAAGAAAAGGGGGGGGGGAATTATAAAATAGTAGTTCTACTTTTAAACCCCTCTCTTTTTTTTTATTGTTACTTCATATTTTCAATATTTTACTCCGATTTTTACCTTTTCTATTGTGAAGAATAAAAACTCGTACATAACTGATGTTCTACCGGAAGAATAACATCCTTGTAATTCCGGGAAAAAGAAAAAGAAAAACATGCTTCAGCTTCGTGATAATTCAACAAAAAGAATGCTTTAAGTGAACTCCATAACAATGTGTCCTCAAAAAGTATGTATCACTAATTTCAATTAAACTTTTGATAACCTACATGCAATAGAAGTAGAAGTAAAATAAAACTGTATTTTCTTTATTTTACGTCACTGAGATTCTTCCCTTCGAATTGTTGCCTTTTTATAGGGGGCTCGGGGGGGGGGGGGGGGATCTTAAGCTAAAGATCGATATAATTCCAAAATAATGAAGCACACTGATCAAACTCATGTTCTATAGAAATACTACAAAAAGCTTTCAAGATCGTGTAACACGATACCGATAGATTAAATGCCAATCTGGTAGGTTATGCAGGAAAGTCAGTAATTACTTTCCATGGAACTACGACGATTTTTAATATAGAAGGAGACCGATGCGGAGAACGTATTAGTCGGAAAATAATGTAATCAACTTTGTTTAAATTAACTATTTGAAACGTAAACATGTTTAAGGGTGAAAAAAGAAAATATATTTCAAGAATCCTTTAAAAAAAAAACCACCATATTTTATGAGTTCTTGAGGATCGTAGTAACTCTGCTCTCCAAAATAAGATTAAAAATGTAAAGCATACTGATTACACTTACATTGAACTTTATTTTAGATGATTTTATTGTTGTTTTCAACAAAGCCTGATGAGCGTGTATGATTTCATGGGGAGTTTATGGTTTCAGTCGATAAACAACTAAACACTATATTCGTGTTTGCCTCGTTGTGTAAGTAATCTTGCATGAAGGAAATAATGTCTGAAAAGGGGGATTATCTACCTTTGCTTTGTTCAAAACAATACATTAGGTATAGTAGTTCTACTTTTAAACCCCTCTTTTTTTTTATTGTTACTTCATATTTTCAACATTTTACTCTGATTTTTATCTTTTCTAGGCTACTACTGATAAAGAAGTCCTTTTTATTAAAAGTTGAGTAAGAAACTTCTCAATATAAAAAAAATAACTTCGTATACCAAATTCTGATGTTGATTTTTTTTTCTGTGAGCCAATGAATTTGTGAAGAATTTAAGCTAGTACACAACTGATGTTCTAACGGAATAATGACACCCTTCTAATTCCGGGGAAAAAATATGCTTCAACTTCGTGATAATTCAGTAAAGAGAAAGCTTTAATTTTTAAATTTTTTTTAACCATATTTTTATGAGTTCTTGAGGATCGTAGTAACTCTGCTCTCCAAAATAATATTAAAATTATAAAGCACACTAATCACACTTACATTGAACTTTAGTTAAGATGATTTTATTGTTGTTTACAACAAAGCCTAATGAGCGAGTATGATTTCTTGGGGAGTTAATGGTTTCAGTCGATAAACAACTAAACACTATATTTGTGTTTACTTCATTGTGTTACCTCATTGTAATCTTGCGTGAAAGAAATAATGTCTGAATAGGGGGATTGTCTATCTTTGCTTTGTTCAAAACAATGCATTAAGTAACCGTCTTCCTTACAATTTGATTTTTGAGAAAATAATACTTTATTATCTATGGAGGAGTTGGAAATATTTAAGCATACTGATCATACTTGAGTTATATAATATTACAGAAGATTCACCAATAATATAGCGGTTAATTGTGACAACTGAACAGTTTTGTCGCCACACTTCTGTTAATTTAGGTTTCATCATGACAAGAAAATAAAAAAAAATAAAAATAAAAAAACATAATCAAACACATCAATAAATTTAGAAGTATAAACTCCACTTAACTTTTTTAGCTAAAAGTGGCTCAAGTTGAATAAATCAGAATGTTTAGAAGAGTTAGAATTAGTTCAATTGATTTTCTGCATTTTATAATAGTAGCATTTTATAATAGTTCCCTGTATTTCATTAAGAGGGTTCCTCTTGCTCAAGTTTTACTCTCTTGATCAACATGATTACTTTACAAAGTGATTAAAAAAACCATCTTAATTACTATAAGTCGTTCAGTAGTTCAATTCAGCCAATAAACAAATTTGTCCTGATGATATAGAAGCTTTGAAGCAATTGCAACGTGAGGATTATTGCTTATTTTTATTTGACACTGACCCATGTAAAAAAAATTGTAATAGGATAATAAATAAGGTCTACAGAAAAACTTGACCAAACAATAACTCGACCATCTATCAAGAAATTCCACAGATAAGATTAGACATTAATTTTAACTTATCATCATTCGAAATGGAAGTTAAATCTCTATCAAACAATTCATTGAATTTTTATGTATTAAACAGTAGTATTCCTCTTTTACATCTTACTCAAGCCTTACTTTCTTGCTTCTACGCACCCACAATCGAAGCAAGTGTTTCACTACTTCTGTTAGTTTCACTTAATATTTTCCGAAAAATATTTTCTTAATACATTAACATTGTATAAATTGAGCAAAAATTCCTTAACTTCAAATCTAATGAAAATAATTAGTTCCAATTGGTTTTGTTTACTTTTCTGTTTTCCTCTCATCCTCTAATGAATATAATCTTGTACCATGTCCGTTATGCAACTTATTCGGATGTAATATGGAACTCCCTAACAATTCGCTAAATGCAGTTTTTCAAATTTTCAAAGAACAAAAATAGTAAGGTATAGTGAAACACTTGGAGAAGATTCATAATACAATATTTTCTCCAAATAATAAACTAGATCCTATTTAACTTGCAATAATATGGATGTAAGCTTTTATTCTAAATGTCATTAAATGTTAATGAGATTTCGGTTATAAAGATACGAAACACAAAAATGTCAAAAGGGATCAACAAAAAGGGCCATCAAACTTATCCATTCCTTACAGCTTATTTACAAGCCACCCTAATGCAGAGCAATCTGAGTACTTTCAGCTATCATTTCTTTAAGAAGGCTTTCAA
This sequence comes from Linyphia triangularis, assembly GCA_963978545.1. Lineage (NCBI taxonomy): Eukaryota > Metazoa > Arthropoda > Arachnida > Araneae > Linyphiidae > Linyphia > Linyphia triangularis. The sequence goes on from OZ021727.1 coordinate 19,151,979, forward strand.
CCACAAGCTTTTGTTTCTTACAACAGAGCGTATTCTTTAGAAATTTCATCGGCAACGACAAAGTATTTTGATGCATTCCTTTAAATATTTTCACATTGATACTTTTATAATCTAATGTATTACAAATTATAATTTTAAAAACGTAACATCTCAAATTACTTGTGTTTATGATGATTTAAAAGTAACGAAGTCTTACTGTAATTTTATGAAATACACATAATGTATATTAATACTTATAATTTTTTACATGATAAGCATACTTTTCTTTTAACCCACAAAATTTTTTATTCATTCCCGATCCACAGCTTAGGAATCATTGATTTAAACCCTTGAACTCCGAGGTTTTATTGCAAGAGACGTTTTCAAAACCTTATTGAAAATACTAAAATAGGTTAGTGAAAAGAAAAACATGTACAATATATATATGATAAAATAGGTAACATATGCTTCAGCAGTGGCATACCATTGAATAAATTGTCAAACCCAAACGAGCTACAGGTGAGAATAATCTAAACATTATTCATATTAAAAAAATAATATTAAAGGAGATTTAATAACTGTCAACAAACATTGTAACTCAATTTTAAGAGTTCACAAATTTGCGTTTTTGGTGACACGTTTAAGATCTTGTTAAATTTAAAGGGATTTGAATACGAGAACTTAGAAAATACCTTTTCTCAATGCAGAATGAAACTTCTTGAATTTGAGATGTTAAGAAGATACAACGAAATTGATCTCCCATGCTCAAATCGAAAAACAAATTAGTAACGAATACCAAAGTAAATGGATCGAAAATAAATTGGAAAGGTGAATTGAAGTTTTCTAATTAGAAAATTAGAAAATTTCCTCCAGGAAAATATCGATACTTATTTTAAACTTAAGAGGGCTGCTCATAACATTTAGTAATTGTAGTTAGAACAATTCAGGAGTTGTACAATAAACTGAGTATTGCATAGCAAAGCAATATGGAAATACAATAATGATATACAATAACAAGAGAGTGGTGAGGCCAATAATTATAATTGCATGGCAGTAATGTATATCTAATTAAAATGTAAGTATCAAAGCAGTTTGATGAATTAACAAACTCTGTCACTAAAAGGCAATTAGAATCAAAGCATTTAAAGCAAGGGATGTCATCTTTTATGTGTGTATTGAACATACACATTATTTACCATTTGAAATAATTTAAATATAATGCATAAAATCTTGGCAATAATATAATCAGCACAACAAATCAATACATTACATAAAAAAGGATGCAGTTCAACCACTCATGTAAATAAAGGCAAAGTTTTTTTTTTTTTTTTTTTTTTTTTTTTTTTTGAACAGGCACCTTAAAGGCGAATTATTAATATTTAAATTAAAATATATTTTAATTTAAAAATTTAAAAGTTAATTAGTCATTTTAATTACAATTTGAATAAATTTAAATGTAAATGAAAATGTCATCATAATTTAATATAAAAAAAAAATCAAATTAAATTTAAATTTAAAAAACCATTTTAAATTTAGTGTAAAAGTTTAATCATAAATTCTGCCACACCAAGATGCATTTCATGGAAAAATTTACTATTTACCAATTTTATATATTAAAAAAATGAATTTATGTAATTAAAATATATATTAATAGTTCATTCTACTAATAAAATTAAAGAATATCACATCTGTATCAAAACTTAATTAAAAAATCATGTTACTTAAATTCTGTAACACAAAAGATGCAATAATATTGGGAAAAAGATACTTTTATGTCAGAGATCTTATATATATATATATTTTTTTTTTTGTTTTGTTAAACTTGGTCATTATTTACCGACTATTAACATTTTAATAATTCAATTTAAGAACTTCAATGTTCAATATTCATTTTAAATATAATTAAAAAATATTTAAAAAAATTTATGTAAATTAAAAATGTCAAATTAAATTACTTTTAATTTAAAAAAATTTAATTTAACTCAAGCTTAAAAATCAATTTAAATTTAAAATTATGCTCATAAATTTTGACACATTAAAATGCATTCCTTGAATTAACTTAAATGTAGTATTTGATAATTATAAAAATTTAAGAAATTAATTTATGTAATTATAAAAATGAATTAATAGTTCATTTCATATATAAAACTAAAAAAAAAATATCACATCTATATCCAAATAATTTAAAATTAAAAAAAAAAAAAAATGCTATTAAATTCTGGAATGCAAAAGAGGCAATCTTTAGGGGAAAAACACTTTTTTGTCAGACACTTTCAAAGTGATTTAAATATAATGCACAAAATATTGGTAATAATATAACAGGCACAGGCAATCAATACACTACAGCAAAAGATGCAACTTAACTACTCATGTAAGTAGAGGCAGCTGTTTATTGCTAATGACACAAGAATTGCTCACTCTCACTCAAATAAATATGATTTCATTTCAAAAAGGATTTTTTTCCAGACCAGATTCAATAGCAACCAGGTACCCCAACATTGCATTTTAATAATTATTATTTTTATTTTCGTGCATTAATATACTTATCATTACAGAATTAGTAATATTTGAAATTAAAAATTCAGATTCAAATTTAAAAGTTAAAAATATAATAAATAATAAAGAATAAAATTGGATTATACTTAAGTAAAAAAATTCAAACAATTTAAACATTATGCTTTCCAATTTTGGAACGCTTAAGATGCATTATATGAAAAAATTTCAATTCAATTTTTTGTATAGTAGTTTTAGTTCTTTTTATTCAGTTTTAATTTTTATTTATGAATAAAGTTATTACTTAAAAACAAACAATTAAGATTTGAATTACAGCAATAAAAAATTAATAATTAAACTTAAATCTTATAAAATATTGCTCAAAATGCAATGTTATACACTTTATTTATTATTATTATTATTATTTTTTTTTTTTTTTTTTTATTTTTTTTTTTTTTTAAATAAAAGATCCTTTTTGAAATTTTTAAAGTATGTAGTACACGAAAACATTGCAATGGCAGTGGATCAAAATTCAGATTTGAGAAGTACTCGAGATTATGGTTCAAAACTAAACACTATAAATAATATTTTAAAAGAAAGTCTTCAAGTTGAATCAGATGTATTTTGTCCATTATGTGTTAGAGTGGAGAGACTTAACGATGTCCTGAAACAAAATAAGATTACTGAGTTCATCAGAAGTCACTTTTACAATCAATTGAGTCGACTTATTGTTGTTCCAAATCTGATTGTCAATGTTTTTAGTAAAGAGTATTAAAATATTGAAAATATAAAGTTAAACTTAGATGAACAAAAATTGCGTTTCTGTATAGCTAAGAGAGATCTCGCTTCCAGTTTCGCACCACCTTAAATTCAGTTAAAAGCTGATCACTTTATGTGCGTTACTGTTTATTTCCTTTTCGAACTCGGGAATTTGGAATGAAATAGATGGAAATCTTCAGGATGTGGTACTTAGAAACCAGGAGAGGGACTCTTCCAGTTGTGCACCACCATGAATTCAGTTTTAAGTTGAGCACTTGATTGTGATAATGTTTTTTTTTTTCTTCCCCTTTTATACTCAGGAATTTGGAATGAAGTATTTGAGGTTCTGCAGGTTGTGGTGTTCAGGAACCAGAGGAGGGATGCTTCCTGCTGTGCACCATGAATTCAATTTGTAGCTGAGCACTTGGGTGCGTTAATGTTTTTTCCCTCGCACTCAGGGATTTGGAATGAAGTAGAAGTTCTTCAGGATGGGGTACTCAGAAACGACGAGAAGGACCCTTCAAGTTCTGCACCACCATGAATTCAGTTTGTAGCTTAGAACTTGAGTGAATTAATATTATTTATTTGTTTTCTTTTTCTTTTCGTACTCATGGATTTGGAATGAAGTTCTTCAGGATGGGATACTCAGGAACCTTGAGAGGGACCCTTCCAGTTATGTTCACAACCATGAATTCAGTTTGAATCTGAGCACTTGAGCTTGTTACTGCATTTTTCTTTTCCTTCTATACATACTCTGGGATTTGGATTAAAGTAGGTGAAGTTCTTCAGGATGTGGTACTTTGGCGCCGGGAGAAAGACTCTTTCAAGTAGTGCACCAAAATGAATTCTATTTTAAGGTGAAACACTACAGTTCAATAGTTTTTTCCCCCTCTCTCTCTCTCAGATCGGAGAAAGATAATTCATTATGATGTGTTTACTTGAGAATTGGGTGAGAGATAACTTTCAGTTTCGCATCACCATAAATTCAGTTTGAAGCTAAGTACTTCTGTGCATTAAGAGTTTTTTTTTTCTCTCCATTCCTTACTTTAGATTAGAGAGATGAAGTTCTTCCTAATGCGTTCCGTAGGAACCAGGGAAGAAAAACTTTCAGTTTGGTATCACTACGAATTCAATTGAAAACTGAATACTTTATGTGCGTTAATGTTTATTTTATCTTCGTACACAGGATTGTAATATATTAGGTTCTTCAGGATATGATACTCAGGAACCAGGAGAAGAACCCTTCCTGTTGTAAACCACCATGAATTCAATTCGTAGCTTGGATGCGTTAATGTGTTTTTTTTTTTCCCTTCTTTTTTTCCCCCCGCGCTCAGGGATTTGGAATGAAATAGAAGTTCTTCAGGATGGGTTACCCAACCACCAGGACAAGGACCCTGCACTTGAGTGTGATAATGTTCCCCCCCCCTCCCTCTTCGTACTCGGGGATTTGAAATGAAGCAGATGAAGTTCTGCAGGTTGTGGTTCAGGTACCAGGGGAGGGATCCTTCCTGTTGTGCACTATCGTGAATTCAATTTGTAGCTGAGCACTTGAGTGTGAAAATGTTTTATTTTTTTATTTTTTTTATTTTTGTACTCATGGATTTGGAATGAAGTTTATGCATTTCTTCAGGATGGGATACTCAGGAACTAGGAGAAAGACTCTTCCTGTTGTGCACCACCATGAATTCAGATTGAAGCTGAGCACTTGAGTGTGGAATTTTTTTTTTTTTTCTTTTCATACCCAGGGATTTGATATAAAGTTTATGCATTTCTTCAGGATGGGGTACTCAGGAACTAGGAGAAAGACTCTTCCTGTTGAGCACCAATATGAATTCAGATTGAAGCTGAGCACTTGTGAGTGTGGAATTTTTTTTTTCTTTTTCTTTTCATACCCAGGGATTTGGAATGAAGTTTATGCATTTCTTCAGGAGGTGGTACTCAGGAACTAGGAGAAGGACTCTTCCCGTTGAGCACCAATATGAATTCAGATGGAAGCTGAGCACTTGTGAGTGTGGAATTTTTTTTTTTTTTTTTCTTTTTTTCTTTTCATACCCAGGGATTTGGAATAAAGTTTATGCATTTCTTCAGGATGGGGTACTCAGGAACTAGGAGAAAGACTCTTCCTGTTGAGCACCAATATGAATTCAGATTGAAGCTGAGCACTTGTGAGTGTGGAATTATTTTTTTTTTCTTTTTCTTTTCATACCCAGGGATTTGGAATGAAGTTTATGCATTTCTTCAGGATGTGGTACTCAGGAACTAGGAGAAAGACTCTTCCTGTTGAGCACCAATATGAATTCAGATTGAAGCTGAGCACTTGTGAGTGTGGAATTTTTTTTTTCTTTTTTTCTTTTCATACCCAGGGATTTGGAATAAAGTTCATGCATTTCTTCAGGATGTGGTACTCAGGAACTAGGAGAAAGACTTTTCCTGTTGAGCACCAATATGAATTCAGATTGAAGCTGAGCACTTGTGAGTGTGGAATTTTTTTTTTTCCTTTTTTTCTTTTCATACCCAGGGATTTGGAATAAAGTTTATGCATTTCTTCAGGATGTGGTACTCAGGAACTAGGAGAAGGACTCTTCCTGTTGTGCACCACCATGAATTCAGATTGAAGCTGAGCACTTGAGTGTGGAATTTTTTTTTCTTTTCATACCCAGGGATTTAGAATGAAGTTTATGCATTTCTTCAGGATGGGGTACTCAGGAACTAGGAGAAGGACTCTTCCTGTTGTGCACCACCATGAATTCAGATTGAAGCTGAGCACTTGAGTGTGGAATTTTTTTTTTTCTTTTCATACCCAGGGATTTAGAATGAAGTTTATGCATTTCTTAAGGATGTGGTACTCAGGAACTAGGAGAAGGATTCTTCCTGTTGTGCACCACCATGAATTCAGATTGAAGCTGAGCACTTGAGTGTGGAATTTTTTTTTCTTTTCATACCCAGGGATTTGTAATAAAGTTTATGCATTTCTTCATGATGGGGTACTCAGGAACTAGGAGAAAGACTCTTCCTGTTGTGCACCACCATGAATTCAGATTGAAGCTGAGCACTTGAGTGTGGAATTTTTTTTCTTTTCATACCCAGGGATTTGGAATAAAGTTTATGCATTTCTTCATGATGGGGTACTCAGGAACTAGGAGAAAGACTCTTCCTGTTGTGCACCACCATGAATTCAGATTGAAGCTGAGCACTTGAGTGTGGAATTTTTTTTCTTTTCATACCCAGGGATTTGGAATAAAGTTTATGCATTTCTTCAGGATGGGGTACTCAGGAACTAGGAGAAGGACTCTTCCTGTTGAGCACCAATATGAATTCAGATTGAAGCTGAGCACTTGTGAGTGTGGAATTTTTTTTTCTTTTTTTCTTTTCATACCCAGGGATTTGGAATAAAGTTTATGCATTTCTTCAGGATGTGGTACTCAGGAACTAGGAGAAGGATTCTTCCTGTTGTGCACCACCATGAATTCAGATTGAAGCTGAGCACTTGAGTGTGGAATTTTTTTTTCTTTTCATACCCAGGGATTTGTAATAAAGTTTATGCATTTCTTCATGATGGGGTACTCAGGAACTAGGAGAAAGACTCTTCCTGTTGTGCACCACCATGAATTCAGATTGAAGCTGAGCACTTGAGTGTGGAATTTTTTTTCTTTTCATACCCAGGGATTTGGAATAAAGTTTATGCATTTCTTCATGATGGGGTACTCAGGAACTAGGAGAAAGACTCTTCCTGTTGTGCACCACCATGAATTCAGATTGAAGCTGAGCACTTGAGTGTGGAATTTTTTTTCTTTTCATACCCAGGGATTTGGAATAAAGTTTATGCATTTCTTCAGGATGGGGTACTCAGGAACTAGGAGAAGGACTCTTCCTGTTGAGCACCAATATGAATTCAGATTGAAGCTGAGCACTTGTGAGTGTGGAATTTTTTTTTCTTTTTTTCTTTTCATACCCAGGGATTTGGAATAAAGTTTATGCATTTCTTCAGGATGTGGTACTCAGGAACTAGGAGAAGGACTCTTCCTGTTGTGCACCACCATGAATTCAGATTGAAGCTGAGCACTTGAGTGTGGAATTTTTTTTTCTTTTCATACCCAGGGATTTGGAATAAAGTTTATGCATTTCTTCATGATGGGGTACTCAGGAACTAGGAGAAAGACTCTTCCTGTTGTGCACCACCATGAATTCAGATTGAAGCTGAGCACTTGAGTGTGGAATTTTTTTTTTCTTTTCATACCCAGGGATTTGGAATAAAGTTTATGCATTTCTTCAGGATGGGGTACTCAGGAACTAGGAGAAAGACTCTTCCTGTTGTGCACCACCATGAATTCAGATTGAAGCTGAGCACTTGTGAGTGTGGAATTTTTTTTTTTTTCTTTTTCTTTTCATACCCAGGGATTTGGAATGAAGTTTATGCATTTCTTCAGGATGTGGTACTCAGGAACTAGGAGAAAGACTCTTCCTGTTGAGCACCAATATGAATTCAGATTGAAGCTGAGCACTTGTGAGTGTGGAATTTTTTTTTTCTTTTCATACCCAGGGATTTGGAATAAAGTTCATTCATTTCTTCAGGATGTGGTACTCAGGAACTAGGAGAAAGACTTTTCCTGTTGAGCACCAATATGAATTCAGATTGAAGCTGAGCACTTGTGAGTGTGGATTTTTTTTTTTCCTTTTTTTCTTTTCATACCCAGGGATTTGGAATAAAGTTTATGCATTTCTTCAGGATGTGGTACTCAGGAACTAGGAGAAGGACTCTTCCTGTTGTGCACCACCATGAATTCAGATTGAAGCTGAGCACTTGAGTGTGGAATTTTTTTTCTTTTCATACCCAGGGATTTGGAATAAAGTTTATGCATTTCTTCAGGATGGGGTACTCAGGAACTAGGAGAAGGACTCTTCCTGTTGAGCACCAATATGAATTCAGATTGAAGCTGAGCACTTGTGAGTGTGGAATTTTTTTTTCTTTTTTTCTTTTCATACCCAGGGATTTGGAATAAAGTTTATGCATTTCTTCAGGATGTGGTACTCAGGAACTAGGAGAAGGACTCTTCCCGTTGAGCACCAATATGAATTCAGATGGAAGCTGAGCACTTGTGAGTGTGGAATTTTTTTTTTCTTTTTTTCTTTTCATACCCAGGGATTTGGAATAAAGTTTATGCATTTCTTCAGGATGGGGTACTCAGGAACTAGGAGAAGGACTCTTCCTGTTGTGCACCACCATGAATTCAGATTGAAGCTGAGCACTTGTGAGTGTGGAATTTTTTTTTTTCTTTTTCTTTTCATACCCAGGGATTTGGAATGAAGTTTATGCATTTCTTCAGGATGTGGTACTCAGGAACTAGGAGAAAGACTCTTCCTGTTGAGCACCAATATGAATTCAGATTGAAGCTGAGCACTTGTGAGTGTGGAATTTTTTTTTTCTTTTTTTCTTTTCATACCCAGGGATTTGGAATAAAGTTCATGCATTTCTTCAGGATGTGGTACTCAGGAACTAGGAGAAAGACTTTTCCTGTTGAGCACCAATATGAATTCAGATTGAAGCTGAGCACTTGTGAGTGTGGAATTTTTTTTTCTTTTTTTCTTTTCATACCCAGGGATTTGGAATAAAGTTTATGCATTTCTTCAGGATGTGGTACTCAGGAACTAGGAGAAGGACTCTTCCCGTTGAGCACCAATAGGAATTCAGATGGAAGCTGAGCACTTGTGAGTGTGGAATTTTTTTTTTTTTTTTTTTTTTTCTTTTCATACCCAGGGATTTGGAATAAAGTTTATGCATTTCTTCAGGATGGGGTACTCAGGAACTAGGAGAAGGACTCTTCCTGTTGTGCACCACCATGAATTCAGATTGAAGCTGAGCACTTGTGAGTGTGGAATTTTTTTTTTTCTTTTTCTTTTCATACCCAGGGATTTGGAATGAAGTTTATGCATTTCTTCAGGATGTGGTACTCAGGAACTAGGAGAAAGACTCTTCCTGTTGAGCACCAATATGAATTCAGATTGAAGCTGAGCACTTGTGAGTGTGGAATTTTTTTTTCTTTTTTTCTTTTCATACCCAGGGATTTGGAATAAAGTTCATGCATTTCTTCAGGATGTGGTACTCAGGAACTAGGAGAAAGACTTTTCCTGTTGAGCACCAATATGAATTCAGATTGAAGCTGAGCACTTGAGTGTGGAATTTTTTTTTTTTTTTTTCATACCCAGGGATTTAGAATGAAGTTTATGCATTTCTTCAGGATGTGGTACTCAGGAACTAGGAGAAGGATTCTTCCTGTTGTGCACCACCATGAATTCAGATTGAAGCTGAGCACTTGAGTGTGGAATTTTTTTTTCTTTTCATACCCAGGGATTTGGAATAAAGTTTATGCATTTCTTCATGATGGGGTACTCAGGAACTAGGAGAAAGACTTCCTGTTGAGCACCACCATGAATTCAGATTGAAGCTGAGCACTTGAGTGTGGAATTTTTTTTTCTTTTTTCCTTTTCATACCCAGGGATTTGGAATGAAGTTTATGCATTTCTTCAGGATGGGGTACTCAGGAACTAGGAGAAGGACTCTTCCTGTTGTGCACCACCATGAATTCAGATTGAAGCTGAGCACTTGAGTGTGGAAATGTTTTATTTTTTTCTTTTCATACCCAGGGATTTGGAATAAAGTTTATGCATTTCTTCAGGATAGGGTACTCAGGAACTAGGAGAAGGACTCTTCCAATTGTGCACCACCATGAATTCAGTTGATAGCTGAGCACTTGAATTTAATAAAGTTCTTTTCAAACCCAAATTTTTGGATTGAAGTAGAATAAGTTCTTCAGGATGTGGTACTTAGAAACTAAGGGAGGGTCACTTTTAGCTATCCACCACCACGAATTCAGTTTTAAGCTTAGCATTTAAGTGTGATAGTGTTTTTTTTCCCCTTTGTTTTTTTTTCTCTTGTCGTACTTAGGGATTTCGAATGAAGTAGAAGTACTGCAAGTTGCGGTGTTCATTAACCAGGAGAGCGACATTTCCAATTGTGTGCACCACCATGAATTCAGTTTGTAGCTTAGAACTTGAGTGAATTAATATTTTTTTTTCTTTTTCTTTTTGTACTCATGGATATGGAATGAAGTTCTTCAGGATGGGATACTCAGGAACCTTGAGAGGGACGCATCCAGTCAAGCGCACAACCATGAATTCAGTTTGAATTTGAGCACTTGAGCATGGTACTGTTTTTTTTTATGTACTCTGGTATTTGGATTGAAGCAGTTGAAGTTCTTTGGCGCCGGGAGAAGGGCTTTTCAAGTAGTGCACCAAAATGAATTCTATTTGAAGGTGAGCACTACAGTTCAATGAAAGTTTTTTTTTCCACCCTCCCTCTCTGTCTGTCTTAGATCGGAGAAAGATGGTTCTTCATTTTATGTTTAATAAAGAATCGGGGGATAGATAACTTTCAGTTTCGCATCCCCAAGAATTCACTTTAAATCTGAGCACTCCAGTTAAATAATAGGCTTTTCTTTCAGTCTCTTTGATTGTAGAAATATGAATTTTTTATTATGCGTTAACTGAAGAACAAGAGGAGAGACAACTAAAAGTTAAGCATCATCAGGAATTCAGTTTGGAAATATTCTTTTATGTCGTACAAGTGACGAAAGTTATTGATTGATAGAGTACACTTTAAAGAGTTCTCTAAGCACTATTATTTCTTCGAACTGTGGATAATGTTTGCAAGTAGTTGCAGTCCTTAAATTTGAGAAAACTGCAAAAATGTCTCTTGAAGAGGCTAGGAACTCTCCACTCCTTAACACACAATTTTCTGTTTGCATAATTTTGTTATGATGATTGTATCAAGTAAAAATTAATTCATAAAAAAATTATTATCACGTTGGAACTACGCAGAGTTAACCATTTAAGCTGATAACAATTTAAGCTGAAGCACATTTCACACAATAATGATATAATAGCCAAGGTGAAATTTAAATGAAGTTCAATAAATAATACAATACCCAGTTCAGTGCGCAAACTCCTAAATAGTCTAGATCTTAAGTGAAATGTTATCACTCAAAATTACTTTAATGGGGTTTAACTTTTATTTTAAAGATGGTTCTTTGCATCTTTCAAAGCTAAGTGTTGCAATTCATTAAAAATGGAATGAATTTTTCAAGTAAGATTAAAAATTATATGTATTTTAATAGTATAAAAAAAAAGGTAATATTTTTACATACATAAAAAAAATTTCTTTAAAGCTTTTTTTTTTTTTTTACACAAACTGACACTTAAGCAAATAGAAAATAATTTAAAGATTAAATTAATACAAATTTAAATTAATAAAAAAAAATTTAAAAAATAGAAATCAAAAAAATAATTAAATTAATAAAAGTAAAATTTAAATTAGTAAAAAGTTTAATTATTAAAAATTTAAATTAATAAAAAAAATTAATAGAGTTAACATGTAATAAAAAAATTAAACTTTAATTATAATTAAGGTTACTTTAATTATAATTAAGGTTACTTTAATTATTAGTTTTTATAACTCAAAATAAAAAGTCTCACGTTTTTTCGATTAAGAAGCATGATCAATTACTAAAGGGAATGAGCTGCCACTTTATTATCATATGTCAATATTAAAAACTAAATCGAGCATTGTAGTTGCAGTTAGTATTGGAAATACTTTCAATTTGAGCATGGGAATGAATAGTCAGATTATGATTTCTGGTTTTAATTTTAATTAGTTTAAATCAATTTTAGAGCCAAGTAGCTCTTCGCCAATTTACAAGTTTGCATAAATCAAACAATGGAAAAGCCGTTTGTAATGGAATCCAACACTTAATTTGTAATTAACTAATCATTTTTAACATTAATTTTTTTAAAGTAGTGCATTTCTTCAGTAACTGAAGACATTGCCATGTTTCACGCTGCATTGAGAAAAGTGTTTTTAAAATTCTGATTTTATACGTGTAAGTAATTTATAAATTCAGTTATTTATATTTAGGCCAAATAAAAAATATTCCAACCGGAAATTAAAAGATACGAATACATTAAAAACGATAATTCATTTATAAACGACACAAGGTTAGAATCAAAGTTCGAGGTAACTTTTAAATCAAAATCAGAGTACGTTATTTGCAACAACAAAAAAGTTGTATTTATTTCCCTAATAATTGTTATGTTTTTGTAGCCATCTTTTCTCGACTATTTTGAGAAACACTTCAATTAAATATATCCAATGGTATGGCAACTTCTGCATTTTTAGCTTTGTCTGGAGGAAAAATAACAATATATTTAACACGTACTTGTCGGTAATAGGGACAATTGTACTTAAAAAGATTAATTATTAAGGATTAATTCAGTTAATTGAATGCACTAAGGCTTCACGATTGGTTACCATGAAATGGAAATAAGAAAAGGGAACCAAGTTATATAATTAAGTATCATTTCTTAAACTGTGGATCGATAATAAATTGTAGGTGGATTACAAAACATTTCTAAATACTACTCAAGAAACTGAATAGTTTACTATCATCGGAACTATTCATGTGTTTCTATAACTTGACAAGTTAAAAGAGAAATTTTAAATTAGTCACAGGAATGCTTATCCTTGGTACGTCTTCAAGCATTTAAACATTAGATGACAATGCGATCAGTGTTTCCTTCTTATATATTTTGTCTAGTTATATGCTACATCTTTTTCGTTGTTTAATGCTAGTTAATTTGATAAAGAAGGCTCCAAAATTAAATGCGTAATGAAGGGGTCTAGAAGAGAAGTGATTTTGGACTCTTTTCCTAAAAGTAACATTTAACCTGAAGTTAAGGAAACACTTCGAGGCAGTTCGAACAGCCATAATATTTCTGCAGTGAGAAGAACACAAGACTAGCCCAGTTGTAATACGCAAAATGAGGTAATTTGATATTTTTCACATTGTTACTTGCGTACATTACACTTGTTTCAATACACAAAGGTAACCTAATGTCAGACATCTAGTAAAGTGGTTTTTAAAAAAAGCTGTGCCATGATTTCTTGTATTTCTTTTTTGTTTGGGAAATGTACATATTAAAATAACCCAGCTGTAAAGGCTCGTGCTTGAATCTTGTATTATATTTGAAAAACCATATAGGTGGTTAATAATCATTTTCTTTAAAGAAGCTTTAGGAAAACATTTTTGACATTCTGAGTATGGTAGAACATACATTGGTTCGTTATTGGAAAATTACGAAGTAAAATTTCAAATGTTTTAAAATAAAATTCTGGCTGCTTATTTTGTTATTCGAACTAAAGAAAAAGTTCGAAATGCGACTAAGCACCCGTATCCACTAAACACTCTTACCGATTTAAATATCGTAGTACTAATGATCACTATAAACATCCGAATAAGTTGCACTAAAGATATATCCAATACATTTTTTTAAATCGAAGTGATTCTATGATAGTTCAAATGCCAGGGGCCTTCCCTTATAAAGTAAACAGGCAATTCATAAGCAAATATTTCAGAGAAAGTACTTTTCTTTTCCAAAAGCTCATAACAAAATCTCAAAACAATTTATGTCGTGAGAAGATAAAAGAATCCGTATCCAAATTAATTTTTACGTGGTTATCTATTTTGAAAGTCGCCCCCCCCCCCCCCGTCTAACAATAGAAACCAATATTGGTGACTGAAAAAATATTATCTTGAGTTTTACATACTTTATGAAATAATTTAATATTTAAAATCGTTAACGTTCTATTCTGCTTGGTGGTGGAACTTAAAGATAAATTTTATTATTAAGATATTCACACTTTAGAAATGTTTTAAAGTGCTCTACTGCATTCTCAATTTAGCTTTAATTTACCATTATCCCTACTTTTGCTCAACACAAGAATTTACAGTAATTAACCATTATTATATTTGTATCACAAAAGGAATATTTTTTCGCCAGATAAATAAGGCCATATGGATCAAAATGCTCAAAAATAATTAAGCCTTAAGTTTTTCATACTATCCGGCAAGTTAAACTTTTTATATTTTCTGCATTTTCAGAAAACACAGACATGGTCAGTAAACCTGTATTGTTTAGTTCATATTCAAGTGCAATTGCAGAACATTTGAGGTACCTCAAATACCTATTTTTATATATATAGAAAATTTATTTAACCTAGAGTGTGAAGTTAGTAATACTTGAAAAGGGGGATTTCGTATCGCTTTGAAATGTATTGCATTAAATAATACGTTAAATTACTTAAATAATAAAATTGATGTATTTCTTAATTCCGCCCTGATAAAAGTTAAGCTTTATAATTAAGAAATATTTGTGATACACTAGAACGGTCACAGAGGCTTAAATTAAAATTTGCATTGAGAAAATTGTAAAAAGCTTGTGCCATTTTAGTAATAATGTGCAAAACCCTTAACGAAGTATTTGCATAAATCAAATGCTTGAAAGGGTTCATTTACACATTGCTAATTTTAATTTGTCAAATCAAGGACTGATGAACATTTTACGATATAATTTTATATTAATTTCGAAATTTGGGGACTATGATGAGAGGATTTTATCTATTCTTAGTACTAAAATGTTAAAAATTAATATCAAATTTTGAAATTTACGATGAGAATTTTTTTTTCTCCATTTTTAGTACTGTTGTATTAAACTTGTAATGAAAAAAAAATACTGGTACACTACAATGGTCACAGATGCATAAATTAAAATTTTCATTTAGAAAATTGTAAAAAGCTAGTGCCATTTTAGTAATAAAGTGCAAAACCCTTAACGAAGTGTTTGCATAAATCAAATGCTTGAAAGAGTAAATTTACACATTGCTAATTTTAATTGGCCTAATCAAGGATTGGTTAGCAATTTATGATACAATTTTATATTAATATCGAAATTTGGGGAATATTTGAAGAGTATTTTTTCATTTCTAAAAACTAAAATGTTGAAAATTAATATCAAATTTCGAATTTTTTTCCCTTTTTAGTACTGTTATATTAAATTTGTACTGAAAAACTAACACTAGTACACTACAAAGGGCACAGTGGCTTAAATTATAATTTGCATTTAGCAAAATGTAAAAAGCTTGTGCCACTATAGTGACAATGTGCAAACCCTTAGCGAAGTATTTGCATAAATCAAATTCTTGAAAGGGCTAATTTACACATTGTTAATTTTAACTGGCCAAACCAAGGACTGATGAGCATTTTATGATATAATTTTATATTAATTTCGCCAGATAAAATAAGGCTCTGTGGATCAAAATGCTCAAAAATAATTAAGCATTACGTTTTTCATACTATCCGATGTGTTATAAATTTTTCTACATTTTTAGAAAACACAGACATGGTCAGTAAACCTGTATTGTTGTTAGGTTCATATTCAAGTGCAATTGCAGAAAATTTGAGGTACCTCAAATACCTATTTTTAATATTTATGGCGCTTAGGGTTTATGTAATCGGTTATTAAGGGGAGATGCGCCATTTGTTGAAAAAGAATAATATTGAAAGAGATAGTAAAACTGAGAGAGCAAAAGAGGAACACTCAAAAATCAAGATGCTTTTCTAATAGATGTACGCGTAAAAGAATATTGTAAAAACTTATACTATTCTTTTTACATCTAAAATTATATAAAATCTATTATTATTAATAATTTATCACCAACCATTATTTTTGTTACATAAACAAAATATGTTTGTACTAAAATACAAGCGAATCGCAATGTTTTAGTTTCGACTTTCCTGTTTTATGCTCTAGGAATTACTCAAAAGCTTATACAATATATTAAGGCTTTTCATTTCGTTATTCATACACTATTAAATAGAAAATTTATTTAATCTAGAGTGTGAATTTAATTAATACTTGAAAGGGGTGATTACGTATAGCTTTGAAATGTATTACATTAAATAATAATTTAAATTACGTAAATAATGAAATTTATCAATTTTTTAATTTCTTTCCTGACAAAAGTTAAGCTTTAAAATTATCAAATATTTGTGATACACAAGAACGGTCACAGTGGCTTAAATAAAAATTTGCATTCAGCAAATTGTAAAAAGCTTATGCCATTTTAGTGATAATGTGTAAAACCCTTAACGAAGTATTTGCATAAATCAAATGCTTGAAAGTATTAATTTACACAGTTAATTTTAATTTGTCAAATAAAGGACTGATGAGCATTTTATGATATAATTTTATATTAATATAGAAATTTGGGGATTATAATGAGAGGATTTTTTCTATTCTTAGTAATAAAATGCTGAAAATTAATATCAAATTTTGAAATTTACGAGGAGAATTTTTTTTTTCTCCATTTTAGTACTGTTATAATAAATTTGTATTGAAAAAATAATACTGGTACACTACAATGGGCACAGTGGCATAAATTATAATTTGCATTTAGCAAAATGTAAAAAGCTTGGGTCACTGTAGTGATAGTGTGCAAACCCTTAACGGAGTATTTGCATAAATCAAATGCTTGAATTTACACATTGTTCATTTTAATTGGTGAAATAAAGGACTGATGAGCATTTTATGACATAATTTTATATTAATATCGAAATATGGGGAATATGATGAGAGGAATTTTTCATCATTTCTAAATACTAAAATGTTGAAAGTTAGTTTTAAATTTTGGAGTTAACGATGGTATTTTTTTTTTTCATTTTTAGTAGTTATATTAAATTTGTTATGAAAAAATAATTCTGATTCACTACAATGGGCACAGTGGCATAAATTATAATTTGCATTTGGCAAAATGTAAAAAGCTTGTGCCACTTTAGGGATAATGTGTAAAACCCTTAACGAAGTATTTGCTCATATCAAATACTAGGAAGGGTTCATTACACATTGCTTTAAGACTACGTTAAGGTTTGACTGAGAAAGTATGTTATTAAGTATGGTTTTTATATTTTTGAAAAAACTATTTAATGCTTAAAATAGTTGAAGTTTCATTTTGCCTGATGTTGGAACTGTGAAGGTGTACTATAAGATAATGAATAGTACTACTATATATACTTTTGGGGATCTCTAAAATGATCAGTATGCTTAAAAATATTTTCAACTCACCATCAAAAAGCTTTTCCGAGATTAGTGAAACAAATAGGAACAAAGTTCTTAAAAGAAATGTTTAGAGTGATCATCGTTCCAGCCATCTCCTTGCAATCTTTAAATGTTCTCTATTTCAAGAAAAACCCAAAAGGGCACTTGTGTGCTGACTCGCTCCGAATTCGCATCTTGGTGTGATGTATAAAATTGTTAGTGAAATTTAACTAGAAGCTAGGTGTGTTAAAAATCAAAGCAAGATTTATTGTATTTCTTTAGACTCTGGATTCGCATTTATACCGTTTCGATAGAGTATTCGGGACCTATCCGGTTAAATAATAGCAAATCAACAGAAAGGTACTCTATGTATTGTATAGTGCGTTTTTAAACAGATTTTAGTAAATATGAAGAATGCCCGCAAATACCAATTTTAAAATGGTCATGGAGTCTCGAGTTATGGAAATCTATGCTAAAGGGAAGATATATGCTATTATGTAGAGGAAGAATAGTGTTGAGGGAAAATAAGGTTGAAAGAACAAGAAGAACCTTTCATCCAAGCAAGTTTTCCCAATACAAATAAATTCATAGAAAAGATCCAATAAAAGCTTAATACTCTTAATAATTTTAAACTTAACATTTTTTGTAACATTAATTGAAGAAAAATATATGTTCAAAATCATACAAGCTAATAACTATTTTCCAATTTTATCATTTATAAATTGTATCCACTATGCATTAAAAAAAGCGTGACAAATATCAATGAATTCCTATCTTTCTGTTTCACTGTTCATATACTGGTAAAAAGCAAGTTCATTCAGGACATTTCAAGTTAAATGTTAAATTAAATGCTTCAAGTTAAATTTCAGTGTATTGCATCTGTGGGTTTGTCTATAAAAATGCCAAATAGCAAAAGAGGTTTTTATTAATTTAATATTAAAAGGACTTTTAACTAACAAATATGTGTCATAATCGAGCAAAACTGGTACCGAGGCATAAATTATAATTTGCCTTTAGCAAATTGTAAATAGCTTGTACCGTTTTAATAATAATGTGTAAACCCTTTAGGCAAGCATTTGCTTAAATCAAATGCATCAAAGGGTTAAATTACACATTTTTTTTTTAATTGTCTACTTTAGGATGGGATAAGATATTTTATTATAAAATGGGATTTATTTTATCACATAATTTAATATAAATACTGAAGATTGAAGAGCATAAGATTTATTATTATTATTATTATTATTATTATTATTATTATTATTATTATTCAAAACTGTAATGGTGAAAGTTCAGCTTTTTAATAAAGCAGTATTTGTGGTACACTAAATCTAGCACAGTGACTCAAATTATAATTTGCGCTCAACAAATTGTAAAAAGCTTGTGCCATTTTAGTGATAACGTGCAAATCCCTTAACGAAGTATTTGCTTGTAGAAAATACTTGGAAGGGTTAATCTACATGTGGCTTTTTAAGGTTACTTTAAGTTTTGACTGATAAATGATGCATTAAGGATTACAGATTTTAAGTTTTATTTTGAATGGTGTTGTAACTGCTTAAAAACGAATAAATAAATTAAATAATAAATTATAATTTTTACTTATCATGAAAGGTTTTATTGATAAAATTAAAAGTTCCCTTGCAAATAATATCAGTTTTAATACTATCCAAACTACGGCAATGAACATTCCGTAACTGCCATACCATATTAAGTTTTCAACTACACTTACAATAAAATAATAAGGACTTTTACAATTATCACTATTTTTGCAAAACCCCCAAATAGTCAGTAAGCTTTGACATAATTTGTATCCCCCTCAGCATACATTTCACGTTACGTTTCGCCAACAAGAAACATTTTAATATTAGCTAAAAATCAGCAAGACTGAACTATCAAAAAAGTATTTTAACACATCCCGCAGTCTAAAGCATACAGCTGCTTTTAGACCTTTACAATTGCAGTCACTTTTCTGAAACACTAGACTAGTCAGTATTTCTTAACCCATTTTTACTGTCTAAGTATTATTTTTCTGTGAGATTAGTAAAACAAATAAGATCCAAATTTATAAAATAATTTGTCTATGGAGATTTTTATGCCAACCATCGCCGTGCGATTTTTAAATCTCTAGTTTAGAAAGCATGAACATGATCAGTGTGATTCAAAGAGTGATGTAACGAAGAAATTTATTTATCAGTATCAGTTACATAACATTATAAAGAGATCTGATCGAAATAATGTTCGACACGTGAGAAATAATTGTGCTAAATATGACCACCAGAATAGATGCTATTAGTACAACGACAATAGATGCTAATAACAAAATAACAATGTGATACATAATTTCGATGACTTCTTCCTACCAGCAACTAATGTTTATATGCATATTTCATATTTAGGAGAGAGTTAATTTTGGGTGTGGACACATGGTTTTTTTAAAACGCGCCTAAACGTAACGGCCCAAGAATCGATTTAGAAAATTTAAATTTTTTTTAACAGTGAATCTTTAATACTTAGGAGTTTCTTAATCAGCATGACGGACACAAGTCTATCTAAAAATTAAATTCCACCAAATATTGGTTTCTTCCTTAATACTAAAGACATCGGAGTGGAGACCTATTATTAGAATCCAGGAAACATTCATAATATAGAAATGATAATTAATGGATTTTGATTCCAAATGTGAATTGAGAGTGAAATCTAGTATCAGACACTCCTTATCTTATTTCACAATTCGATTTAGTGCTTGCGATGAATTACATATAGAATGAGGCCAAGTGTAGACGGATATTTAAGACATTCCAGTTGGCAATAACAGAGTTGAATACTTTTTAAGAATAAACGCATCTCTTGTTACCAGCACTAGCTTTATTATCTGAAAATATTTTTGCCTTGAACATTCTCTACCTACTAATTCATTCCAATTCCCCGACAATTCCTGCAATTTCATAAATATCAATTCGTCTTATACTTTAAACATTTCCTATATTTGTCCATGTAAGTGGACTAGCTGTCATGCCACATCGAAAATGCGGTGTTTTATGCTTAATTCTACGCTGTGTAGTCCGAGTATTTGTATAAAGAATTGCCGAAGTTTGTATACAGTTGATTTTCTAGTATTTCTTATTGGAAAAATATTATGATAGCGAGAGCTTCAAAGCAATTTGATTTTTTTAAAATAGCCAAATTTTCAAGATATAAAAAAAATCAGTGAGGTTTGGTTATATTGAACCGTAATTTGATATTTTAACGTCAAATTCTCTGGACATAAACAAATTTCAATAAAATTTCTAAATTACTGTGTATTTAAACGTTCATTACATTCGGTAATGCATATACAAATACGAATTTAATAGCCAATGACAATCAATTCTAAAAGGCACTATAAAAAAAAATTTAAAAATATGTATCGTTAAAAGTTAAAAGAAAACTATTTTTAAGACATTATTTCAGCGTAGTTGCTTATTTGGAAAGGCTACTCCTGGGCTTCTTTCGAGATCAGATCTCACCTCCTGATGGCCCCGGGTTCCATCGGCAAAACCCACCGGCTGATGGGTCTCCCGGTTGAGCCTACTGATTCCATCGAGAGGCGGATAACTTCTCTCTCGGGACCAGGATAGCCAATATAAGGGGATGCAAAACCTTTCCCTCAGCTCTCAAATCAAAAGACTTTAGAGTGTGCAGTGCATCAGTAAATGCATTTTTGACCTACTTAAAATAATTACTTTTCTAGTTAAATTTGTCTGCAAGTAATATTACATATAATAAAATCACAACTTTTAAATAAATCTTAATTTTATACCTCCAATTTTGGTTGGTAGCAAAAAATAGAGCAATAACGTCCCATAAGTACACCATAGAATTGTCCGGTTAATTGTCTAGTATGGGAACTTTTATAAAGGTGACTAGAGCTTCAGAGAAATTTGCAAATTGTTTTTAAAATAGCCAAAAGTTACAAGAGATAAAAAATATTCAGTAAGTTTTGGTTATATTGAACCATAATTCGATATTTTTATTCCGTTTTCTGAACATATCCCGATTTCAATAACAGATATTAAAATTAATACAAGAAGGCAGTGTTAAAGTAGAACTACAACTGCAATGCTGAAGATCTTTTAATTTAATTTGTTTTTTCAAAAAAATTTCCATGAGAATAAATGTATCAAAATAAATCTTTTTAAATACTTAAAAATATCCGATTGAAATAATTTAAAATTGCTCAGAAAGTATGTGGATTGGTATATAATAAGTAACACCGTAAAAATAAAATGACTGCAATAATTTAAAACACAAAACCAGTTCTTTACATTTCATACAGAGCACACAAAAGCTTCCAACTGAAAAACAGTCACACTGATAGACACCAGTGTCAGTATAATATCGTTCACTATTAATATGTATCATTACTATACTCGATGATTAATAATAATGAATGCTTTATGAAACTGCAAAATGCCCTTTGATGGTAATTATTGAAAATTGATTTTTTTGCCATGAATGTCCCTTCAAAAATCATGTAAGTTCTTTAATTATGATTATTCAGTGTATATGGTGCCATTTAAAGTAGCCAGCGGATTAATTTAAATTTACACTGCCCATTGCAGAAAAAAATTCTTATCCGGCAAAATATTGCCGATCAATTTCTTAAGTATGGGAGCAAAAAACTAAATAAAAAGCAGTTAACAAAATAGTTTTAAAAATGGCTGGTGCCAAAAAATAGTTTTAACACGTTATTTACCAAAAATGGTTTTAAGGTGAATTGCGTGCCAAACGGTTATGGCCAAAAGTATGCAAAGAATGCATATTTGAAAACTATTATTTTCCTTCGAAATTGTCAAGATTGTGCATATAATTAATCTTTAACAAGATTAACTCAGAAATTTCTTTAGATACTTTTTGAATATTAATTGAATAAAAAATATTATTAACTATAATAGCTATTATTTTGAATGAATTTCTTTTGTTAAGCTCTACTACCCACATCAATACGAGTTGTAAAAAAAAAAATTAAAAAATGTATTAGTCAGTTTTAATTACGATAAAGCATAAAAATTTTCAAACGTTTATGTTTATCTACTAACAAAATACTAAACAAACATTAATATCCTCTAGTACTAAATTGATTGAAAAAAATTTCTCGCATGGAAGGAGTTTACAATCACAAATCTCTATCCACCCTACAAACAGAATATAATCAGCAAATTAAAGATTTCTTCCAGATACTAATATTGTGAAGTATGGAAACCTTTTAAACTCTTGGCATTAGAACAACTTAAATCTCTATTATGAATTGAATACCATAAAATTAATCAGATCCAACTGCTGACAAAAGGAAGGTGCAACTTACTGAAATAAAAACGAATCCAGGATCACGAATAAATTATCAAGTAAAAAAAGCTATCCAAGTACCAAATTCTGCTCCCACTCCAAATTCGAATACAAAGTAACTCAAAATCCAACTTTCTTGAAACAATTGTTATTACCTTCTTTATGGAACTGATTCATCTTTTGATGAAATCTTCATCTTTGATCATTTCATCTTTTGATCATTCGTATATATTTAAAATTTTAAATAGTTTCAAACTAAATCGTTAATAAATTATTTTCTCAAAAGGAAATCAACTGTAAATATTAAAAAATATATAAATAGAATGAATTTATGTTTTTTTACATTACTTTCTGTGAAAAAAAAAAAACGAAAAAGTTTTAGCGATCAATAAAATAATTGCAAAGTAATAAACGAAGATGGATTTCAGTGTGTGAATGAGAATGCAGTATTAAGAATTCAAGTTCTATAAATATCATCGCAATAAATCATTTTGTAAAGTCATTGTTGAGATACATAACTTAGAAAGTTAAAAATATTTCCCAATCGTAAGATAGGGTTGGTATTCAGAAGGAATTGACTGTTGTCAGCGTTTTCCAATAAAAAAAAATAAGTTATTAATTCGAATATGGAAAAGCCTTATTATTACTATTCCTCGGCTGATTCCAATTTTAAGTTTGTATAGAAAACATTAGAAAAATATAATTTAAAAATTTTGTAAGCTATAGAAATGTATGGTAAATGTCTATTTAAAGTAGCACAATAAAAAAATAGATTTAGTGAAAAAAAAGATCCATTTTATTTCATAGAGGGACAAAAAAAAAGAATACTAATTTAATGAGAATTAATACTATTATTTTATCAAGATATTTTACAATAAACACTCTTATTGCAATTAAAGAGAAAGAACTCAATGTCAAAATACAACAATAAAAACGGAAATTACTTACTAAATAAACATTAAACTTTAAAAC
Source organism: Linyphia triangularis (assembly GCA_963978545.1). Lineage (NCBI taxonomy): Eukaryota > Metazoa > Arthropoda > Arachnida > Araneae > Linyphiidae > Linyphia > Linyphia triangularis. The sequence goes on from OZ021727.1 coordinate 19,175,490, forward strand.
AGCAAAAAGCACACACAAACTTCCCACCGTAATGCTCGATTTAAATTCATAGTATTTTGTAAAAGTAAATTAATGGACAAACGGAAATCTCTTAAACCAGACTTTTTATGGATATTCTGAAATTTGACAAACACACTGAAAACAAACTATTTATAATAGTGGCATTACTAAAGTTCCAATTATAAAAATCGCCCAAACAAAAGAAACTTCAAAAAGGAATTTTAAACAAGTACATTAAGGTATTGATGTTCCATAAATAAAGTCTACTCAGAAATCAATCTGAAATTTCCAAAAAAGTCTTTTTTTGCCATTCGATCGAAAGAAAACATTACCAAATGCATCATAGCTCCATCTTATCTACTACATATATTCGCATACTGCCTACATTCAACTGTACTAATGTCCTATATAAACACTTGCGAATGAGCTGCTTAAATAAATATATCCATTAAAAAAAAAATATGTCGGGAAAGGTTGCAAGAAGCCAAAATTCAAGACAAATTTGAATGCAGTAGCTGGGCTTCTAGATCCTTCCAGATTAGCTCCCATCTTCTAATGTCCTCGGAGTTCCGTCGACTAAACCCACCGGCTGATGGGTCACCCGGTTGAGCCGACTGATTCCATCAAGAGCCGGATAACTTCTCCCTCCGCATTTCACCCATCTCGATAGCCAGTATCACGAGTGCAAAGCTTTTTCTTTAGCTTGCATATCAATACAGTTTGATTCAAAATATGCTACCGGTTTCCAAAATAATTTACATTGGATTATACGAGCCTCACCTTAGTTAATTAATAGTGGATTTTGTTTTGGAGATACAATACAGGGACTCTTACGAGACGTAGATAATAGTTTATTTAGAACCAGCTAAGAACGAGCAAAAACGTATCAGACTTTTCAGTGACTTGGATTGGCGATACAAGTCATGAAGGCGCTTTTTTTTTTTTTTTTTTTACTTTTGTAATTTTATATTTTCATCGGTTTTATCCACTGATTAGAAGAAAAAAAAAGAATTGCACTACTATATCAATAAAATTATTAAAACTGATTTTTACGGCTAGAAATTTATCTAAAATCACGGAACATTGATGTTTTATTAAGACCATCTCCAAGCAAGTGTTATTGCTAATTCAAATAGTGTCATATAATCAGCTAATAATTACAGTGATCCACTACAATAGTTCAAACTTACACTGTGCAATAAATTTATTTTAAACAATAGATGTTTATTTCTTTAATTCTTATGACTTATTGCAATACAAGGAATTCTAAAATACCCAAGAAATACAGAACTGTTTATTGTTATGCGGTTACTTCTAAGCATTTTGAAATATTTTCTGGTATTTTTTATTTTTTTTATTTTTGAGCAGGAAGATGAGTGAGTACTAACTACCAAATAAATATAATACAGCGAAGAAGTTGCAATTTATGAAGAAACTTCAATACATTAAAAGGTGTCATTCCCATGAACAAAGTATATTGCATCGACTTTTTTTATTACAATCCCATTAGCTTGAAATAAAACTAATGGGATTAAATGACAAGTCTGAGCGATGTAGATAATAAACCACTTGAAATGAAAATAACGCGGTCAAGCTAAAGGGACATTGAAGTGAAAACCTAACAAAGCCCATTAACAATTTTTATTTTAAAAAAAAAAATCCTTTACTGGTAAACTGCAACTACTTCATTTTCGTTAGTTCGACTTTTCTAGGTCCAAGCAGATCCCAATCAAATGAAAGTAAATTTTATTTTTAAATAAATTGACCCCTTTTATTTAAATGTAATTTGAAATGAAAAACTAACTAAATTTCTAATTGCAATGACATTAGCATGACGGAGAATAACCAACATTATGTTGTTACATTCAAAGAAAGCAATGAAGTCGTGCCTTCGGAGTCAACTATACTAAAATGGAGCGACATTCTGATACACGTGTTTGTCCCCAAATGGAAGGGGGGGGGGGGGGAAGGAGTTAGAACAAGATGCAGTAATAAGAAGCAGAAAGAATCTCAAATGACTTACTACTTTTTTTTTCTTTTTTTTTTAATTCTTTAAATCATGACAAAATTTACTGATTTTCCTTGATCAGCAACAACCAAATTCTCATTTTAATTAATAAAGTAGCAATTTTGCGCAGTTAAAATTTAGAAGACACCAAATGGTGTAGTTCAGTCGTACCAAAGGGGGGAAAATCATTTTGGGTAATGTGTCAAATAGTACAATTCAGAATCATCCAGTCCAGTTGTTAAGAGTTTATTTTTAAAGATAACATTCTCTATTACTTTTTAACGAATATTTTGAATATGTATTCAAACATAGTTAAATGTTATGAAAGAGGGTATAAGTTAAAAAAGTCAAACACACTTGAAACAGTACACAAAATAGCATTATTATTAGCATATGTGTCATAGTAAATAATTTTTGTGGGTATGTATTCCTTTGCGTATTTTCACTAATCATAAACTAATGAATTATACTTTCAAACAAATGGATATAATTCGTTTCGTAAAAAGCCAGCAATTATATTAACTCAGTCTCTATTTTAATTCTTATGTTTACACAACATTAGTAATTAAAAGTTTAAATAATGGTTTTAATAACAAAACAATTAACAAATTTCACTGAACAATTTTATAAATGTGTTTTCTTTCACTAATTTAACAATAGAAACGCAAATGGGATATTTTTCAATTTATACAAAACCACAATAAAAAAAAAAAAAAAAACGGAGTTTAAATAGTAGCATAAATGCATGTTTTACAAGAATGCAAGTTATTAAAGAAATTTAAATTAAAAAAAAAATTACTAATAATTTGATTTAAAAACAAATTATGCTTGTGTAATAATTTTCCCAAAAATTTAACGGACATCCTAATTTTTAAGCATACTAATAATAAGTTTCCTTAGCGGTGAGAAAGATGTTACTAAATGTCTTTCTGTAATGCAGGTACAGCTTCATTTGCTTGGTTTCAATTCGCTATTGCATGAATTTTTAAAAAAAGGTTCTAAGTAATTTTAAGTCCACGTCCCTTAATTTATTTCTACACAAAAAAATTCATAATAATTAACGATGTCATTCTGTGGTGGGATTGTACATAATACAAGAATAACAAACAAGAGCACAATGGTTTTAACGAGATCTAAATCTATAAAAATTCTGCGAGCACATTCCGTTTCGCATTGACTTTGCAACAAAATTCATCGTTAGCTGAACAACGGGGGAGTTATTCCAAATTCTAAACGCAATCCAAATATACGTTCTAAAAGTAGCGAGGGCCTTAACCTCTATCGCGATGGTTCAAACTTTGCACTATTTAAAAAAAAAAAAAACATTAAAGACAGTTTCTTAACGTTTATTTTAAGTAGTGTAAGTTTATAGCAAGTGCCGTTATTTCATTTGACTGTTTAACACCGATTTCCTCCCAATATTTTACATCACTGAATTAATCAGTTATCTATGATTTTATTACTTATTATAAATGAACATTTTAATAGCTTAGATGGAATAATGAATAACTTAATTAAAAATTTAACATTGAGAAAAGATATTTATTTATCAATGCTTATATCAAAAAATATTTAAAAATAGCACTTTTTCTGGAATATTATTTCTATCACATTTCAAATATAACTACAGCGTTGTTTGGTGAAGCAGATAGTGTTGAAAAGTAAAATTGTGTTTCGTGAAAAATTGTGTAACTCGTTCGTTACGTAAACATCTATAATGGTTTCACAATATAACGAATTTCTCCAGATCGGGTGCAATTTCAACCCCACCTCCCCCAAAAAAATCAGTTGAGTATAATTTTCAAGGAAAACGAAAGGTTCTTTTTAAGAGGAAATGTTGTTTAATTGTGGTGCTTTAAAATTTGGGCTCATTCGCTTGTCAATATTAGGTGTAAAGTTACAATAGCAGGTGGACCGTAATTCTTGAAATGTAACCTAGTTTCTTTAAAAAAAAAAATGTATTTATAATATTTCCCAAAAGGAATGTATACAATTACCAGTGGTTATGAGGCATACACATGAAAACATAATTTATGAAAAAAATTCACAATTATTTCAATTATGAAACAGGTTTAATTTTCCTTAACATTTTAGGTACTTAGACGTCATTTGGTATAACAAACATTCTATTCGTTTATATATTTAAAAAAAAAAAAAATTGAAACGATGTTTAGCATCTCAGATACACACTTCGAGAAGCACAATAAGTTTTTTTTAGGAATAATTCCAAGAATTTCAGGAACATTTTAGGGATAATTCCTAAAAATTTTAGGGCCAATTCCAAAACTTTTAGGATTTTTTTTTTTTTTTTTAATTAAAGATATTTTTTTAAAAGGCTGACATATACTCCTAACGCAAACTTTCTTTTCAAAGCATATTTCAATACAGGCAAAAAAAATTGAATAATTAATAATTAAAATCTCATAAAAGATTTTTTTTTTTTCCTTCGAGGGTTTTCGAGGAAAATTTTTTAAGGTTTTAATTTTTTTTTTTTTTTTTTAATTATTGAAAAATTTAAAAACAATTTTATGAATTTTAAGGAAAAACAAATATTAAAGGAATATAAGGAATTTTAGGGCGAACGCGACTTTTGAAAATTGTAGTGTGTAGGAGAGAACAAAAAGGGAGAAAACGTTGTGAAGATGCATTGGAAGGAATACTACACACATATTAAAAATAAAAAATAAGCAGGGAGTCCAATTTGATGCTCATTGTGTCTCAAGAGGCCACACTAACCCAAATAAGAACCGGATTGTAATTAGAAACAAAACAATGCAAAATTATCGATGCAAATTATTTGAGTGTGGCCATAATTGTTAAGTTTTCTATATAAATATGTTAAATGGAATTGAACGAATTAAAAACAAATTGTATGTACAATTCAGTGATTAAGAGGTTAAACAGAGGTATAATTAGATATATATTAAGACTGCTATTTCAAAAAACGTAGTTTCTACAGTATGCCACTCCATCAATTAAATCGGGATTCACTAACTATCTTAAGTTGTCTTTTTTACCATAGAAGACGGGAGAAATAATATACACTGGAATATAAATTGACTCGTATTTGTCCAGGCACTAGTCATTTTCAAAAGCAGCAACTTTTAATTAATTTTTACAACTACGTTTAACAGTTGATTGTTATTTTAAAAGGATCAATGTATATGAATACAATTATAAAATAATTAATTTTAATCGAATTAATTAAAAATATTAATTTCTTTACTCTCCTGTTATACTCCATGTAAGTTAATGCCACTAGTCCTGTGCAGGGGAAATTTCAAATTTATAGTTAATGGCTCAGGTAGTAGCTAGGTTTGTTCTGGAAGGAGACGGGGGGGGGGGGAAGGTAAGAATTAGATTCATTCCATAAGTACATGTATAAGAATATTGCGGTGGGTGTCAGCTTTGTGTTTAAAAGATGTATATATTTGAAGTGTGAACAGATTTTTTAAAATAAGGACATAATCCCGAAAGCAGAAAGGGCCCAAAACTGCGACGTACGTCGCAGAACAATCAGAGTCCTTGCAGAACAATTTTAAGTTTGGAACAAATGCCCGCGAGTGAGGACCTGGACACAAATCTTTAAGAAAACATCTTAAAGCAGCCCTTATTTCTTTGCATGGGCCATCTTACCACAAACATTTTATACATAGAGGTTCTGTATCAATGTCTAAATATTTAACTTCCAAAGTCATTGATAAAGTTACAAATTTTGAATGCATGCCTTGGTTTGAAAAATAATTTTTTTCGTCATTATCATTTTGTAATAAATGTGTAGTATTAATTGTGGGTTTTTTCTTTTATATCATACTGGAAATTTCGAAAAAATGTCTGCAGAACATTTGTAACTGTCAAAAGTCCCGTTGCAGAACATTATAAATTATTCTGCTTCTGGGGACATAATATTCCATATTCCTTCAGCAAATATAATTATTCAAATACTTTTATTGATAATTGCATACATTCGAAATTGAACTTTTTCAATTAATTCATGAAATATTTTTAATTTGTTAAATGTAGTATTTAACTGTCTAACCCCAAATGTAGAGAAATGCGTGTATCAATGAATGCTAAAAGGGAAAGTATTTTCGGTTGAAACTGGTCTAGAGGATATTAATTTTAAATTAATTTACACTTCATGACCTTGTTTTCTAAAGGAGAAAGAAATAAAAGTCAAAAGTAGGGTGTTTGAGGATAACCATAGTCTATGAGGATAACAAAGCTTAATATTAAGCTGCTGGTTCCTTTTACAACAAGTTGCTGAAAAACCCAAATGTAAACACTATAAAAATACCGATATCAGTCTTTTTTAGCTTGAGCATTGGGTCAGAAAATTTGCCAGTAACCGAAATATTAAAAATAATGTGGTTTTTTTCCAATATATTTAATCACAAGATGATTCCAGGAGTAACTTTTTATGTTCAAGTTGCAACATTCCAAGTAATACAACTCAAAGACCATTTTCCTGAAAAGAAATTTCACCTTTTTAGTTCACTCACCTGGTGACGTAAGTAGGGTAAGATGAAAGAAGACACACTTTTGAAACCTCTGACAAATATCGCAATACCTTCAAGACTAGGCATGCGTTAAATATTCATTGAACACTGAGAAACGCTAACGTTTCACAAAAAACATGCTAACTGTCTTTGAAGCAGGGACCCCTACAAAACGACGCCTCAATGAATAGGCATAATATCGTAGCCTCTTTAAGCAGAAAGGATAACTATTGATAGTTATAATGTCCTCAAAAAAATATTCTCAGCTATTTTTATTTTTTTTAAACTTATAATTATTGGGATAAGCTATACCCTCCATCCTTAAGTATCCCTGCTTACGCCACTTATTTTAGTTCATTCAAAAGCATCCATTCATCTACTTTTTTGATACAGATGTAGTATAGGACATTAATTAGGCACGATTTTCTTTTGATGATTTTCTTTCCAGCTTCTTGGCAACAGGTTTTATATTAAATTATATTTAATATTATAGCTATAGTGATATTTTAAATTAATTTTTCTATATTTTAACTTATTTTTTTTTATATTTTCACTTTTTTTCATTATTTATATTTTAAGATATTTTTTTCATTATTTATACTTTAATTTTTATTTTTATTACTATTATTATTATTTATATTTTAACTTTTTTTCATTATTTTTTTTTTTTAATTATTTATATTTTAATTTTAATTTTTATTTAGTTGCCGAGTTTAAATTTTGGCGATTTTTCTAATCGCCAAATATCCTATACTACATCTGTACCCTCTTTTTTCTCGCACATCAACCGAACATTTCAGACTAACGACCCCACCATCCATGGCGTCGGGAAAATGCAACCGATATTACCGCAATCCTTGTTCCCACACAATCACCCAAATTCCTGAAGCGCGCTTCAGGTTTCGTCAGAAATCTTCTCGAAATGCCTCCATCCTCTTTTTTTGTCCTCCGAAATCTACGCAGAGCATATTTACACAGAGTTACCCCCAAGCAGCATCGGACCTAAAACAATGCGGTGGGAGCAGCGGCGATGTTTCTGAAACCGAGTTGTTTTGAAAACACACGATGATTTCGATGAACCGATATCAATTCGATTTGCGTGGCGCTTTGCGCGTATCCCAACTGTGCGAAAACTCCACTCTTACAGCTGTCGAATATCGCCAATTCTAGAAAACGTTTGATACTTTTTGTCAGAGAAATGACTTCAGATTTTGGTACAGCAACAAACATAATTGTAGGATTTCTAAGAAATGTAGAGAAGTAACAGTAGTTAAGAGAATATCTAGGTCAGGCAGACTACAGTTAGGCAGACGGAATGGATTCGCAGACCAATCCAAACAGAATAAAATATTAACTTTATGAGCAAAAGAAAATCTATTTCCTGAAATATCTTTATCAATTTCTGGTTACCAGATATTCGTTCGATTATGCATGCAAAGGTAAATAATTAAAAAAAAACTCAAAGTATAGAACAAAAATGATTTTTAACAATTTTAGAATACTTAAATTATTGTTTAACAACGTATATAAACGAAAAATAAATTTGTTCCAATTACGAAAAAAAGTAAACACTTAAAAAATTAAAAGAAAAAGAAAAGTATCGTATAGTAAAAATTCCCCAAAATTTTCGAAAACATTGAAAATAATTGTATAAAATAAATTACAAATTAAAATTTTGTGATAAAAAGTATAAAACTAGAAATTTGACAAAATAACATTAGAAAGAAAATGTGATTTTTCTCTAAAATTCCCATCTTTTATTTTCGCTTAAATTCTCCTGCCTTATAAATTTTAAACATTCTGGGAATCATTCATAATTTGCCAAATAATAAGAACATACGATTTATTTTAGAAACCTGTATTCACTATTTTGTAATGGAAACTCATTTCATGAAATATTTCCCTCCAATACAAAAAAAGCAATATATTAATTCTCAAACAGATGACAAATTTGCTGGCATAAATGAATATGTAATGTAGTTGCCAAGTTGACATCTGCTAGTGAACAAATATATTGCTGTAGGGAATAGGGAAGAAAAGGGAAGGGGCAAAAAAGGGGGGAAAAAAGAAAAAAACACCACTCAACAAGACTAATTCTTGTTGCAAGTAGCGAACAGAGGTTTCCAAAATAAATTGTATGTTCATAATTTGGAGAATTATGAAAGATCTCGCTTTGCATTTCGACCCATTTGACTTGGATTGTTGCTAGTTCATTCCGGCTGACCGAAGTCTGGCAGATCAAGATGTCCTTAAACCCCCTACTGATATTTCTATACATTCCATTTCAAGATCAGAATTACATTTAAAGCTGTATCAAAATTATCTGCCACCTCCTGACCAATTTGAAATAGGACAGCTTTTCTAAAGTCAATGCCAAACGTATAATGTGGTTTCAAATGGAATGAGAATACCAATACCCTGTTGAGGACAAGATTTATTAAAATGGCTCCAAATTTCATGGAGGACAAAAGCTAGATTTAATACCCTAGAATAAATATGAATAAGTATAGAGGAATAATATGGGAAGCAATTTATAGTTTCCAAACAAGAACTTAATTATTAGTCATTGATAAACTTCTATTTTAAATGACTAGCTAATGTCAAAAAAAAAAAAAAAAAGGTTTTGACAAGGGGAAAAATGCAACTTCTCATAATTGATGTTCAGCTTCATTTGAATTACAGGTCTATATATACACTAACAAAGAACAACAAAATAGCTCGAGTATTACTGTATAAAAAATTATCAGGCAGATTTCTACTTAAAGAACTAGTTGAATATCTATAACTTTTCAATAATATTAACCTTTAATTCTAGAATATCTATTAGGTTTAATGAAATTTGGATTACTTTACAGGCTAATGCAAGGTGGAATAGTTTATTTTAGTGTTAGATTAATGTAAGAAAAGCAAGATTTAGGCAACTTACTTTCTAAAGTTTAGGAAAAACTCTAATAAAAAAAAGGAGATCACTTAATTAGTTTTTTATAAATTAGAAAGCTCAACAAGCTAATTCAGTCCACCTCAAAAGCATAAGGACACAAGCAAAAAAATTGCAGTTGTCAATAAAACATGGGGAATTCAACAATGAATGGCAATCTGTATTATAGCTTTTTATATTTATACAAGTTCTACAACAAAAAGCGCAGTGTGGCCCATGTGTTGTCCTTGCGCCGTTAAACTAACTAACCAATCTAATCTACCACAAAAATATTAAAAATAAATTATAATTACAGTATTAAAATTAGAAAAAAGAAAAAAAATAGTGTCTCATAACTCAAGAAATTTTTATTCAAATTCTTTTAAAATGTTTTTTATTTATTATCGTATGCAAATCTGAATAGCTACTTTTATGTCAATATCTAGCAACAACATTTTGACATAATATTACTTATCTTTATATTATTTTTATTTTATTTCCTTTTGAGAATTCATCTCTTAGTCTTTTTTAAATTCATGGTCTCAATGGTAAGAAGTAAAGATTTAAAGACATTTCCAAAGAGAAAATAGTAAAAAATAAAATTAAGATTAATAGTAGATGAAAAGTTAGCTATATAAATTGTTAAGATTGCGTACACAATATTTATGGAGATTTATCGTCAAAAACTGAGTAACTCAGTGGAAGGAATGGGGAACACACTGGAAGACCAAGATTACTTACAGCAGAGAAGATAACAATACGCACAATATGTTTTTGCCGAAAATTGCCTCGACTGTTGCAGCTTCAAAATATAATGTTTATGAAAGATACTTAATAATTAAAACTTGCGGAAATATTGTCTTTAAGAAAGCAGCATGAATACCAATGTTGAAGGAAAGACATAAAAAAGAACGTTTAAAATGGATCAAAAGCTTTTATGTCGTAAAATAGAAATGGGTTCCGAGTTATTTTCAGTGATGAAAAAAATGTACTTAGATGGGCCCAACGAATACACAAGTTATTGACACAAAGAAAGGAATTGAGGAGTTCAGAGTGACATTCTGTGGAATTTTTGGATTTAATACAGTGTGGCCACAAAATTCAGGAAAAAAAGTTCCCTGATTTTAGGGCAAACTTTTTCCAAATTTCCCCAATTTTATGAGGTTTTCCAGATGTCTAGACACCCTGATCAAATAGAACATGTATTCTAAAGAGATAATATGCAATTTTTTAAAAAAAATAGTATTGCTGGTAATGAAAAGTTTAAATTATTCCGTAACATTAAATTTCTAATGGCTTACCACTAAAAAATCTCCATGTAAATAGCGCCAAAATATGGATGAACGTGCCTTAACAATACAAAATTTCCCTGATTTTCATCAAATTTTAAAAAGTTCCCTGACATTTCCCTGATTTCCAGATTTTCCCGGTTCTGTGGCCACTCTGTAATAGTCAAACATCTCTGAAATTTTCAAGTGGAGGAATAAAATATGAGGAGTATCAAGAAATACTCAGACAATTTAGTACTTTTCTGGAACGATTGGATACTAGTTTCCAGAAAAATTGAACATCAGACAATAAACTTCAAACTCTACAAAAGCTTGGTTACAACAACAAAATAATTTATTTCAACCGGCAAGAAGTAATAGTCCTGACTTAACCAAAAATATGCAGGGCATGTTAACTAGAACATAGCATTTCTCTAAAGATGACTGGAGAACAACCATTGGGAAGACATGGTCTAAAATACCACCATAATTCATGCAAAATTTATATATTCTATATAAAATCCTGTTTTTAAAGTAGCTTTATGAAAAAAAAAAGGAGAGATGTAGCATTAAATATTAATTAGTTTTTACTAATTGCCGTATACATATAAAATTTCAAACTGTTTAAGTCTATAGTTACGAGACACATTTTTTTTTTTTCAATATTAATAAATTAATTTTTAGAAAACTTTTTAGTAGAGCTTTAATAAATATGAAACGCTATAATACAGATGGTCTTTTAATTTTTAATTTGCTATGTTGCTTTTACAATTTTAATTTTTGCCTGTGTCGATAGAGTTGAAATGATTACTGAAATGACTTAATGATTGCACAAGTCAAAAAAAAAATAAAAAATTAACTAATATTTAACTTTAAGTGCAACTGATTTAATAATAAAACATAAGACAAAACTAAAATCACACTAAACATCACAAAGTAATAATTCATATAATTCTTAAAAATAGCAAAAAAAAAATCCGACCCATTTTACTCAATGAAATAATTAACAGAAAATTTACAAAAAGTTATAGTATATTGAATTAAGGAGATATGGTACAGTTCCCATGATTCCACAGTTCCCCTATTCACAAAAAAAAATCTGAATTTCTTGCTTAAGCTACAAAAACCATTAATATTAAATATTAAATTTCAGAGCAACTTAACATTTAACCCTTTGCACTCCAGTGGCGCCTCTCAGGCGCCACACGATTGAATGCCAAACCACGAGAGGACCATTAGGTGTGATGCGGAAATTCGATTCAAGGCCAATGACTGTTTAGTTTCTATGAAGCAAATCCATAAACACCAGCCGAACCTAAAATGTCTCGAGTTGCTGATTCCTCCGCGCGAAAAAGGCCTGGAGTGCAAAGGGTTAAACAAATAAATTAATCTAATTAAACTCTGTTTTCTAATTTATTTATTTTACCCACATTCAAAGGACTAAAATTTAGGTTCAAAAAGTTTAAATCAGTTTTTGTACTGAACTACACAATGTTTGAATATGAATCAAACGATAGAGTAGAATACTTTTTACACATTTTAAACTTTTGAATGAATAATTAACTTACATTTTAGAAAATTTTCAAACATTTCCCAACAAATCTTTCCGATAATTTCAGAAAATTAACAATATCCTTCTTTTCTATCTAGCTACCCGATTATTTTAATAAATAATTAAGAAAGGTTATTGCACCCCTGCTCATTCCCATTTCAAACCACATTGCCACGTTCGATATTAGCTTCACAAAAGCTATCTTTAATAAAGTCACATTGTGCTTTACAAGCCAGGCCCAATATCGCCATAATTGCCAACACGTCTGCCCGTTTGAGCTGTAAATCAGCGCTATTCAGCAGTTTACCCGCCCTCCCTCCTTTTTGATACAATTAACCATTACTTAAAATTATACATAAATACATCCAGAGAACAGGAGAAGAATTGAAGTCAATAAGAGTTCAAGTGCCAAAAAGCTGGATACCTCTGCAAGTTGAAGAATCCAGATTCTACAGAACTAATAGATGAGTGGTTAGAGCTCTGATCTCGCACGCCAAAGATGCCGTGTTCGAATCCTTGATTAGACAAGGATGTACGTTGTGGTTCGAGTTAAGCCGTAGCCAATTAGGCATCATTGCTTTTTAAAAATTCAGTATTCCCAAAACCTTTACTTTATTCTTAATTTTCATTTAATTATTCCCCGTAATTCACTCTTATTGACTTTTAATACTAAGAAGTTCCACTTACCCAACTCCGGAGTCGGTTCCCAATCGACAGTTTCAAAAACTTACCATTCACAGGGGATTTGAAGCCAGGATCTTCAGTTCCGTCGACGCTTGGATGATGCCGAGTGCTCAGCAGGCACATCATAGAACCTTAACGAGTAGGAAGGGGATTAATAAAAACCAGCAAATATGACTTACAGAAACATCTATTGAAGATATACATAAAACATTCAAAAGGTGGCCACAAAATTCAGGAAATAAAAGTTCCTGATAATTCGCCGATTTCTTTATAAAAAAAAATTTTTAAAAAATATCCCCGATTTTACGGCCCACTTATTTTCAAATTTCTCCAATTATAACAGGTTTTCCAGATGTCCTTGATCAAATGGAACCAATATGTTAAAGAGATGAAATGCTTATTTTTAAAAAATAATTTACAGTTATTAAAAGTTTATATTATTCAGTAATAACTAACTTCTAACGATTACCCCTATCAATCATGCTCCGAGTAAATGGTGCCAAACTAGGGATGAATGGGGTAGACCTGAAAATTAAAATTTTCAAGTAGTAGCCAGTGGCCGGTAGACACTTTTAGTTTAGTAGCCACTTCATCGACCAGTACCGCAGCCAGGGAAGGGGAGATTGGGGTTTTACCTATTACCTAAATGTATGCAGCAGCGCATGAAGATTTTTTTTTTTTTTTTTTTTTTTTGGAGGAGGATGTTTAAAATTTTTTTTTTATTTGTATTAAAATATATAAATCAAAAACACATATCTAAGTTAATTGTGTTTAATAAAATGTCAATGAAAGTACAAAAAGAAAAAAAATTAAGTACAGGATCTAAGCTTTTGCACTTATTAATGGCTATAGATTTGTTACACATCCGTAACATAGCGCTGTAAAGTGTTTAAGATAATCTCATAAGATTAAAAATTCCGACTATAATTTAATTAATCTACAATAGAAATTGCGGTGGAAAATAACTGCGGACAAGGGCTTGAAATAAAATCTTAGAATTTCTCAAACATAAATGCCTGTGAGCAATTTTTCAGAACGATTAATTCAACTGAAGACTTATTTAAAATCGAACATGACATGAATCGTTTCGATATCATGTCATGTTCCACAATCAAAAGGAATTCTAAATTTCACGTTTCAAAACGCGGATAATTAACAGATAAATTACATTTAAAAATATTAGTCGTCACACACACATCAAATAAGACGTAATTGTTTTCAGATGAGATGACTCCTAACTAACTTAATTGTAGCTGAAGAATTTACGCAGTTAGAATGCAAGATAAAGAAAGACAAAGAGTTAGAAACATTATGTAACACAAATAGAATTTATTAATTTTTCGTTGACAGGCGCCACAAATTGACCTATTTCACCATTAATTCTACAATTAATAAAGATTAGCAGTTAAAGATGAACAACATACAATTGTACCACAAAAAGGGAACTAAAAAATAGGCTTACCGCAATGGAATATTCTAGATTTTAGGTGAGAGCAACACGAGATACCAAACTCACTTCATCCAGAAAAAGAGAACAACTAATTTGGTAATTGCGCAGAACAATCGGAATCGTCATTGCAACCCTAGAACATTATCCCGCTTTTAACCCCTCGACCAATTACAGGTATTTCCACGCCCGATCAGACGATACAGAACATCCTGTCAATATCCAACTCTAATTAAAAAACGCCAAACGTTGGCGATAATTAAGATGAGTCAACATGTAAAAGAAGGCAGATTTTTCTTTTAGAAAACCATAGAAGACTTTTCGTGCAGTTTTGTTGCCCCACAGCGGACTTCTTATCTGTATTGAATAACACTGCACCAGACGATTATTTTACATAAACTTAGTGTTCCGTTAGCCACTTTGGCGTTAAAATCCCTTAATTTATCGCTTTTAATTGCATTTCTTGCTGATAAGTTTTAACACAATTGTCAGTCGCTTTTTGGAATAATTAAATTTTGCATGCAAAATATTCTAAATGTAAAAGATAACAATACATATTTATTAATTAACATTAAAATAACTTAATTGACAAACACTTAACTTACATTAGATTGACAAAATGCAGTTCTAATAAACGTTCATTTGTTATAGGTTTATTTCTTTAAAAAGTATCTTATAATTTCTGAAAGTATTCTACAATTCGTCAAAATAAATATTATAAAGTATTCAACATTTTTTAATGTACATTTATCTTTCCTTCCGATTGTTCCATTACTTAATCGGGAATATCGGGACGATAGGATACCACTTAAATTCGATAAAAGTTTGTTGCAGTTCGGAATCAACGTTAAGCTGTAGGCCTGATTAGCCACCATTGTGCATTAAAATAGGTCATTTAGGGTACAAAGCAAACAACCAATCAAACCTTAAGTACTTCTCAATACAGTAAATACGTTATATAATTTGAAACGGAGTTTTTTTTTTTTTTTTTAATAAATCAAAATTGGCACTTAAGGCATAAATTAATATTTTTATATTTATTAGCAAGATCTACGAATCCGCTTAGTCGAGGTGAAGTCAGACATTTCAGAATATTGTGTTCTTCATGTATAGGATCCACTTTCACTAAAATGGAAAGATACTTTTACTTAAATTATGCTAATTTTTTTGTTTGTACATCAGTTTGCTTTATTCGCTTGATGCCTAACTTTTGATTCTCAATGAAAATAAAATACTACGTTCACATTTCACAACTTTATCGCACTCTTAGCAGGACAAGTTACAAGCAATATAAGAGCTAAACCGTAAGTGTTGGTACAAGATTAATTGGTGCTTTATTTCTACAAACCAACGAAAAATCTGCAAGTGTTTTACAAACAATGTTTCATGTAACTTAATACTGCAATAAGCATAAATGCACTCAATTAAAACTGTTCTATTAACCATATTCTTTGCACTATGTATTCAATTTTTCTTTGTTGGTTGGTTTGTACTCTCAACGACCTACTTTTATGCACAACGACGACTAATCAGGCAGAGACCTACAACTTAATCTGGATTTTGAACCACAACGATTATCCATGCCGAACCCGGGATTCGAACCCGATACCTTTGGTATGCAAGGCCAGAGCGCTAACCACACAGCCATCAGATGGGACCTTCAATTTTTTAATAATAATTTTATTAAATTGAGTTGGTTGTTTGATTAGTATGTATGCTCAATAATTTATTTTTGTGCACAATAGCGGCTGTCCGGAGCCTATGACTTGACATGGATTCCGAACCACGACTAACATCCCGGGATCGAACTCAGTATCTTCTCTTATGAGGCCATAGCGCCAACCACACAGCCATCAGGTGGGTGAATTAAACTGATAAAGATATCTGAGAAATGTGAAACTAGATTGTTAAATAGGAAATATTCTTCAACAAATGTTTAACAACTTCTTTTAGCTGAAGTTGGAAAATCTTATTTCATACGAAGGGTATTAAAATTGAGTAATTTTGTTGGCGATCTGCATTCTTTATTATCAAAAAGCATTATACACGACGGTGATTGTAACGGATACTCACAAGTCAATTGTTGAACTGAAGGATGGAGATTTTCTCCCATTCAGGACACAAATGCGGTACAGTTTGTTTTCGAAAGTCCTCCTGGAATTTATTCTCTCTTTGAAAATGGAAGCCATATTACAAGAAAATACGCATTCACGATGTATTGCCCTCATGTCGCTGTTGCACCAAGGAAAATTCAATTCAACCTACAGCTTCTTTTGATCTTATTGACTACGGATGTAAATGATGCCAATCGATTATGTGAAAAACTTTGTGATGTTCAGGCGGGTATTTTTTAACAAAGTTGCATGATGAAGTTTTGTTGCTAAGTACGAAACGCAGCATTTCTAAAACTCACAGTCACTTTCGGTGGATCTCAGTTGGTTTTCTTATTTCGGTAATTGAGTTTTCATGATGGAAACATATGAAATCATGTATCTTTTAAACATTTTATGGTTGGTTTACACGCTCAACAACCTATTCTTATGCACAATAACGGCTAATCAGGCTAAAATCGACAACTTTACGTTGATTCCGAACCACAACGAACAACCATGCCTAATCCATTAAACATTTTACGACTTAGCAAGCAAATACTCCCCCCTGTTATCCAAGGGATGCATTTATACGGTTCGAATCTCTACCCTCCCCCCAACCTCATTAAAAAAAATATGCTGCACATAAATTACGTCACATGTGGAGATGGAAGGGAGTTGGTCAAACATTGTCAAGGATATTTCCCAGATGGCTTGCCACTTGAGGAGCACTTCGCTGCCTTTTGTGGAAGAAGCAGAAATATTTTCTGTTGCTAGCAGCAAATCCGCAGTTCGTTGAAGCGAATGTATAAGCCTTTTGGCATAGAAATGTTCAGGCTCAACTCAATGTTGTGTAAAATAAACCAAGTGAAGGAAATGTCAATAAACACGTTGTATTGTTATAACAACGTTTGTCAATTTAGTCTTTTAAGATAGGTTAAGAGAATTCTATCATCGAAAACGTGACGTGGACAGGGGAGGGAAGGGTAACATTTGCATGACGTAACAATTTCACTTTTGGTTAAAAAATAGCGCAGAAATAGAGACATTGTATTATGGTGTCTTGTGAGCAACAAGCTGCAAGTGCAAATTTCGAACCCGATTCTGCCCGCCTGATTCGAGTGTGAGATTACCGCTCTGACCTCGCATGCCAAAAGTGCCGTGTTCGATTCCTGGTTCACACATGGATGTTCGTTGCACTTCGGAATCCACGTTAAGCTGTAGGTTGCGACCTGATTAGCGGTTATTGTGCACAAATATAAGGTCGTTGAGCGAAAAAAAAAAAAAACGACCAATCGAACTCAATTCACTGGCATATATTTGCACCCAATTATTGGAAAGTTCCAAACCAGAAAACGACCGTTCAAGCCTACTCGATAAGGATTCAAAATCCCTCCGAGATCAGAGCCCAAACCGCTCAGACATCAGATGCACAGCCAAAAATAACTGAATTTCAAAAACGCAAAACTCGATAAGCAGACTACTCGAGGCAGCCCAGCTTTTAATACCACGATCCTGGGAAATATAACACCCGTGACGCAAGAAAAGATTCGATGCAAGCAACCAAAAATCTAAATGACGTCAAGTCTAACATTATGCACTCTAACCATCTAAGAACTTAACCATCAAGTTGGTTGATTGGTTGGTTTGTACGCTCAACGACCTATTTTTATGCACAATGACGACTAATCAGGTCGGGGCCTACAGCTTAATATGGATTCCGAACCACAACGAACATTCATGCCATACCCGGAATTCGAACCAGCTGCACCTTTGGTATGCGAGGTCAGAGCGCTAACCACACAACCATCAGGTGGGCCTTACCATCAGGACTTCTAAGAGGAGTCCGAATGTCAATGGGATCTTCCTTTCACGGGGAAGTGTCCTGTATTTACCCCCTCAAAAGGGAGAATACTCGATGAAAAATTTCCACAAGGAACAGCCTCAATTGAGATCCCACTATCTATCCTAATCACCATCGCGTCTACTCATTTTAGAAATCTGATAGCAAAGGCACTCTTGCATCACCAAGCCTAAAGTGTTGCAGTTTGTTATAAGGATTACAAATGATTTAGATGTTAGTTTGGATGAGTTAGATCTACAAATTGCGGTTTTTATCTAGTACTCTGCTAACGGAATATTACCGGAAAAGATATAAAGCAAACTTTTCATTTAACACAGTTTAATTGTATGGTTACAGATCATTTACTCTGTATGGTCGTTTGAAAATATACAATTATCATGATATCATTTGCTATCTTTTCAATTCTCAATCATTGAAGATTTTGATAGTTAGTTTAAATATAGTTTACTATTTCATCTCAAAACAAAATTACTAAATTGCACTGCTATATTTAAGAAACATTTACAAAGGTAAAATTCGTTTTTTTTTTGTTTAACAAATCTTTAAAATCCAAGTATAGGATCCGAATAACATGAGGATGAAGGATGTTGCAGAAACAGTATTTCAATGAATCACATGAGATTTGGAGAAGTGGTTTAAACGTTCCGAACGAATGAGGGATACTCAAATGTCCTACTTCAAATAAAGTCGTATCTCTGAAAATGGGAACCAAGGGTAATCAGTAAGCACAGATAAACAAGCTATTCTGATCATATTTAACTATTTTTAAGGGGTCAAAATTTTCCAAACAAGGAATATTCCACTTCCAACGTAGTCACAATACTGAAATTTGGTACAAATATCAGAAAAAGTATACAGAGAAAAAGTGTGATCACCCGATCGCGATTAATTTTAAAGGGTCAAAAAGTGATTAAAACGTTCCATACGAGGAATATCACAAAGCTCCACTTTCCAATACAGACACAATTATGAAATTTTGAACAAATGTCAACAAATGCAAGCGTAAATAAAGGTATTTCGATTTTGATAAACTAATTTTTAGAGGTTGAAATGTGAGCAAACGTCCGAAATGCGGAATGTATGAATAGCAGTTGATTGCTAAAATACACATGGTAAAATTTCGTTTTAGCACGGGTATTCAGCTAGTTGTATACAGATTCATTTCAAAATTTGAAAATCCTGGCATCCATATTTCTGCATCGCAATTTTCATACACTATTGACTGATTTCTGTTGGTATTCCCGCCAATTCAAATCTTACCCAAAATGGCTACGCTTTGATTTGATCGACATGGATTTTCCTTTGGAATATTTTTGTGTGTTAAGAAAATCGATTAACTTCTGGTGAAAGCACTAATATCTTGCAATTGTATTACATTTCCTCAGATATTTTATTTATTTATCAAGCGCATCACTGGTTTCATTCTGAAGTCAGACACTCATGTTGGAGGAATATCTACTATGAAAGATCAACTTCTGGAGTTGTTTGGGGGAGGAGTGGATAGAGAGGAAGGCAAACATGCATTTTAAACACATGTACACTAATAGTGCTCTCTTATTTTAGATATACACCTACTCTCTCCTAGGTACATGTACTTAATTTTGTGACTGCGGTTTTGGGAAATTTTTAATAGTTTTTACCAATTTCAGCCTGTTTTTTTTTAGTTGGATGGTTGTTTTCAGATTATCTGGTGCAGTCAGCAACACGAGGGCTATAATGCGCCGAAATATTCGTCATTAGACAAGCCAACATACATTTACATACACCCATGCCTAACACGGGACTCGAACCCGCAACCTCGCGGTCTAGAAGCTAGCACGCTAACCACTATACCGTTTACCTGTTTTTTTAGAATTTCAATTGATAAAACTAACCCGTTTATAAAATATTTCCATCTATATCATAAACCTAGTTTTTTTGTTCTTAATTTTGATGGTTTTCTTTATTTTCATTTATGTAAGAACGATAAAATGTTGGTTCCCTTTATCCACCCAAAATGTCTTGAACGTATAGTCAATGCAGCTCAAAGTACAATTCTGTACAAAGCCGTTCAGCTTTTCTTTCCAAAAACCTTTTTCCAGCTGCATCCCTGTCAACACAAATGAATGTTTTGCCACTCCCCGTAGCATCCCCATTCCCCCCTGATCCACACCCAAATTGTTTTAGAAACAGGGATCCTCGCCTTGATAAACATCTTTCATCGGATATTCCTCACCACGTTAAGTGGTGCAGGTGGCAACAAAGAACCGCAAATCGACAAACGGAAGAAGCGAGATATTTATGGAAAAGATCATCTTTGTATAAAAGTCTGTCATAGGATACACGCCACAATATCAAACAGATGGTTATAAAGAACCGCTACTGGAATGAATGACAAAGAGGAATATTTATGGAGGCAGGTGTCAGAAATCGACGACTTTTTAAATCAACAATTAGGAGGATGCAAGTTTTTCCCTTGCACCTTCCTGGCCCCATCCAGTTCAGTATTTTTATAAATTGAGTGAACAAAAAATCAATCTTGTTTTAAATAGATGTCAGGGTCAAATAACTTATCAGTTTAGCTTTCCTAATATCAGGCAAGCATAAATAAATTCATAATTTCGAAATCTCTAAACATTCCAACAGCTAAAATAAAATGTTAACATTCAACTTGAGTCTCGGTCGGAATTGTTTGTTGTTTCCTTTCATCGGATTATCCAAAAAATGCATCATCATTTGTTTATTTCTTTTAGGCGCATTCATTTCTGAGGTATGATCAAGGCTTACAAGCAAATTATTTAGTTGGTGTTATAATTATTTTTAAAAAAATAATTGCATTCGTGTTTTCGTAAGAGGAGCAGAAATATTCAACAAAAAAGAGCAGAAATGCTTTGCATCAGACGTTTTGTTGTTTAATAATGCAGATTGTTGGAGTGAAGTTGTGTATGAGATTTAGATCCGCAGTCCGCATTGGCAGACCGCAATCATGAAGAACCACATAATTTTGACTGCTGGACTTAATCCACTAATACTATAAGTCATTGGTGAAGGAAGGAGGGATGGGATCTAATGCATGTGTTGGATTGTTGATGGATGTTGTCAAGTGCAGGTTGCCGGGCCTCGTTTATGTGTGCTGCAAATACTTGAACTTGCCTGCTCAGCTATAAATTGTAGATCGAAAAAAAAAAAAATTGCATCTCCACGAAAGAACTCTTTAATTTCCTTACTTGACTTTGGGTTTAGTGTTAATTAATAAAAAATTAAAAACTTTGTAGGAGAGGTTGGTTGTATTCAGATTATCTGGCGCCGTCAGCAACACTAGGGCTATAATGCGCCGAAACATTTCGTCATTAGACAAGCCAACATAGACAAGCCAACATAGACAAGCCAACATACATTTACAAACACCCATGCCAACACGGGACTCGAACCCGCAACCTCGCGGTCTAGAAGCTAGCACGCTAACCACTATACCGTTTGGTCGGCTTGTAGGAGAGGGAACGTTCTCTCTTTTTAGAAGGTAAGGGGACGCAATTCCATGCGTCCTCCCCTCCACAATACCCCTGGAAAAAAATCTCCAATATTGTGCAAATGTATGGAATTTTAGTCTAAATTTTTTTATTCTTCTTTTATACAACAAATGTTTACTTTTCTGGTATACATTAGAAATGCCTGTAAGAGTGTTCAAATAGGTAAACTATTCAACTGTATAATAACTAATTTAGTCATGGTTGTCAAAACTATAACCTTTTTGGTTGGTTGGTTGTATTCAGATTATCTGGCGCCGTCAGCTACACTAGGGCTATAATGCGCCGAAACATTCGTCATTTGGCAAGCCAGCATACATTTACAAACACCCATGCCTAACACGGGAGTCGAACCCGCAACCTCGCGGTCCAGAAGCTTAGCACGCTAACCACTATACCGTTTGGTCGGCTATAACCTTTATGAAGGGAAACAAAGTGGATGCCAGAAACAGCAAGAGTTTTTAATCTGGCAGCTATCGCAAGTTATAACCTTTATTAATTATAATTGTTATATAACGTGAAATGCTTGAAATAAGACGTGAAATTTCTAGTCTTTAACTAAGAAATAAAGTAGTGAAGTTTTGAAAATTCCGTCTTGAATGGTACGTTACAGTAATTTTGTTTAAAATAATTCATAGCAATTAATATTTTAATATTAAAAATATAATATTGGTGGTTGGTTGGTTTCTACGTTCAACGACCGTACCGTTATTTTATGCACAATAACGGCAAATCAGGCGGGGATCTACAGCTTAAGGTGGATTCCGAACAACAACGAACATCCATGCCCGATCCAGAATTCGAACCCGGAACCTTTGGCATGCGAAGGCAGAGAGCTAACCACACATCCATTAGGTGGGCATAGTATTGGTGAAATAATGTACTTAAAATAACACACTAATCCTGCAGTATGATTATAGTGTTTAGAAGCTGATTTATGATTTTGATGATTTCTAATAAAAAAAAAATCCTATAAATAAATCAAATGCAAAATGATTCCTATAAATGAATCTGTATCCAAGTAGTCACGGGTTGGTTGTATTCAGATTATCTGGCGCCGTCAGCAACACGAGGGCTATAATGCGCCGAAACATTTCGTCATTTAACAAACCAACATACATTTACAAACACCCATGCCTACACGGGACTCGAACCCGCAACCTCGCGGTCTAGAAGCCAGCACGCTAACCACTATACCGTTTGGTCGGCAAGTAGTCACGGGATTAAAGGTTTAACCTTTAACTGCTGCGGTTGGGTGGTTTGAGATTTCTGGCACAAAGGCAACAGGTGGGCTACGTTGTGCCAAACAAATTGGTGAATATAGATTTCAAATTTAAAAAACAGAATTGGAAAAACTATTTATAAAAGATTAAATATTTTAAGAGGTGGAAACGTTCAAAGAAAAATGACTGGCGGTCTGTCAGACCGCATTCAGCAGTTAAAGGTTAACACTGAAATTGACTTGTGAAATGAAAGCGTAACGATAGAAAAAGAAAATATGAGCAGTGATCGTGTACAGAAGACACAATCTGTAAGTTCTCACTTTAAAAAAAAAAAATCCTTCCTATTATTTTTTATGAGCTTTTCCAGTGTTAGTGAACACGCGTTTCGGCTGTGGAACTTTTCTGTTTAATTGACAAATTGATTGAAATAAACTGGAAGATAATGCACTTTCATACAAGCAATGTGAAATTTCAAGTGTTTTTCTAAATTTGTTCTTCAACGTAGTGTAACAATGTAAATAAAAACAAAGTGGAATGAGAAAAATAGCGGCGGTTTTAAAGGTACGAAACTAGCGCGCAATTACAGTGCCACAAAAAAAAAATCGAAACTAACATTCACAACTTTTCGTACATTCCAGTCTTTGAATACGAAACAAGCAATGAATCTTGGATGGTTACGGTATTTCAAACCATAATTTGTGTCATGAAACAAAAATAGCATAGTACAGCTGTCTAGTGTTTGTTTTTTAACAACCTTAACAAAGAAACACTCGACGACCACTAAAACCGATTCAATTTTTCTTGTCAGCAGATTATAATTTGAGTCAGCAGAAATTATTGAATTCAGGATGAGTGCCGCGAGAAGAAAGGAAAACCAAACAAGCCCCAAGTTCTTTATCTACTGATGAAATTGCAGCTGCTTTTTTCGCACCAACAAAGCAGCTCACGAATGTTTATACGATATGTCATGTAGACAAATCCAGTGATGTAGCTTTCCTCTTTTAAAAGATGTGTCTTTTTCAGTAAAAGGAGTAACCATATTTGGTACAAGCGCACAGTTTGTGAGAATCCAAATTGGAGTGACAAATTGTTTCTTTGGAAAAATAATAACATGCAATGAAAAATTTTAAATTTCTACGACGACATTAAAGTTTGTAATTTCTCATGGTATCATTGTCGTAGTACCTAAACTCCTCTTCATTTCACTCATCTTAAGATTGGATCTAATATAGACCTGCTGCAAATGTTTCGAACACAAAAACCGTCTTTTTCCAAACGATCGACACTTCTGATCACTTCAGTCATTGCTTTGAAAAAGCTCTATTCTTATGATTTGTAATCCAAAGAAAAATTTGAAAAAGCCAAAATGAGCCAAGGTGTTAAACATTCTATAATACATAAAATCTATCATTTTAGGGAAATAATACTACTAAATTAGTAAAAAAACTCCAAAAAGTATATACTAAGTAAGGAAACTTTCGAAAGTAAAACGTTAATCGTTCCCAAAATATACAGATCAAATTATTGGAACGAACAAAAATGTAGTGTGTAAAATTAAAAATAAAGCTAGAGGAATACTGTTCCAGAATATTCTAAGATGAGAGATATGGGGGGGGGGGGGAAACAAGCTAAAAAAAACAGAGGTCTTGTGGCCATCTATTCTAGGTCATCTTACCAGTGATAAGTAGAGTAGGCTTTATAATTGTGCATGTATAAAAACATTTGACCTCACAATTTGTGGAAAAGTTCAATGTAATTGTCATTTATTTTGATATTTGCATGGAAGAGAATTAATAAGATTTGCATGCCTTTTTTTTTGTAACTTTACCTTCAACGGGGTATGCAAGCTACAGCTATTCACTACTGTGCTTCTATCCACCCGGAATTACATTGCAGCTATTAAAAAAAGCATACTGACAGGTTGTTGTTGTTGTTTTTTTTGTTTTTTTTTGTTTTTTTTAACACATTAAAACGTAATTGCCATTCGAAGACTAATTTTCCGAATGAATTAGATTATTCTTAAGAATATGTTAACTTTTCTTTTCAAAATTTGTTAATTTTTTCATTTGAACACAGATTTATTTTATGGCCGTTCTATAATTTTGCATCAAGTTTTCTACACAAATTATTAAATTTGTCAAAGGGCAACAATTTCTATGGTAACTTTTCAAATTGAAATTCAAAAAAAAAAAAAAAATTTAAAAAATCACTTTTTTTTATTAAATTTGGCCAATTCTGACGAAGGTCCAATTTTATGATCTTTTTATGATTTAACCCCACGACTCCTTTATATATAAATATTAAATTTACCATATAGCAACATTTTCCTATTGTAATTTTTGATTTAAAAATTCGCTAAGTACGAAAATAATTGAAGTAAGGACAGAAATTTTTTTATAAAAAAAGTCTAATTGCAGCACGATTCTACACTTTGACCTAGAGCATCTATAGCTGTTCATGAGTTTTACACAAATTCTCAAGATACTTCTGTGGCCGACCAAACGGTATAGTGGTTAGCGTGCTGGCTTCTAGACCGCGAGGTTGCGGGTTCGAGTCCCGTGTTAGGCATGGGTGTTTGTAAATGTATGTTGGTTTGTCAAATGACGAAATGTTTCGGCGCATTATAGCCCTCGTGTTGCTGACGGCGCCAGATAATCTGAATACAACCAACCAAGATACTTCTGTGATAAGTTGTCTCATAAATAACCGAAGGTTTTGTTGTTGATGTTTTTTCACTAGCTAAAACTTTTGCTTAATTAACGCATTTAAAAAACTAATTTGACTTTTATAATTTAGGAAATTTAAATAATAATATTTTTGACACCGAATGAGTACTTAATTGATGTTGGAGAGCGTTTATAAAAATTTTAAATGCAAAAGGTTTTTGAAATTTAAAAATCTAAAGATTTTAATATTGCAATATCATTTGCATTAGAACCAATTTAGACCCAGAGCCAATTTTATGCATTCTCTAATAAGG
The DNA here is from genome assembly GCA_963978545.1 of Linyphia triangularis. Taxonomy (NCBI): domain Eukaryota; kingdom Metazoa; phylum Arthropoda; class Arachnida; order Araneae; family Linyphiidae; genus Linyphia; species Linyphia triangularis. The sequence continues at coordinate 19,201,528 of OZ021727.1, forward strand.
CAAAAATAACTTATAGGCGAATAATTTAGCATATAGTTAAACACGTATTTTGTCAGTATATTTTATCCAAATATTCCCAAGATCTCAAAGCCAATCTGATGGCTGTGGGGTTAGAGCTCTGACCTTGCATGCTAAAGGTGCAGGGTTCATTTCATGGGTTAAGCATGGATGATAGTCGTGGTTCGAAATCTACGTTAAGCTGTAGTTCTCGGTCTGATTAGCTGTTATTGTGCACAAAAATAGGTCACTGAGTGTACAAACCAAACCAAAACTTACGATATCAAAGTAAATATCCAAGATCTAATGGTTGGTTGGTTGTTTTCAGATTATCTGGGGCCGTCAGCAACACGAGGGCTATAATGCGCCGAAACATTCGTCTTTTGACAAGCCAACATACAGTTACAAACACCCATGCCTAACACGGGACTCGAACCCGCAACCTCACGGTCTAGAAGCTAGCAGGTTAACCACTATACCGTTTGATCGGCCAAGATCTAATGGTACTTAAAACGCTAACAACATTAAGCATGCAGTGAATAAAAATATAAACGCAAAAAAAATTAAAAGAAAATAGTTAATTATATTTCTTACAATTTTCAAGAAAATAAGTTCTAAATTATTTCCATGGAAGTATATGGACGTAAAATTTGTAATCACAAATATATAGACTATCAAGTCACAAGTCGTAAATAACCTCGGTATATAAATCCTAAAAATATATTTGAAAAAATTATAAGCCAAAACCAGATATTGAAAACGAAATATAAAATCTTACATATGATATTCCGACTGAATTTCTTCTGGGGGCTTGAACCATGCCCAGTAGGGTTTGGGTGTATTCAGAATATCTGGCGCCGTCAGCAACACGAGGGCTATAATGCTCCCAAACATTCGTCATTAGACAAGCCAACATACATTTACAAACACCCATGCCTAACACGGGACTCGAACCCGCAACCTCGAGGTCTAGAGGGTAGCACGCTAACCACTATACCGATTGGTCGGCTTGTAGGAGAGGGAACGTTCTCTCTTTTTAGAAGGTAAGGGGACGCAATTCCATGCCGTGCCCATTCGGGAAGTAAGGGCTTGAGTGCATTTGATATAATCCATCAATAGCACTTCAGAAACGAATTTATTGAAATCCCGACTGGGTTTCGATTCTCCTGACGAATAAATTCAGAGATTTCATATTTAAGATTTTATATTCGTATTTAATATCTGGTTTTGGCTTCTAAATATCTAGTTTTGGCTTCTAAATATCTAGTTTTGGCTTCTAAATATCTAGTTTTGGCTTCTAAATATCTAGTTTTGGCTTATAATTTTTTTTTTTTTTTTCAAATATATTTGTAGGATTGTATTGCACATTCTGCTTTCATGTAGCTATGCCTGAAAGCGTATGTGCAATGGCTTTCTAACTTTTTGTGTTTATCTATTATACACAATAGTTTTGACTTTTCTGCATTATATTTATTATAACTTTCTTGTTTTTGATACTCGGTATATAAAATTTCATATTTATCGTCGTGTCAAGTTCTCACTGATAATTAGAGCGCCAAATAGCAGCACCACGTCCATTTAAATTGAAGACTGAATTTTCATGCGTAAAGTCATAAAGAAGTAATGCAACAGTAAATCTGAAGTCCAATGCTTACATAATTAGTCAGATCCTTACCCTTGTATACATTGGTCAAAAGTGTAGACGGTTTTTAAAACATAGCACGAGACTATTGCAATTTCGAGTCACAAACCTTAAGGAATAGAAATGCAGTAATATGAGGAATATCCCAAAACCCTTCTTCCCATTGAGCCAAGAATGTGAGCATAGGTAGACACGTTTTCACATAACTGTATATCGTAAAACCAAACTACAGTCAGTCTAAAGTGAACGTACAACCAGGGCCCGATCATGACAAGTCGGGGCCCAAGGCCCGGACACATTCGGTGGCCCTTTTTTCAAACGGGTGATTTATTGGAAATGGACAAACGCAAAATCAAATGAATTAACATGAAATATAGAAAAAGTTGATAAAATAATGTTAATATTTTTTTCTAAAAATTGATTTTTTATCACAAAGAAACAAACTTCAAACGATCAAATTTATAAATCAAAAAGGAAAACTTTGTTATGTATAACATTGCATTTCACTATAAGAATGTGTATATCCGTGACGACAATATCCTGCAGCATTATTCACAACTTCAGAGTCGACATTTGCTGATCTCACTATAAATTCGTCAATACTTCCAATTTTTTTTTTCTTTTTTTTTTTTCTACCTTTCAAAAAAGCTTGTGTTTCACGCTTTTAAACTGTTTATTTGAATAAATACACTCTGGGATACTAAAGACGGTTCAAGATCAATACGAAATGATTTTTATGTAAAAATTATTTTATACAGGTTTTAGATATTCGCATAGCTTTAGTGAAACAAAAGTGGTTTACAGCCAATTTCGGGGCCCCCTAAAGTCATGGTCCCAAGATCCGGGCCTTGTGGCCCTATTCGATGATCAGGCCCTGCGTACACCTCCTCTTTAGAATCGAATTCAAAGACACAAAGGACACATTAAATTGAAGTTCGAAATTTTTTAAATAGAAAAGATGTGGCAATTAATACGTCCAGGTAATCACTAAAGAAAATCGAATTCTGAAATATATAAAATAATTGACGGCAGTTGCGGTCTACGATAGTAATCCCCAACATGAATCGCTAATATTGTCGAGTATCAATCATCCACTCTCCTTTTATCAAGCGGTTAGTCGCGTGGGGGACAAATGTTCCCCCACCCTTCTCCCCTTTCAAATTTTCACGCATACCATTAATAAAAAGAAAAAAACTCATGAAAACAAAGTTTTTAGTATAAATCTTTTATATGCATGTCCAAATTTCATGTGTAATTGCAACTTAGAAGCCACATTTAAAAATTTCTCTTTTAATAAATTTTAAAAAGTCCTCTTAATATGTCTAAATATAGCAAATACGCACTTACCACCATGACAACTGTTTTCGTCCTGGCGTCTATAATCATCATCAAAAATGCTCCCACATGCACAACATTCAATTTAACTCGCTTTTCTTTTTCTCACTACAGGACCTATACTGCCGTCTTAAGCAGAAATGCAGTAACTCTATACTTTATGTCGATTTTGAGTTATTGTGATTTTGGTATCTCTAAGATCATACGCATATGTGTACATAAACACAAGATCAATTTTCGGCCCCTTTCCTTTTAAACTCGGCAGTCAGTATTGCAGCAACTCCAGAATAAGACGAGGCCTACTAAGCTGAAATGCAGTAACTCCACTGAATTGGGAAATGGATACGTTTCTGCGATCGTAAGATGCGCAGAAACTTTTGGGAAGTATAATCTGGGGCATTTATAAGACTCGACTAAGAGTGACTCCGTAGATATTGTGAGATTCACTTCACACATACACCTTAGATATTGTGAGATCCACTTCGTAAGTTTAAATTTATTGCGTTAAAAGCAGTTTATTTATCATCGTTTGCTTTTGTCACCGTGAACAGAACGACATGAAAATATTACTTTTTATTTTTTAGACAATTGGCAATTATTGTAAGAGTCGTTTGATGTTTAAAATGTAGGATTTTTTTTTTTTTTTTTTTTTTTTTTTTTTAACTTTTGTTATAGAAAACAATTTTTAAAGTTATGAAGTGATGAATGAAAGTGATTTGATTGCAGAAAGTTAGGTAATGGATTTTTCATTGTCAACTTCTATTGATATACATAAATTATAATACTATTGTTTTACCCACAAATAAACAATTGTTATGGACGTTTGATAATGATTGCTGAGGGTGTGTTATTCTTACAACTCTCAAATCGTGAACGGCCCACCTGTTGGCTGTGCGGTTTGCCCTCTGACTTCACATTCCAAAGATGCCTGGTTCGAATTCAGGGTTAGGCATGGATGTTCGAATCCAGGGTTAGGCATGGATGTTCGTTGAGGTTCGGAATCCACGTAAGTTGTAGGTCCCGACCTTATTAGCCGTTATTGTGTACAAGTATAGGTCGTTGAGCTATATCTGATGCCAGAAAATCGTCACAATTTTTAGAAATCACTTCCAGTCAACCAAAACGCTGTAGATTTGCGCAGCAATTTGGACGATGTTTAATAAAGAGAATGGGAAAAACCATGTTTTTTTGGTTAAGTAGAAGCTAAAATAAGCATTACTGTGTGTATAGTTTTGTAAGTAATACAAGGATATTTTTTCATTTTATGTAAATAGCACCAAGAATTTTTCCAATAAAATGATTTTTTGATGGGACATTAAAAATTCATTCGTTGATTACGCTCTTGTATATCATTATGTCGTAATGCAATGATATAAGCTAAGTTAGTATTACATCAAATTTGGGAAGTAAACAGGGCCGAACCTATGGGGGGTGGGGGTTAGCTCCCCCCTCCCCCCCTCACTATTTTCACAGTCGGCAAATTTTGATTTTTTTTTTTTTTTTTTTAAATGAGTCATCAAATTATGCAAAATATGGCCAGTTGTAAATTAAATAATATATTGTTGCGTGAATGGGTTCGAAAAACTTGAAGCCAAAGCAGATTAAAGCTTGAAGAAATTTATTCCGATATAACTCTTCGCAGATTCTTTTACAACTCCAGAACTTCCCGTTCTAATAGACTCAATACGGCTCTGCCGACCAAACGGTATAGTGGATAGCGTGCTGGCTTCTAGACCGCGAGGTTGCGGGTTCGAGTCCCGTGTTAGGCATGGGTGTTTGTAAATGTATGTTGGTTTGTCAAATGACGAAATGTTTCGGCGCATTATAGCCCTTGTGTTGCTGACGGCGCCAGATAATCTGAATACAACCAACCAATACGGCTCTTTACACAACAATAGAGCACAAACTGCAGTTAAAAACTAGATACACAACTGCTAAATTCGTCGCAAAAGACAATGCAATACAGTTCACTTTCGCAATACAGCTCTCTGAATGCTCGTTACGAGACAACTAATTCAGTAACTCAACTCTATCATCCGCTCTCTTGCGCTTATATAGGGAGGCTAATCTTCGCGAATCTTCTAGAGATAGAAATTTTAAGAATTTTCCAGATCACAGTCAAAATACCCTATACAGTACATGAGGACCGAAAATGTCGCCAAATAGTCGCCAAGTTTGACGACATTTGGCAATTTCTCGCCAAATTTGGCGACCAAAATTAGTCGCCAAACCATCGTCAACTTGGCGAGATTGCCATTAACCATAATGTTAAATGACCTTCTCCTTGTAAAACTTGTTTTCCAGCATTATCTCTGTAAAACTCGTTTTCAAACATTAAGAAACGCATTGCAGGAAAGCGAAGTAAAGGCAAACTCTTGCACAGCCTTATGCGAAATGTACATAAATTTTCCTTTTTACATAATTAATACTACGAAGTATTTACGAATATACAGAAATTCGTTACAATATTTATAAAAAATTTCATGCGAAAACACTACAAAAGATAACAACATAATATAAGAAGTTTGCAATTCTTAAACGAGGCTGACCATCATTTTTCACCCAGCAGATACAAGTCGGCATAGAATCAAATCGAGTAGGTTGATCGTTAACCCCACATCTCCCGTCGATAGTACTTAGGGTAAATGTCAAAAAGATATTTAGTGGGGGGGAAAAAAATTACATGAGACTGCAGGTCACTAACAAAAAATGGAGTGAACTTTCGTTTAAACTGTAAACAGATTTTACATAGAAAAAATGTATTTTAATGTGTCATCAACATCTATGTGGCGGCTGTGGGTTCGGTTATTTTTCAGGACTTCTGACTTGGAAAGAAAAATCGTAGTTCCGCCTTGAAATTAGTCGGATTAAAATTTTATGATTGATTAAATCAGAGTATTTTTGTAAATTTTTCTGCAAATTTATGAAATTCTCGGGATTCTCGGGATGAAAATATTTCTAAATTTTCATGAGTGCCAGACAACCCTATGGGCAGTACGCACCTTATCTAGGCCAATCGTGCCCAAAGCTGAATAAAATATACTGATGGGTTAGAAATGTTAATATGCACAGTATTCAAATGGAAATATTTTTTTTATAAGCAAGGAGGGATGGCTAAAAAATATATTTTGTAATGCTTGTGACATGTTTGTTTTTGTTGAAAAAAATCGTGTATTTTGGAATTATTTCGGCCAAGATTGGTCAATACTTCCAGAATCCCCTGTTCCCGACATTAGCAATACCAGGGGCATATTGGCCATAGGTTGTCCTGCGCAATCACTGGGCCGGTCAGAGTTTGTGAAAAATGGACCGGTTCAGTGTGAAAGTTCGTATTTTTTTAATACGCCAATTTTTTTAATATAAAAACTAATTGCCCTACTTAACGTTTTTTTTTTAAACCCAGTGCATTTAAATCCCAATCGCTCCCACTTGTTCCTCCCTTTTTCGTTAAGTAGGGGTGATAAGAAAATCTAAGAAAAGTACGGGGGAATTGTGGGCAATTTTTTGTGGAAAAGCGGCCGACAAAGGTGAGGAAAGGACCAAGGATGTCTAACGACCACCCAGACATTGATGGGCTATAAACCCATTACTATAATTTGTCGCCAAGATTTTTGGCAACATATATTGTTCGGACATCTTAAAAGGCACAAACCAAGGGAACTTCTCAGGTTAGGGGGTCCCTTTTTCGAGGTGGAAAAGTGGGTAGTAACTCTTCACTCTTGTTGTTATGACATCAGTAGTCGAATGAAATTGACAAATGATTGAACACAACACAAAAAAAGTGACTATTGTTTTGTTGAGTTGAGATGTTCACTTTTCAATAAGTGTTATATGTTTTAATATCTAAAATTATACTATGCTGTTCTTCGTTCACGTTCTTCAAATTATATACACGTGCTGTTATCTCACATAAGCTCAGCTGATTTTATGTGAGTGTTCTTGGATATCTTCCAATTGATTAACAATTACATTTCAAGTAAGTGTCCTTTCAAATTATTTATGGCTCTTAATTCTTAAAATCTTTAGATGAATTGGTCTAATTCATTCAAAATTTAAGCTATGTAACGAAAGTCTTCTTATTTACGTGTTATATATCCCTCCACATTTCGCAAGCTTCTTGTGAACGGCCATATTCAAAATTGAAGTTAATTTTAAATCAATTACTTAGCACGATTACCCCAAGAACATCTAAGAAGCGTTCATGTTTAAAAAACATATCATCGGAAAATATAATAAAAGAGATGCTTGAAAAGAGCAGAGTATATACGAAGATATTTTTTTTAATATAAGTTCGTGTATAATACCACTATTTTTGACATGATTCAATATTGATTAAAAGTTTCTTTGATTCATTTAATTGTGCTTCTATTTTCGTACTTAATTTTCAACTTACCTGCATTTACTTATCTACCTAAAATACAATGCTAATACAATCAATATTATTTACATTATAATGATGTCAATACATGTATTGGTATGTACAATGACAATAATATGTGATTGATACGTGCAATGACTATAATATGTGACTGATATGTGCAAGGGCAATAATATATACATATAATACGTACTATGATAATAAAATCACCAGAATGAGGAAATGTTACAGGTGCTGCTAAGGTGACGATAAATTGGACTGAGTAATGTACTTAAATTAATATTTTGTTTCCACAGGTAGCTATAGAAGTTACAAAATTTAAACTATTACTCTTGTTTGTGAAATATAGTTCGTATTTTAAAAATTACTTAAAATTTCACATCATTTTAATTTAATAGATTATGCTGTGCTTAGAAAATAGATGCATTTTTACTTACTTTATAACTTTTAAAGATAAGTATTTATTATTATTTTGAATGTCATTTTGTAGTAAATTTACTAGTATTTATATATACCTAAACATTCTTTATTTTTTAATTAAGTTATCTTTGTTTTATTACTTTCAATTACCCTTATGTTTACATATGGTAAGGAAAACATAGCATTCGGTAAAAAAAAAAAATTCGCATTTCTTGCATTTCTCCACGTTTTGGAAAACACCCTGATTTCAAAAAAGTGGTCTAGAAAAAATGTGTGTGTGTACGTGGTTAGCATAACTTCCGAACAAATTGACATACGATGTTCAAATCTGGTGTGTAGGTTAGTGGAGGTCATCGGACCTACCATTAAGGTTTTCGTCGAAATCGCTCATGCTCATTCTGTTGAAATCATGAAAAAATCATGCTATGCAGTAATTGCTAAAAACGGCTCTAATGATTTTGATTAAAATCTCTTTGCCTATGCCACTTAAGGTGTTTTGGTCGTCCCCACCTCCAAAATTCCAGTAGAAATGCGATAATAGTGTAAAAAATTGAAAAACAAGTGCCTTTAATGTAAAGCTCTCTGCCCTTGAACATCGCCCATCAGCGATTGATTCTTTTTTGTTTCATGCATGTAAAAACTATTGCCAAAAATATCGCCAAGCTGGCAATTTTTATTTAAATGAGTGAAAATATGAAAATGGTAAAAATAACACCTTATATTTTAATGCATTGACCAATGTTAAAGTGTAATTGAAAGTTGTGCGATGTGTGTTCTTTTTTAAAGTCCAATACATTCAAATCCCAATCACTCCAACCACAATTATAACAATTCAATTAATAGAATTAATTAATTATTGAAATTATTTTACATAAATATTTAAATAATAAAGTGTAGTAATTATTAAAACTAATTTTCATAATGAATTATTCAATTAATTTATTGGAAAAATTATTAAAATTTGATTAATGATTTTATTGAATGAGTCGGCAAACTTTCATTTATAGTCGGCATTTTCTGCGGTACCCCCCCCCCCCCACACACACACACAAAAGTTGTATCGGATCGCCACTGACCGTAAAATATATCTTCAATAACTGATTGATGGAGTTACTGCAATTTTGCTTAACATTAATCAGAAAATACTAAGTTGAAATGCAGTATCCACCAATTCAAGCTAAATTTTCAAAAAATCGTATAATTGTATATGCATCCATGTTGTAGAGCATCAAAAATACTCCCTAGTAACATAAAAAGTTTAAACATTATTGTATTTTAAATTGGTGGTCCACAAAAAAGAAACAAAAATAGCGTTTTCTAACAAATCACCTCAGGTGGAGTTACTGCATTTCTGCTTAGGAAGACAGAATACTGCTATCTGACATTCGAATTTATAGAGCACGTGCCAAAAAAGATACGCGTAGAATTGTTTATAATTTGGAGCAGAACCATTGAGTTCGATTCTTTTTCATTTGGTAGTCTGGCAAAATATGTTCTCCTAACTTCTTTAAAAGTTTCGGTTTGCAAAATGGCATCCTAAAGTCAGCGAAGGTCAGTTTAGCACTCAAATTGGGGAATTCAGACGAGGCGTGGGAGGGGCTCGCCTCAGTGACAAGTGAATTTTGTTGAGGACTTTTCCGTAAAAAATTCAATAAAACAGAATAAATGTCTACTTTTTAAATTTTAGTATTTTGACGACAATGTCTTCAAGATTTTGCAGTTTGCAACCCCTTCCACTTCTGGCACTCGATCGTCGATACTGTTTATTAATATACTGAATATTAATATCGATCAATTCACCAGATCCAAAATTCAACTATATATTTAAAAAAAAAAGTATTCTGTCATCCCTGACACTAGAAGTCACAGATTTTTTTTTAATGAATCTCAATTAAATTTTTATTTTTTTAATACTTAAACTTGAACAAGTGAGTGAACAAGTAGTGAACTAAATAGTTTATAATTTTGCAGTAAAAGTTAAAAATTAAACAAACTTTCAACAAGTCTGAATTTGATTTTAAATTAAAAAATGAATGTCACCTTCAATAAATATTTAAAAAGCTTATATGTTAAATTAATTTTTAGTTAGTTTAGAAAGAAAAACTATAGTTCACCAGATACAAGAAATTATATTAATTATTAAGCATTAAAAAAATCATATCAACTAGGCAACTTTAAAAAAATATTGCAAATGATTTCCTGCATCTCTCAGAAGGAATAGAAACAATTTTTTGATATTAAACCCTTTTGCAGCTGGCGCGATGACTATTCATATCATTATATTAGTTATGGCGAACTAAGTGCGAACGCGGGTAAAATTCCGACCCCAAATGAAAAATTGCGGAATTCATACATTTTGGTTACGCTGTGAATAAAGGAAGTGGAGCTAGAATATACCTTTACGAGTTAGTGATTTTGTTCCGTCATTTTTAATAATATCGATCAATCATTGCTAACAATTACAGTTATTATTATTATTTATTTTTGGCTTTTTTTATATTCATTTCATTATCATTGTTTTTGGGCATTTCTTTTATAAAAATACAATGAAATTTTCTAAATTTGCCACCTGCCAAGATGTGTGAAAAGTTTTTTTTTTTTGGGGGGGAGGGGCGTTCGCGTTGGCCCTGGCTGCATGTAAGGCTTCCAGCTTCCAGCACTACATTTATCTTCTCAATTTCACCACAATGTCACAAATTTGATGACAATGTTTTTTAAGTGTTATTCTAAAATTTTTAAGCTGTATTAACATATTGTTCTCATGTTATTCATGTGACATTTATTTTATTTATTAACTGCTTGTGTTATTGATTTGTTTTGTCCATATCCATCATGAACTGAATAAGAGGACAATGTGGTTAGTCACCAAAATGCTAAACACAAATCAGGTTTTTCTAAAGAGTTAAAATAAGATTTTTGTATTCTAAATTGTATATGGTATAGTTATTTTAACTTTGTAAAATTAATTGGTCTATTATGTACAGGGACGACGGGAACGAGGGGCGTAGGGGGCGACTCGCCCCCCCCAAAGTTTTAGAAAGTTGGACAGTCGGCAAATTTTCAAAAATTGTATCGAGATTTTTCTTTTTCTAAAGTCGATCCACGATAAAATCGAATTAAATGAAAAAAAAAAAAAATGTAACAAAATATTAAAAATATCTGAATGCAGTGTGATCCGAGTTTGACGAATCGGCATTTTTACAATAGAAGTCTATTATAGGGGAGTCGGTGTCTTTTTTTCCGGCTACAATGATGGACTGCGAACGCAAGTATTACCATATAAATATTACCATAAGTTTTTAGAAAGGCTGGTAGCCGGCAAATTTCTGAAATTTCATCCCTTTTAAAAATCCCTACTGACGGATGTTTCAAAACATATTGAATGGAAAAAGTACAAATAATTAAACTCATTATTAGTATTATAAAATTGTGATCACAATGCAGCCTCAGGTGACGGTCGGCAATTTTGAATTGGAGTAAGTTTATCCTTTTTGACAGGAACATTAAAATAATCTAATCATTGATATCTTCATTGACATTAGATAACTTTGATGTGTTACAGTAGATGATATACTTGTAATTGTGGTACGTCAGACAACGCCTCAAAAACCATGACATACACATTAAACGTCATTTACATAAAGTATGTAATGTACATCATACGAGTTCAAGGTTTTATACAAAATTTCAAAACACCAAAATTTTGTATACGAAAATTGACCCGCATTTTAGAAAGTTATTGCAATTAATTTCAAGTAGAACTCCATAAATGATGTTATGTACAGGATGGTCATAAAGAAACTTTGCCGATATATGGATCTCTAAAGGCAGTTTCGTTCAACAGATCGAGATTTCAGGTATAGTTATTCAGAGATATGAGGTCGGAATTCTGTGAATTTCGGCAAAATGGCGCTCACGATTACCCCGGTTATAGTTACGAATAGCAACGCCTACTTTTCCTATCGAGAAATGATCACCGCATGCAAAAACCCTAAAGAGGAGTGGTACGTGTATCACAAAAAACGGACGCACAAAATACAGATCTGCGAATTGCCAACAAAAACACGATCGGAGCAATGGAGGCCGCTCACCAAATATTCATCTTAGAAAACCGATTAAATTGCCTGTGATGGCACTCATGTGAACTTTGGCCTCTGTCAAATGCAAATTTCCATCGTGCGCCTCAATCGCGTTTTTGTTGGCCGTTCGCAGAGCTTTTTTTTTTTTTTTTTTTTTTTTTTTGGTGCGTGCATAATGCGTCCGTTTTTTGTGATACGCGTACCATTCCATCTCTCTTTAGGGTTTCCTTATGCACTGAGCATTTTGTGACAGGAAAAAATAGACTTTGTCATTTGAAAATTTCGTGCATGTAACTATAACGATAACCTTGAGCGCCATTTGTTAAAATTCACAGAATCTCAAGCTCCAACTTCTGAATAACTATACCTGAAATCTCATCTCGATCTGTTAAACGGAACGGAAGCTAGAGGCCCATATATCGGCAAAGTTTCTTTATGACCACCTTGTACTTCATATATTGAAAATGCATTCCCAAAATAATCCATGCCACTTGTAAACTGGAAGGCGATATCGAATTTATTCTAACAAAATAATCTTTGAAAAAGTATTGAAAGGTTTATAATAATACTATCTAAAATTCTTAATGTTCCCCGTACTCAAATAGCTGTGGACCGACATTGTCCAATACAACCAGTTTCAGTGCATTGCAAATTGTGAGTATCCTTTCACTTCTATCCTCGATTTCTGACGCAGTTTGGCCTTTGTGTTGTCCTTGCGCCTACTAAATTTGAAAAACAACCAACCAACCTATCCTGGATATCACCACTTTAATATTCGAAACAACGGGGAAAAATTGTCTTTCAGATAAACTAAGATTTTTTACTCTAAATACTTTTAAAAATATTTCAAATTGGATCACTAAATCTCAAATTAGGATCATAACCGTTACATGTGGGTAAGGGAAATGGGGGTGGGTTTTTGGAAATTTCATGTTGACAGTGATGTTTCTCTTGCTTTGAAGATCAAATGTGCAACTTGTTCTTCCTCAAGATCGGATTAACACTGTAGATTTGAATACCTCCCCCCCCCCCCACACCTTTCCTAAAAAACCCACCGTACTATTCCTTATATAGTTTGGTATGTTGTGCTAAAAATTATGGCATGCTTTTTTACAGAGTATTTTGTCACTAAATTCGAAGTTCAATTAGTTGCGAATAACTTACCTTTTTGCACATAAATATTATAGTTTGGTTTAATGCTAAAGTAATCCATTTCATTTTTAATCCCGCTTAGGAAAAAAAACCTAGCATTTTCAAGTATACTTTCTTTCTTGAACAAATGATTACTGTTCAAAAAACGAGTAATATTTGCATAAATTATTGCTGAAAAACCATACAACATCAGTGAAAAACCACAAAAAAAATCATTAAATTAAATCCAGCAATTTTGATAAAAATATATACTCAAAGTAACTACTTTTAAGAAGTAGGTTCCTGGATTGAATTGTTACAAAAAAATTAAGTTTTACTATTAACACACGTTTCAAGAAAGATCAAAATCTTTCCTTTTTAGCTAGGAAAATGTGTTAAAAAGTATTTAAAAATTAAATAATTAACAAATCGTTTTTAATAATAATTGTCTTTTGCAAAGTAATTATAGTGTCCATGAACGCCTACATGATTATTTGCAGGGAGATGTAAGGCGACAAAAGTTTTTGTTTAATCCTTGATTTTTCGAAGATGGGAATTGGATGTTAGTTAATAATTGTTCATTAATGTTCTGTTCAAATTGATGAATTAATATCCATATATATATTTTTCTTGTAAATTTTACCACTTTTTTATCCACGTTACTTTATTTTTCGAAACCCAGGGGGAAAGGAGTGCAAGTGCATGTTTCTTATGTCCCTGACATTGCATCGATTATAAAAATTGCTGTGCTTCGCGTAGAGAATTTTCTGTAGTAGCAATAGTCCGCCAGAATTTTAAAAAGAAGAATTTTTCCAGAATTTGTTTTTTGATCAACCTTTATACAATTCATTATACAAAAGTCACCTATTTGATCAATAATTTTCATCTATTTAATTCCATGTTAAAGTGCTATTTTCCAACCACTTTTACACGTTTAATTATTTTTTTTCGAAACTGCAATTTAAAAAAAAGTTGTATCGAAATGAAGCCTTTGTACTTCTCAGTTTACTAAATTGGTTTAAGATTGTGGGGAAAAATTCTATCTATCTGCAAAGTATAAATGTCTTCCCCCCCCCCCCTGCCCCCAAATAAAAACGCTTCCAAAAATAATCTCCTTTATTTGAAGAGAAAGGGTTAATGTACTAAAAAGAAATGAAAAATTAAATGAAATTGAAGGAACTTTAACTATAATGTGATGGGAATTTACTTAAAATTTTACATTAAGTACGTATTAAAAAAATGCCATAAAATATTAAAAATTGTTTAGACGGTAAATTAAAAATAATTCAAACTAATTTCACATTAAATAAAACAATTCACAAAATAAATGCATTAACAAAAAAAAATAAAAAATAATAATAATAATGCATTAACAATTAGTTTTACATTAATTAATTAATTATGCAGTAATTATTCATATATTAATTAAAAATTATTTATACGTTAATTTTACATTAATAAAAATTAGTTAACAATTTATTAGCACCTTAATTTATATTTTCTACATTTACACCGGGCATGCCTTGATTTCAGTCGGCAAAAAGATGTCTACGCCCCCCCAACCAAAATTCTTAGCGACGGCCCTGATTATGTAATCTGCAAGTTTGGTGTTTTCTGTTTTGTAGTCTCTATTTTCTATTATGTTATTCTGAAATTTCAGTCTTTTATGTAATGTATGCAAATTCGATTTACATATTTTTTTACTCGACCAAGCCTGTTGGGCCTTGAGTCTGTTATTGGTTTTCAAATTTGCATTTATCAAGAGATGGTATTGTAGGCATCTGCAAGCAGGTGCTAATCAGCATCTTTCATCATCAGATTTGTTGCAAAGATAGCATTAAAAAGTTGAAAAAACAATTCCCTAACCAATCTCTTTTCTGTTGAAAAAAATATTCTAATTTAATTAATTGTTTGTTAGTTACTCATTTTTTTTTTTTTTTTAAATTTTGATTTTGTATCATTCTTTATATACGTGTAATTGAATTCATGACTAACATTGGATGCTCACATTGTATTCTTTTGATACGAAATTGTGTAATCTGTCTCATTTGTTGCAAAAGTCGAATACAATAAGCATATACAAGCGTGATGTCCTTCTATTAGTGTTTCATGTGATTACTTAAATATGGCGTGATTGAGTTAGAACTTTTCCTTTGCATACAAATAAGTGTGATTCTGTTATTTCATTTCATTCAATGTGAAAATCAAAGAAGTGAGGCCGGTAAGCACCGGTACTTTTTTGAGATGTTTTATTAATAACTAATTAATAATAAATCATAAATCTTTATGCATGTATTGTGATATAAATTAGTGAGAAAATAAATACACAAATTAAGAGTAGTTTTTTTATACTGTAAGTTTTGTAAAATATTATGAATTTACATTTTATAATTAAAAAATCTCAGGCTTCAGTTGGGGTTACCTCTACGATCGGGAAACTAGCATACCAGAGAAATTATTTTCAGCATTACAACCCTAGTGAAAATGATTTCCTAACAACCATACTATATTTTTTAATTTATATTTTCATTGTAACCTGAATATTGCTTCTTCTATTAGCATTTTTTCATGCAATTCTCATCCCTTTATTATTATTTATTAACATTTGAACTGCCCAACTAACTGTAAAGAATCCATCATTACAAGGACTAAAATGTATTTCATTGCATATTAAAAATTAAATATAATTCAACTATGATGTATAGCAGAGAAATTTACATTTGCCTACAAAATTGCTTAAATAGCAAAAAAAAAAAAAAAAAACTGGGAATACTCAAACAATGAGTATAAATAAATAACACACTTAAAACTACACTATTAAATACACTAACACTTAAGTATGGATGGATGTCATAAATGAAATAAGATAATTGTCATCACTAGCTCAGTTTTTAAAGCATATTTATTATCATAGGTGTGAAGTGGAAGTTTCCCTGATAATCCCCTCACGGTTTTTAGTCCCTTTTCCCCACACACAATGTTAAACAAATCTACTGCACACAGATTTTATTCGTAAAATTTTCTAAAACAAAATTAATTAAAAATCCCCCCCCCCCCCCTGCAAAAAAAAAATTCTAATAATTAAAAATTTTAGAAATGAAATTTTGATAACATAAATTATAGAACAGAAGAAACAAAATAGTGTTACGAATTTCTGTATATTTGTAAATATTTCGTAGCATTAATTATGTAAAAAGATAAATTTCTGTACATTTCGCATAAGGCAGTGCAAGGGTTTGCTTTCCTGCAATGTGTGTCCTAATGCTTGATAACGAATTTTACAGAGATAACGCTAAGAAGCGAGTTTTACAAGGAGGAGGGCATTTAACATTATGGTAATGGTAATCTCACCAAATTGACGAGATAGAGCCAAGTTGACGACGGTTTTGGAGACTAATATTTGTCGCCAAATTTGGCGAGAAATCGTCAAATGTCACCAAACTTGGCGACCATTTGGCGACATTTCCGGTTTCCATGTACATGTATAGGACTCTTCGACTACGATCTGAAAAGTTCTCCAAATATCTACCTCTAGAAGTTTCAAGAAGGTTTGACTCCTATATAAGGCCGGCCGTGAGTTGAGTCCGTTAGTTGACTGGAATTACTGAGTTGAGATACTGAGTCTCAATGAGCATTCAGAGTAGTTCTAAAGCGAACTGTATTGCATTGTCTTTTGCAGAGATTTTAGCAGTTGTGTTGTCAAGTTTTTAACTGCTGTTTTGTGCTCTACTGTTATGAAAAGAGCTGTATTGAGTCTACTAGAACAAGAAGTTCTGGAGTTGTAAAAGAATCTGCAAAGAGTTATATCGGAATAAATTTCTGCAAGTTTAGATCTGCTTTGGCTTCAAATCTTTTGAACCCATCCACGCAACAATAGCATTATTGGAAAAATGTAATTGATTCTTATGTTGAATTTTGTACATCAGTTTTAAATCCTTTATATTAACTTGTATTTTTTTAGTGTGTGTGTGTTTATGGTGAGGAAATCTGAGGATGGAGAATCAACCCATTTGCGGTGATCCAAATCAAGCTGAAACATGGCAGATATGTCATTGATGATGACAATGTAATCCATCAAGATTTGAGGCTGTAACTAAAAGGAAGCTTTGACTCATATTTCTGTTGTCTCTTCAGGAACTACCTATAGACTGAGAGGCGACTGCAATTTTTGGACCCCATCGAACATCATTCTGAATTTTTTACAGAAGTTGGAGAAAAGTGAGTAGATTACAAATCCACTGGTCAGCCGAGACAAAAATGGCCGAAACTGGTCAAAAATCGACTTTTAATAAGTTGAACTAAATCCAATTGCCTAATGTGCCATAACTTACCAAATAATGAGCATTTTATTTTATTTGGTAACCCTCACTCTTTAATTTTCAATTAAGAAGGTTGCAGACGATTTAGACGTGCGGCGATGACTTACTTGCGTCCATCACAAATTAGTTAAATTGGCAATAAACATTACGTCACTCATGACGTAACTGATGTTGCAAATTTGGCTTACTTTTAAAAGATACAAGTTTTTCGAGCCAGAGATCAGAAATCATTTGCGCTTTTTCACATTGAAAATCAAAATGCAGTGGGTTGCCAGACGAAAAATTTTGTTCTCTTTTTGGCAAGTTATGACATATTTGGCAATCAGATTTTAGTTCAACTCATTTCAAGTCAATTTTTAATCAGTTTCGGCCATTTTTACCATGGAAAGACCAATGGATTCGTAATCTACTAACTTTTCACCAATTTCTATAAAAAATTCAGAATGATGTTCAATGGGGTCCAAAACCTGCAGTCGCCTCTCTAACTACTAACACACTTGCTATCATTTAATCGACTTAACACTTGGCAGATAAGACCCATCGTCAATGACAATGCTTTCAATCAAGTTTTGGAAACAAAAAAAAAGTTTGTCTATGGCACTGAATTTATAGTTTTCTTTCTAGTGGTCAAACACTATTAAACAGTTGATCTGAGTTAAAAATCACTTAAATAAGTTGCAATTTTTTATAAAAGTTAGCAATGCAAATAAAGGATTTATTTTAAAAACTTTGTTTTTATGGGTTAATTTTTTATAAAATGTCTTATTCCAATGACTATTTTTTTAATTTTTATAAATTCTATGATAAATCCCCGATATTTTCAGGACAGCCAATTTTTCTCATAATTTTGCTTTCCATATTTTTCTGTTTCTGAACAATCTGCTATCAGCCGTTTAGATTTTAATAAATATTGATTAGTTTAATTTGCTATGCCTTTTTCAAGTTTTTAACCAATCAATTCACTACAATACTGTAAAGAAAATGAATTAAAAAAATTCTGTGTCCACAAAAAAATATTTTAAAAATCGGACTTTGGGCACAATAGTCATTAATGCTGACTATCAATACAGATTTTACAGGTAATTAACAAATCTTAGAATAAATATTCAGGCAAATATAAAGATATATACATAAAATTTAATTTATTTTTTTAATACATAACCAATTATTAAGTTCTTCATAAGGCTCAAGGGCAATGTTGTCATCAAAGGGTATGTGCCATCCTTCTTTCATATTGCCATGGATATTGATACTATGTCGCAACGGATTCTGCAATTGAAAAACAAGGTTATTCTTAACTAGAGTTGACTTTACTGTGGCCGATCAAATACCTGGTCAAGTTGTTGATTTATCTGGTGTATAACTTGTAGAGAAGGTTACAGCTAAAATATTAAATTTAATAATAGCTCGCAAAAGCAAGTGTGGTTAAAAAATTCAAAACTAAGTGAAGACCAAATTTTGTTCATAATTTCTACTTTTACAAAGCGGATTTTGAAATCTTTCAATAAAAAGTTATGTGCCCTATGATATGCATTCTTGAAGAAAAGCATACATATTTATTAATGACTGAGTGGGAAAAGAAAAAGTTTTCCTATCCTGCAAAATCCTTGTCAATGAACAAACTCTTTTTACAGTTAGACAGGACAATTGGATACACCTTATGCTAGATCTATGATATTTATAGTATACATTATACACTTTAAGCATTTTCAGCTAATGTGGCCATAAACTGAAGATGCTTAGAATACCCTGTAGATGTGAACAAGAACAGATCTTGATAAAACATTACATAGGGGAGACTACTTTGCTAGATGTGCAGGCATATCTAGGGACATTGCTTATTAAAAATCGGGAAATAATGGGATTTCATCGAGGGCATGT
Organism: Linyphia triangularis; assembly: GCA_963978545.1. Classification (NCBI taxonomy): domain Eukaryota; kingdom Metazoa; phylum Arthropoda; class Arachnida; order Araneae; family Linyphiidae; genus Linyphia; species Linyphia triangularis. The sequence goes on from OZ021727.1 coordinate 19,220,710, forward strand.
TGACAAAACCTTAACATATGCCCTTCAGCTGTGTATGTGTTTTCAACAGTATCGCAAGTTTAGGTAAGTGCTTTTCCTCATTTTTAATGTTAAAAAGTAAAACTTTGCTGTTGAACTTTTCAATAATCAAGTGTTAGGATAGTGATGAAATTGGGAGCTCATATTCTTTTAGTTGAGGACCCTAATCAACATTTTACATCATGATTTGCTAACAATCTATATATATAATTCTCTTGCGTAACATCCAAATTCGTCTGTATTTCTGTGAGCAGAATGGCAACGACTTCAAACATCCGATCACAAATCTTCTAAATGTACTTAATGCACGAATTTTCAAATTTAGCAATCCAGCCAATCACAATATATCGTTTGAAATTTGATTAATACTTCTGGCAACAGCAACAACTATATATTGATTCGCTATATTTTTTTTTCTTATTACAGTCTACAGATAGAAATTGCCTATTTAAAACGTATTGATTTAATAGTTACGGTGATGCAAGAATAAATAGATCCAAGATGTGTACATTTCTTTTGAATTAGAATTCCGGATAAACCAGACTTTTCGGAAAAGTTATCTGCTGGAACATATTCCGGAGGTCGCTGGGTTGCATTCAGCGCTAAATCGTCTACTTTAAAAAAGTCGCTAAGAGGCATTGTGCAGTAAATCTGAATCTATATTCATTTCTAATCAGTTCAAATTCAGCTATTACGAATTGAAAACTATCAAAATAACGAATAAAACCAACCACTCAACTTCAAAATCTCATACGAAATTGATAAAAAAAAACCTTTTGGCGAAATAGGGCTAATTTTCTCGCCAAATTTGTTTTTCAAAAAATTCCTGTTGATTGAATGCCGGATAATTGGCATTTCACGGTTTTTTATTTTCTAAGTATCGCATAAAAGATCATGCAAACATATGATTGCTTCGTTAAGAAATTTCGATAAGCAACTTTAATTATTTTGGCGCTTCATACGAAACCAGCCCGTAAATTTTAATTGTTCAATGCAATAACCAATCTCTTTTTAAATATATGCACGATACTGTTTATTTTTGTTGTTTTCCAAGAACTATCTACTACGTTGCCACACTGTCCCTGCTTGACACGTCTCGACAGCAGTAGGCTAATGACGTGGCAAGTATTCTGGCTCTTCATAAATAACAAAACGTTTTCAGTTTCATGACATTATGCAGCTGAAATAACTTTTGCTAGGGCATATTTTAAATGCTTCACTTTGAGGCAAGCAAAGCGAGCCAAGGGGATTGCATAGCAATCCAGGGGGTTGGCGAGCGTCAGCGAGCAGGGGGGGGGGAGCCCCCTAGTAGCAATAACAACAACAACAAAATGTCAGTTCAATAATGGGCACCATGTATATAATTTGCAGTGTGTAATGCACCATTCTTATGCTTTACTCACCATGAAGTGCAGATCATTGTTATCATCCACTGTGAGGTAAATCTGGTGAGTCTGTTGCCACCTTTTAAAAAGCCAAATTAGTTTTGGGTCATCCAGTCGTGACCTGTGGTCCCTCATTAAGTCTCCTGATAATATATTCGCATGAGGGCCACTCAAAAGTGCTGCGTACACCATGAAAGGGTCATCTTGGGATCTGCAAAAAAAAAAAATTAAGCATATGTATAAACATTCTTATTAATGATAATAATTTTTATGAATGATCTACAAGTGTATGATTGCAAAATGCCTACAAGTATATTAAAATACTAACAATGCAAGAGTAATTAACGAATGCTAAAAAAGAGGGGAACATCAGAGTTAAATTAATTTTGTTTCAAATTTAAATAATTTTGAAATAATGTGATTAAAAACATTTTTGTATATTTACTTAAAAACACAAAATTGAATGCTAAATTTTAAAATATCTTCAACGTTGTAACTCACTAAATTTTGAAATCAAGTATTTGCAAAGAAAACGAGTTCATGCAAATTGGGTGACCTTCTTTGGATTATTCTGAACTTACAAATCCATACGTAAGCAAATTCTTACATTGTATTTTAGAATTAGAAACATCGCGCAACTTTAAATTACACTATGATATTGGTCATTGCATTAAAATTTGCTTTACCATCTTCATATTTTCACTCATTTAAATAAAAATAACCAACTTTTGACAATAATTTTTGTATGGAAAAAAAACAAGAAAGTCACAATGGTGAAATTGGCGATGTTATTTGATAGACATCTTCCCTTCATTGTCCTTTCTTGTATGTGAAACAAATATAAATTAATCGTTGATGGATGATTCTCAAGGACAGAGCACTGTGTTAAAGGCACTAGTTTTTCAACTTTTTAATTTTTATCACACTTCAACAAGAATTTCGAAGGTGGGGGCGATTAGAACAACTTAAGAGGCATTCACACAGAGATTTTAATCAAAATCGTTTATGCCATTTTTTAGCAATTGTTGAAAAACATGATTTTTTTTTAGATTTTTCACTATATCAATCCTATGTGCATGCACAATTTTGACCTTAATAGTAGGTTCCATGACCACCACCAAACCGCTCACAAAATTTGAACATTGTAGCCTCGATTTGTTGGGAAACTATTTTGACCACGTACACACAGACAGACATTTTTTCTAGACCACGTTTTCGAAATCAGGGTGTTCCAAAACGTGGAAAAATGGGAAAAAAACTATTTTTTTTTACCAAATGCTACATGTTCATTACCCTATGGAAACATATGGGTAAATGAATTAAAAAAATCCATCAAATATATGCAAAGTATATTTTAATACTAGTATTATACAAATTAAAATAACATTAATACTGTAAGTAATTAGTATAAATACTGACAGACAAGGTTGTTGTAAATTTTTAGAGGCAAATATAGTGATATTGTTATCAAATTGGTGATATTGTTATATATTCTTATTATTATCAAAGGATTTTAAAAAGCCTTTCTGCAATAGTAAGCTCACTTTACCAAGTGATGACAAAAGTTCAGTTAACACAGCTTCAAATTAAAATATTAGCTTAAAAAATGTAACACATAGAACTTTACCAGCAACCCTCAAATTCTCATCCTGATGTGAATTTTCATAGGTTGGGAATTTTCTACAATCAAAATGCAACCTAACCATTGCAAACGTGGGCGCCCACAGAAATATTTGCAGGGAGGTGCAAGACTAGATTTTTATCAAAATCATTAATTTCTCAGAAATTTTTATTAATAGTTATGCATTTTAAATTATTAAACTATTTGAGAATAGTTTAAAAAAAATCATGGTATATATTTTTGAAAGCGCAACTTTGTTAAAAAGAAAAAAATATTAAAAATATTTTAAAAAAATATTTGTAACTATTTTTTATCATCTAACTAGATCTCGCGGCATTCAAGAGGCAGTGTTTAGAACAGAGGAACACGAAGATGCAAAAATATAGAAGAGTAACATTATATTTCTTCCAGTTTTGGAAATAATATTAAAAAAAAATTTGAAATAAAATACAAACAGTTTTGGATATGTTGAATAGAATTCTAAAAAAGATTTCAAGATAGTATATCTGATGCCTTAAAAAGCAAAATATTTTTCCTAGAATTTTGAGAACTACAAAGGAAATGATTATACAATAAAATAAATACTTCTACTCAGCCTCCAATAATCCTAGACAATAGATGTCAGTAGCTATAAAAAACAACATAGAAAAGAAACAAGACTAAAATAATAGAAAAACAAATGCTTATTGTAACATAAAAACCGAAACGGCATACATGCTTTTTCTTATATCTTGGAATTTAAAACTTTTCTCAGGCATTTTTTTTTTTTTTTTTTTTTTAAATTTTCAAGAGCTAGGGAGGTGCAAGTACACTTCTTTGCACTCTCCTGGGGGCGTCCATGATTGCAAATATTTTCAAGCCATTATTTACAACTACTAACATGGATTATCTATTGATAAAAAGCTTTAATTAAAAAAGTTGCAATGTACAAAATATTTACATTATGTATATTTATTTACAGAACATAAATTATAACATTGGAGAGATGATAAATCAATCGTAAGTTTCAACTGTTCAATTACCTTTTATTATAATAACTTAACTATTTTGAATGAAAATAAATCTTAATGCTTAAGTAAATTCAGCTATTTCCTTTTTTATTCTATTTAAAATAAGGAAATTATGCAGCACAAATCCATCAAAATTTCATCGGGTGAGTGAGTTTTCAAAAAAATTTTGGTACGAATTTTAGGGATAATTTAAAAAATTTCAGGAACATTTTAGAGATAATTCCTAAAAGTGTTAGGGATGATTTTTAAAATTTTAGGAATAATTCAAAAACATTTAGGAATGTTTCTTTTGAAGCTGATCTCGAGCTCCTAACACAGACATATTCTTTCCGAAACTTGTTTCAATATGGACAAAAAAATTTCACTTTTCAAAAAATTGAAAGTAAAACACATTTTTAGCAAAATAACAGTTATATAATTAAGGAACTGTATTATTTTGACCCCAAACATGAGAATTTAATTAAATCCACTTTTCACACCTGAAGGAATATCGGGGGGTTTTTTTCGTGAGGTTTGGAGGCAAATCAGAGAATTTCCGTGGTTTAAATTTTTTTTTAGGAATTATCAAAAAATGTAAGTACAATTTTAGGAAGAAACAAGGATTCAAAGAATATTAGGAATTTTAGGGCAATAGCGACCCCTGATATTTTCAAAAGAAATTAATTGGTGGTTTCACAAACCAAAATTTAAGAAACACATTACATATGCTACTTTTAAAATTTAAGAAAATTCTAAACTGGGTTATTTGTTTAGCTAAAGTATTTCATAATAGATTACAGAAAAATCTTAATTAAGCAAATTCAAAAATAAACACTCAATTCTATCATACAATGAAGTATTTTTTTTTTCTGTTACAAATTACTATCTCTAATTGGCCCTTATTAAAAAGAAAAACTGCTCACATATTACTAGTGAGAAACATTCTAGCTCTTTGGGTAATCTTTTTCATTATGTAGCTTGGCCACTTTCGCATATGATGCTTACCCAACACGAGCAATCTGTTAGATTTGGAAAGACTTTCCACAACTTTCAGCAGCTGAAAAGGAATAATCATTGGTCAATGAGAACTGATAAATATTTTCCGATTTTAGATTCTATTAACATAGTTAACATGCATCATGCAATAACCATGTATAATAAAATCTGAAAATGTACTATATTTTCAGTCATTCAACAGATCATATGTTGATAAGTAAATTGTTGGTTGATTGAAAAGAGTATCATTATTTCACAATGCCAAAAAACAGATTTTTATTCCAATACCCAGTTTTGATTTTATATTAAAATAATGCTTAAAATGTTCTGTTTGATTGGAAACAATCGTTTTTTAAAATCAATCAACATGCACATTTAAAATGTATACCTGAAAAATTTTGATATGCAATTTACTTACAAAATAAGTCTTTTGGTTATATCAAGGTAAAATTAGCATCTTTTAATAAAAATTCTATAACTTTAGATGATGAGAAACATATTTATTTTTTTCTGTATATTGAATGTAAATAAATTATTAATTCTTGCTTATATTCATATATCACAATAAATGCTATAATACTTTTATGGTAATACATCAAGTTGTTTATTAGTATTTTGTTATTTGTTTATTAGTAGTGATTATAATTAGTACTGATAATAATTAATGCAAATAGTACTATTTACCCAAATAATAACTATAAATTCTCGGGAACTTGTGAAACTTTATCAATTTATCTGAACTGAAATGACAGTTGGTATTGACATAAAACATAAATTTTGACTTTTTCTCTTTGTACATTTTCAGGGTTCCCACTAAAATCATGGAGTGAAAATGACTTTTCAGGACCTAAATGATATTCTTAAGGACCTTCAAAGATTTGTTTTCAGACATATCTTTTACGTGTGGTTTTACAGCTGCTTTGCAACTAGAGCTAATATGAAAATCTTTTATGCACAATTCGCATTTCGCCTTATAAACAGACTTTGATAATGTTGCAATCCAGTTTTCATTTGCACTGTACTTTGGCCATAGCACATTAAATTTGCACTTTCCGGACATAGTACTTGTAAAATGCTTCTACGAAGTATAAGTGGACACATGTGAGATACAAATATACCAGGCAATTCCGGAGCAGAACGGATAAGACAGGGACGTAACCAGAGATTTTTTTCAGGAGAGGATATGATATTATAACTCAGTAAATCATAACAATAATTTGTGTTATTAATGGCAAATATATTTAATTATCAGCACTTTTCTTATATACGTTTAGAAATTTAAATAAATTTACAAACTGAAATTTAAAAAAAAAATCCTTTGTTTTTTTGTGTTCTGATAGCAAACTGAAAATTTTTGGGAGGGGATATATCCCCATATCTCTCCCCCTGGTTACGCTCCTGGGATAAGAGGCAGTCTCAAGGGAATAAATAAATACGATTTGAATTTTTGTAAATATTGCCTCGGGCATACGTCAACAAAAATTAAGGACTTTTAGGGAACTCTAATCACTTTCAAGTACTTTTAAGGCCTCGAAAACAAGTTTAAAAATATTAAGCACTTTTAATGACTTTCAATTACTGTTTGATTTTTAAAGGCATTATTAATTTGTATGTAAAGAAATACATAAAATAAGAAGAAAATGTTACATAATTATAAAGACTGAGAAATTTTATGGTCATAATTATAAAGACTGAAATATCTTACTTGCAATGCAAGTTTCTGTGGATTCTTTTGACCTTGGAAAGTATGTGCAGCATTCAATCCATCCAAAACAATATCAAATGGTTTGTGTGCATTTACAAAGTGAATATAATGATCAAACTCCCTCTCAGTTGTGTTAATGAACAGATCAGCCTTTTTCACCGATCGCTCTAGGAACGAGTTCTTTAAGTTTGTGAAATCATCGTCTGTGAAATCAATTATTCGCAAACTTCTCTTACATGATTCACAGTCTCCATTTCTAAAAGAGAAAAAGTTGCATAAAAATTATGTGAAAAGATATTGCTAGATATAACATGGATATGTTGTTTGTACTTAGTTGCTTTGTCCATGCGAAGGGTTTGTACGACCACAACTACACTCGAACACGTTCTCCACAGTTACTTATACGGCTGCTGCAATCCATTAAAAACCCAGAACCCTTCTTTCAAGCCACTAGGTGGCGCTGAATACCAACCTCACTTTACCGATCTCATACTCAGGAAACATAAGTTGAAACAGTGACCGATTGGTTTTCAAAAATATGATTTTAGTAGTTTTAAGAATGAAATGGATTTTCTAGAAATAAAAATGTTTAGGCTTTTTTTTTATTTCTATAGAAAATGACTTTAGTTTAATCCATGATTCATGCAATTGATAGATTTACATTGATACAAAACGTTAGATTAGCTTTACTTATACAGGGTGGCCACAAAATTCAGGAAAAAAAATTCCCTGATAATTCCCTGATAGATTTCTAAAAAATTCCCTTATTTTAAGGCAAACTTTTTTTCAAATTTTCTCAATTTTCTTAGGTTTTCCAGATGTCTAGACCCTCTGATCAAATAGAACATGTATGCTAAAGAGATAATATGCAATTTTTTAAAAAATAGTTTTGCTGGTAATGAAAAGTTTAAATTATTCCGTAACATTAAACTTCAAATTGCTTAACACCACAAATCTCCATGTAAATAACGTCAAAATATGAATGAACGTGCCTTAAACAATATAAAATTTAGCTGATTTTCATGAAATTTTAAAAAGTTCCCTGACATTTCACAGATTTTTTCCAGGATCAGAAAGCTCCCTGACATTTCCCTGATTTCCAGGTTTTCCCCGTTCTAAGGCCACTCTGTTATAAGACTTCTTTTTAGAAAAAAAATTGTTAAATTATTCAATAGGCAAACTTATTTTAACATATAAGCTAGGTAATTGAAAGAAATGATTTTATTAAAAAAATAAAGCATTATCTAAAAATTTTGCACCTTAATGCATTTAAATAAACATTTGAATTTGCAAATGTAACTAAACACAAAATACAGCACGCAGTACTATCAGCATAGAGTGAGTGGAGTTGGCAATGCACTCCACGTAACGGCTGAAAAGTGCAGAAGCGATTCCATTCAGACTGTGTTAAAAACATGATTGAGGTAGTTGTATAAATGAACTGTAGAGAACATGATCTAATGTAGCCATGGTATGACCATCCAAGAATCATAGATGTTCAAATATAAAGCTATGGATATCTGATTACATATACGTTTTGGTTACATATACCAATTAGAATTAAAACACAAATTTTGAAAAGAGCTGATCTCAAGTTTCAGGAAATTTTGAATGTTCAAAAAAATGAATTTCTTTTTAACAGCATTTGAAAGAGAGAATTTTTTTTTAACCAATGTGTTGGTTAAGAAATGTGTTGCATAATACAATATACTAAAAGTTACTATTAATTAAAATATGCCAAGGAATTCAACTGTTAGTTTTCTGAAATGGGCCTTTTTCACAATTACTCAAAAGTTAAGGTGATTTCAAAAATAGAAAGTCATTATTAAGAAGCACTTATTATTGAAAAGTACATTATTATTTTTATGATAGGTTTTTTACAGTATTCATAATTTCTTTCACAGTATTTATAGATTTCGTTTTGCTGTATTTATATCAATTTCTTATGCAGTATATATAGATTTCTTTTCCAGTACTTATAGATAGACTTCTTTTGGAGTATTTATATAGGTTTCTTTTGCAGTATTAATAGATTTCTTTCACAATATTGTCACGTTTAAGATGCTTAATAAATGTGCCTAGTTTAAGTTCAAAAGCAGGTTTATTGAGGCGACCACTTTTACAAAGCATAGGTCATAAGACTGAACAGGAATAACCACTTACAACTTATATATACATAACAAAGAATGTTCTAGAAACTTCCTAGAAATAATTAAAGAGGAAACGGAAGTTAAACTGAACATTCCAGAAGCTTCTGGAAGTTATGACGGAAGTAAATAATAAATAAACTTAAGTGTCACCGGCCAGGACCGAACCTGCTACCCGCGGCTTCATAGACTCGTCTTCTACCACTGGGCCGCAGAGCCTTAGACTAGTTTAGCTTCGCAGCAATATTATAGATTTCTTTTACAATATTTATGGATTTATTTTATACAATTAATATATATTTTTAACAGAATTTATAGTTTTCTTTGCAGTAGTATTCATAAATATCTTTTACAGTATTGTTATGCAACAAGTAAAAAAAAATATCTATGCCAAAATTTTGGCAATAAAAATCTTCTTTCACATTGCTGCATCTGTTGCCACATAATAACAAATGCAAAACATATTTTTAAAATATTTTGAAAAATGCAGACATATATTTAGACCTTTGTAGGTTATTTAATTTTTAATAGATCGATTAACACTTATAAAGACTTGCACAGAAATGCTTCAAGAGTAGTAAAGTTAGAATGTAGCCTTATTTCCCCCACTAAACAAAGTAGCTATATCCTATCTTGTATCTTTTCAATATGAACATGAAAAAAAATTAAAAAGTTTACTTTGAAAAAGATCCGTTTTTAAATTTGCCATTTAACTACTTATGGTAAAACTCCAAATATAGAAAACATTAGAAATGTTGCATTTTGTTAGGCTTGCTATTTTTATCACTATCAGTATAGTAAGTACCAAAATGTGATTTTGGAACACTGTCAGAGCAGTAAAAATACAATTTTGGAGCAGTTAATTGTGGTTTAGGAGCAGTAAATTATTACATTTAAGTTAGTGATGAACCAAATATTTATGTATATTTCAACCTTAATATTTCAAATTATTAAGTAAAAAAAGATGTAATTTGTTCCTTATATAAATACGTTTACATTCTAAATTTAGATTAATTAATTTAAATAAATTACTCAAAAAATAAATTAAAAAGCATGACGTTCATTTACAAACAAGGCACTTAAGTTGTTGTTTTTTTCCTCATCATTGCTCAGTTAATAAAAAAATTAATAATTAACCTCTTTCGCAACAATTAAAATATTAGGAAGTTTTCAATGATTTCATAATGTTTGGTCCATCACTGAAAGTTTTTCGAAATAATAACAGTTTGATCTACTTTTAACAACTGGTATAGTAAGATTTCTTTAAAAACTTTAGCCTGCCTAGTACCAATTACCTATAGAAGTTCTTCCCAATAATCCTAAATAATTTAATTCTATGCTAAGTGCCCCCGACCCCCGCAAAAAAAGTAAAACAAAGCTGCTTAACGGTAAGTATTAGATTTCATAACGTGTTCTGACTGACAGCTTTGCTTAGCAGGTTTTCTTAGGGCTATATATTTATTAGGAGATTAAAGGTTTTTTTTAACTAAAAAAAAATTAAAACCTTTAACTGAAATTTAACAATTTTACCAGAATTTAATTTATATAAAAAAATAACTTCTAATGTATTTAAATAATAAGGAATAAATTAAAATAAGGTAAGTTGAAAAATATTAATTTTTGTAATGGTTTGTTTTCTAACATTCTCCATTGTCTAAATAGATTATAGAGGGTTGCAATGTATAATCCATATAGAAAAACACATTTGGTAAGTTTTTCTTTTTAATATATGCTAAAAATAATCATGTACTCTTAAAGTACCGTAAAATGGGGTGATAGGAACAGCGGGGTGAATCGGAATGAAACTTCATGAAATTACAAAGAAATTATTATTTTACACAAATAAAGCAGTTTTATTAATTATATATATATATTTCATTTGGTTAACATGTTTTTAATCTTGGAACATGTTTTGTGGAGCTTTCAACATTGTCCTTTTTTTAAAAAAAATTCTGAAACAGCGTGCATACAATCCAATGAGTTTTAACCTCTCCAAAACTTATCCCGTAATTAATAACATGTACCAGTTATAGACTTAACTAATATATTTTTAGGTAAGTATAAACATCCACAACAGCATGCCATACTTAATTTAACTTGGTTTTAAAAACTTTTTATTTTACGAATTTTTATGTTTTGCCTCGTCTCGATTTTGAGATTTGCGGGGTGAATCGGAACACTTGAAAAGTGATATTAAAAAGCTGTTTTTGGCAAAAATATGTTCCACACAAGATTCAACGACTGAATAAGAGTCTAATTACTCCCTTCAAGACAGTAATCAAGATTGCAGGCTTGAATTAATGTCAGAAGAGGAGCCTAGTTTCCGCATGGCAGAAAACCCGATTGTTCCAGTGGTTTTTTCTCTAAATGACTTCGTTATCTTTAAGTTATATGGAAACATTTATGAAGACTATGTGAGCAAAGTTTTACACCCACAAGATTTTTGCTATATAAGTGTGTTTTACAAAAAGCGCTTATGAACGAAGAGATTTTTTTAAACAAATGAGGATGCTTTTCTTCTTTCTCAAGATATTTTAAATAATTTGCAGTCATACTACACGCAAACATAAAGTAGATTAAAAAGTATTTTTAATTTTAAAGACTATTTGGATGAGTTATAGGAGAGTTATATAAGAGTTGATACACTTTCAAACATATGATTTGTTTTGACAAAAATTGACAAACACAAATTTTATCCGTCATAATAAATGATTTTTTTTATGATAATTTTGTGTTCCTATTCACCACAATGTATTATTATTTGCTTTTTGTCACCCTGTAAACATTTAAATAAGATCAGACATAAATTGTAACAAGTGTTCCGATTCACTCCTTTCTGCGGGGTGAATCGGAACACCATGAAAAAATTCAAAATAAATTAAAGTCCTAGTTTTTACAAAATTTTTTGGGTTGATTCTCAAAGAAGAAGGTAAGACCCAAGTTTCTATGTCAAAAATATGTTCCTTAACGATCTTATTACAACCGATTATTACCTTGAAAGTTGAAAAGTGTTCCGATTCACCCCATTTTACGGTATTATGAAAAACAATTTATTCTCTTTAGTTACAACCAGGCAAGAAAAAAAATCAAAATTGGATGCATAAAGATTGATTTCATGCCTTCTACAGTTTGATCACAAAGCGTGAATCCTAGGTTGGTTGAAGTTTAACGACGCAAGGGCCATACTGGAGCAAATCCCTGATTATTCCTACAGCTAATTTAAAGGAACAAATATCTGTAAATATAAGAAATCCTTACTTTTTTTAAAATAGAGAGATACCTTCAAGTTCTTCGTAAAATTCCAAGTCTACCTATGCAGGCCCATGCTGGACCCCTTGTTAGGGCGGTGGGCGGCCTTGGCCAGAGGGAACCAGCACTATGCAGGGGGAGGACTACTGTGGGGTATGGAATATAATAACTAAAGTGTGAATCGCACATGACGCTGGGTTCAATATGCTTTTCTGGCAGCAGGTCACGGTACGAACGGACCCTCACACATATCATACCGGTATTTGTCAAACAAAATGACCATGTATTGTTTGCTAAATGCTAATGTTCATTTGATCCATTTCAAATATTTGCAATGTCTTAAGGCAAAATAAAAGACAAAGTAGTAGTTGAAACATAATTAGTGCAAATTTTGGAAAATTTTGAAAAATTTCAAGCCAAAATTCTCGCTAAGTTGTTTTTGAAGCCATAAAATTTTCTTTTGGCACAGTTTGGAGCAATTTTGACCGAAAAGAAGTTTTTGGCACAGTTTGGAGCAGGGTAGTCAATTTGGAGCACTTTGACGCAATTGGTGCAGCTCTTACATTCCTGCACTATATATCCCTCCAGTTTGGTGCAAAATTAAGTAAACCTGTAACATAATAAAGTTATAACTAACATAATGTACAAAACTTACCTACTAACTTTAGTATAGGCAATATTCCACTTGATCGAGTGCCTGCAAAAATAAAATTAGAATAAGCTAATTGATTCAAAGAGGAAAGAAAGATCAGTACAAAGAATTCATTTGATTGTTATACTTAACATTGGATAGGTATGAGCATTTTAATTCTATTAATATTTAGCCACAAGAAACTCGTAAAATTTTTGGACTTTAATTGAAATCATAAACATAATGCTAACCAAGTTGAGGAATTTAAAAATAATAACTTATTTCTACTTTAAATTAAATTATGATATCATTAATACATATAATTAATTATAGATGTTATCTCGTCATAATTAAATTTTTTAAGAAATATGTACTATTTTTCCAGACCAGTGGATTCATAATCCACTAACTTTTATTTATATTCTATAAAAAAATTAAGAATGATGTTCGATGGGGAACTTGCAGTCGCCTCTCAGTCTATTAGATCTGAATAATATAATTCTTATAATAAGATCTTCTACAAAAAATGCACAGTTACAGAGGCAATATCAATATTATATAGTAGATGTTTATTTGACATACATGACAAACACTTTGGTAAAGATTGATACAAAAATACAAAATATCTCACCATCTGAAGTACTCCTCAATTAGCTTAGCAACCTCTTCACTCACTATACAGCACTTCTGCTGCATATACTCAAAAACGTCAACAAGAAACAATTCAGACCTCAAAGGATTCTTCAAACCCAATCTTAATGCATACAAAAAGAATTCTTTAAACACACGATTTGCTGGATACTCATCTTGCCTCATCCACTTCTTAAGAATCTCCCACGCTAAGGCCTCATCCGAATTCTTGATGGCCGCACACGCTAAGCAGTTCTTAATCACCATATTCGGTTTGTCAGCCATCTTTTTCATATAATTAAACGACAACCTCCATTGGTCTGTCGCACACAGACCTTGAATCACATGCTCTGCTCCTATACGGTCCAATATGGGCAATGCATCCAAAAACGACCTTACCTTCTTGAACGACGAAAGAATAACTTCCTGCTCACACTGATCAATATTCCTTGCACAAAGATCCATGTACTTCAAATGGGCCAAGAAATTGACACTTATATTGGCTTCTTTTAAGTACTCTAAAAATGCATGTGCTTCATTGACCTTGTTCAAGGTCAACAAGCAGTTCATGATTATGCTTGAGAAGTTGACCTCCGAGAGGATAGCAACTTCATCCATTAGGTCGGTCTTGACTTCGCCCCATTCATCAGATGTTAAGAGTGACTTTGAGGATAAGCATTCCTTGATTTTTCCCTCAGCGATTTCAATTTGAGATGGAGGGTGAAAGCGACTGCCGTAAGTCCCTTCTCTGGCATCAGGCAGGGAAGTGCGTTTGAAGTTGCCATGGATTTTGATACCTTTTTGGCCATGGCAATAGCGTTTTTGAGGTTGCCAAGGATTTTTCTTTTTTGAGGATTGCTGCAAAAGTGGATTGAGGCATAAGGCTGTGTATGATAGAAATTGCTTGCGTAGGATTGAACAGTGAAGTTCAAGACTGTTTTCTAGGATTCGGCGGATTATGTTGCAAGTAATTAGGCGACAACTATGCTGTTTTCTCAGTATAGCCAACATTTTACAGATGGTGAAGAGTTCAGATTAATTTTGAAGCTTGCCTCATGTCTTTACATTTTTATCAACATCCTGAAACATAAAATTGGTTACATATAAATAATCTTATATAATTTTTTTTTGTATTATTTCCCAGATAAACTATTTCAGTCGACGGTATTGACTTATTAATACACTTTTACAATGCTTGTTTTTCCTACAGCTTCTACAACTCATCAGGCAAACATTTCCAAGAATTTAATCAAAACTTTCATTTCCCTTAACAGCAAACTATTGAGTTCAAGCCAGAAAATAACACTTTGAAACATAATATTAACTAATAACAAAACTCGGTATTGTTTACCATTTACCTCTGTTTACCTTTTTCTTGAAATGTTGCCATTTATTACTAATAAACATTTTTTAATACTTTTTGCGAGTAACATCATTGTGCTGAAGAAATAAGTTATGTGTTTGCAATTAATCTCCTTGTCATTTGAAATTTTCAGTTTTTTATTATCAAATTTAGAGGAAAAGTACGATTAAATCACGGTGACATAGTCTAATTCCATGTAGAATTGGGTGGCATACCGCTTTAAACTTGGCAAACTAATTTTGCAGTGTCACAAGCCCTTCAACATATTTTGCGTGCGCATCCCGGAAGTTGTCATTCTTCATATTCCTCACTCTCAAACTCAACTCAACTTCTAACTTCTAACTTGATCGGCCTCAGTTACTCCTGGCTCCTGGGTGACTGGTGTAATCTTGCATGGTTGTTCTGTGTTGGGTCAACGTTAGGTTAAATTTTTTTCATAGTTTGTTTTTATATTCTTTAAATAAAGATGGGGTTGTTTAGGTTTTCAAATGCTCTCAACAAAAGGAGGTTCACTCATTATATGATCTCAAGAGGTATGTTAATTATAAAGAAGAAAAATTTACACCCATTTAAAGATCTCCGAAAATAAAGTGCCCCTATTAGTATGTTAATGTGATATTTTATTTCTATCCAAGTGTTACATTTTAAACAAAAGGAAATTTTATCTAATGAAAAGTTTGTAATTTAAAAAGAAATGTGATTATCGGCTTCTTAGTATAATATTCTTATCTTACTGATAACGATCCTTACATGAATTCTTAGTTGGTTTTATTTTATTGAATGTAAAGTCTATGACCATATCCACATTCATTTAATACCTCATTATAATAGCCGTTTGGTTTTCCTATATAATTTGAATGAGCGGAATGAATCAATCGGCATGACTGGTTAGAAAAAGTTTACAGGAAACTTTCATGTGATAGGATGCCAATCAAGTAAACAGGGAAACTTGATTTGATTAGAATCAGTTTAAAAGCGATCGCAAAATACTTGCATATTCGAAACCAAACGTAAGCAAATTCTTCCTGTCCGTATTTTTCTTTTATAAATTTGATTTGAATTTAAAGTTTTTGCACTTGTGAAGAATTTTCAACCCTGTTGTTTTAAAGTGGAACTCTGGCAAGAGTATGTATCTTTTAAAACTAATTATGTGATTTCTTAAAGATCAATTAATCAAGTATCCATTTTAGGTAAATTCCTAGTTCATATGCCTTCAAATATTTTGCATTGTAATGACAAATTTTCATTGGCATTGCAAGGATATATATACTTGCATTCCTGTGGCTTTTGAAAATTATAGAAAAACTAGATAAAGTAACCCAATTTAAAGAATTATAAGGCTTTAAGTTATTAATTTCAACAGAAAATCAATATATAGACTTTAATTGTCAATCTATTTCACATTTTTTAAAAATTCAGGTTTGAATACAAATTTTTTCCACTTTGCACTCACCAGTAAATAATCCTGGTTGCACCCATGCTAATTTTACTGTATAGTTCCTTCTTTGATATTAAATAATTGAAGACTACTTTGAAATGGATAAACAGTCATTTTTTAAATTTATTTAAGCTATATTTTGTTTTTTGAAAATTTATTTTTATGATTTTTAAAAAACACCAAATGGAACCATAGTCGCAATTTATTAGCAAAGTAAAAAACTTAAATTTGGATTCGCAAGCTGAAGTTTTCTTGTTAATCGTCATTAATGGGTTCAGCATAAAAATCAACATTAACAAATTAGTCAATTTAGATAAAATAGCTGTATTTATCATAAATTTTTTATTGTATAATGTATAATCTATTTAACACTATCATGCAATATCAGAATTAAAGGTTAACAGATATGAAGACTATTAACACGTGAAGGTTAATATGTAATATTTAATTAACTTTGAAAAAGTCGAGCCTTTTAAGAAAGAAAATAGGGACTCGTATAACTTTGTTTTAACTTAAGTGCAGTATTCTACAAATTTTTGCAAATTTTTATCTGATGCTGTTTATTAGTTTAACTTACTTCGGCTCAAATGTGAACAATCGGGGGGAATAGGAAACCAAGATCAAATGATGCACAGTTGCTGCTAATCGATGTCTTAATGAATTAAGAAATTTTCTACCCTCAAAATCAGTAAAAAGAAAAACAAAAAATTTTCTTTATAAAACCATTATTAGCCCTGTTAGAATTTGACTAATCTTTCAGAATACCTGATGTATGATTAAAAAAACATTTTGAAAGGATTCAATAGCCCATACCTTATTAATTTTAAGAATCTGAATAGATAGCAAAAATACTTTTATGATAATTTATTTTGCATTTTTTCCTTTCAGCCAAAATGCACTTAAAAAAAGAAGTAAAGAATGGTGTTGCTGTCATCAAAATTGATTCACCTAATTCTAGGGTATGTAAATGTTTTGAATGTTTGGATTCCTTAGTCTAGAAGTTATGTATTTCCAATTGTACCCCATCACCTTTATAGACCTTGGAAAGTATACTTATTACTAATTTTATCTATTTTGAATATCTGTGGTAAGGATTTTGCTACTTCTGATAACTTCGAATAATTTCAGGAAATGTAAAAAAAATCCTCTTGATTATTACACAATGTGTTTTAAACTCTAAAGGTTAGCACGGGCAGAAGATGAAAGGACAACATTAGGAAGTTATTTTTCCTGGCACATCGGTTTTTTTTGCTTTCATTATTTCTCATCAGTTTATTTGTGTTTATAAACACAACTTATAGATTTATATTTTGCCAGTTATTTACAGTAAAAACACTCACTAAAGTTGCAACCCACCAAAAAAAAATGGACTTAAAATTAAATTAATTTTATCTGCACTTTTTTTACTATCGCAACCATGCCAACCTACGGAATAACTTGCCAAATTAGCAACCCCAATTTCGCACATGTCTAAAACGCTGAATTGGCAACTATGTGCTTCATTTTTCCTCTTGCCAAGAAAAAGACAAAAAAGATTGTTTTGATTGTATTCTAAATCCATTTCTTCATATTTTCCGCCAAAACGTAATTGATATATCGTCAAATATAGGCAAGAATTATATAGATAAAAATTATAAGTAATTTTTCACATAGTATCTTTTGACTACACGCTCCATATTTAAATCAGCGTATTCCGTTTTTAGAATTGGTGTTTTTTTTTTTTTTAATTTTGCCTATATGGTTGTGATAGTATGTAAGCACCATTTTATCTAATAAGGTAATTACATCTTTTGTTATAAATCTTTCGTGATCACAAAAGTGTTTTAATGTACCTACTATTACTTGACTAAAATGGCCTTATAAAGTGTTAACAAGTGCAAGATTTGGCTTGCATAAAATTTTAGAAATGGAAACCACATAAATATTTAAAAAGAATTTCTTAAGCTCATTTTGGAAATCTTTATACACTTCATTCAAAAATGGGTTTTACATTGATTTGATTGATATTTGATGTAAACTTATTCTCGTCCTAACTATTTATTTGAGATATAATGGAAATTGTTCTGTATTTTTTAAATACATTTTTTCTTCTAGGTAAATACCTTATCTCGTGAAGTTATGTCAGAGGTCCAAGTAATGATGAGGAGTATTTGGAGTGATCCAAGCATCTCAAGTGCTGTATTAATATCTGGAAAACCAGGCAATTTTATTGCTGGTGCAGACATTGGGTTTGTGGAATGATTTTATATTTTTGTAGATAAGTTTCACAAATATTAATCGATCAGGATTTGCAAAAGAAAACTCGGTTCTTTATTTAAGAAACCAATTTTTACAAGGTTTAAACTTAGTGCTCTTTATAGTTTATTTACAAAATTGTATATAAAACAGTGAAACAGGAAATATTTGTAATTTATATTAAAATAATGTTTTATAAAATCGAAACTTCAACTTGGATAGATTTTACTTTCAATTACTCGTAAGTTAACATAGGGAAAGTATTGAATTTGGTTTTTAAAAAAAAAAGATTATTTTTTCATTTCTACATGTTTTGAATTATGTTAAGTTCGAAAAAGTGGTCTAGAAATGTGTGTGTGTGGTTAGCATAACTCCTGAATGTATTGGCCTACACTGTTCAACTTTGACATATAGGTTAGTGGTGGCCATGAGACCTGCCATTAAAATTGTTGTCAAAATTGTGCATGCAGCTAATGTAGCTCCCATTGAAAAATTTATGTTTTTCAGCTATTGCCAAAAAAACAGCCCTGACGATTTTGGTAAAAATCGTTGTGGTAATGTCTTTTAATATGCTCTAAAATTCCCAACCTCCGAAATTTCTGTAGAAATGCAAGTGAAAAAGGAATGTCTTAACTCAGAGTTCTCTTCCCTTGACTATCGCCCATCTACTACCGTTTCTTCTCTGTTGCACTTACAAGAAAGGATAATGTACATTTTGATGTTTTTTTTTGCTAGTGTAATACTTTTTACCTAAAATATAGCCATACTGGCCATTTTTTAAAATATGAGGAGGAAAACGATTAATCAATCCATGAAAAATTTAAATGCAGTGACCAGTATTAAATGTAATTGAAAGTTGTGTGATGTTCCACACCCCTAGTTGCAGCAAAGGGCTCCAATTATCTTACAAATTTTATTATTTTGTTTTATTAACTCTCCACTATGGAAACTCGTATCTTGATAAAGGACATTTATTTTTGGCTTTGCTTAGTGTTAAAAGGGTAATTTTGTCTGCATTTGACGAGTTATATCCTCTTTTTAACAAGTTATCAAAAGAGTGAAAGCAATTTATTTGAAAAAGCAGGAAAAAATGCACCAGTTGCTTTTGATTGTGAAACTCAGATTTTTAAAACTTACTATATTTTTAATTTAAATTCTTGTAGCGCATGTAATTCCTAACTATGAGTCAACATTTACGTAAATAAGTCTACATTTCTTCTCTATATTTTAAATATACAAATTATTTTCAGAATGTTAGAAGCATGCAAATCAAAAGAAGAAATTATTACTTTATCTAAAGCTGGACAAGAGGTATTGCAAGAAATAGAGAGCAGTCAAAAACCAATTGTAGCAGCTGTTTCGGGAACCTGTCTTGGTGGAGGCTTAGAGGCAAGTTATATCTATGTTACGAGTGTTTCTCACCACTTTGTAGATTTAACCAATCTTTATATAAAACTAATTTAATAGCAGTCAAAAATTTTTAATCAAAAAATTAACACTAAAGATAGTTTCTTGTTACTTTGTTAACAGGTGTAGCTATTTTATTTAAAAAAACAGTAATAAACTAATTTTAGAAATGCTAATAGTAAAACAGCTTTACTTTACTAGATCTCTTCCAAGCTTTGTTGATCAGCTTCTATTGTCGTTGTTTGATATAGTACAAAATGCTGTATGTTATGAAAGCTAGTTGATGTCTATGTGATGTGATTTTGTGATTTGGAAAATATTACATTAGAGGCCAGAAAAAAGTGTTATAAATTTTACTTAAGTGATTACAAAGGTGACTAGCTATATATTTCATTCAGTTTATTGTGTTATAATTCTTAACAGTTTTTATTGGTGATATAATTACATTTTACTTATATATATGCTTCACTGTAAAGTTTAAAAAATAGTTTGATATAATTTACATTACTTAATAATCAAATTTAAATTATATTACAACATGTTTTCTGTTGAAAACTTTGGCACATGTTTAAAATTTAAATTAGTTTTTGCTTTGACAAAAAGCTAAATGTTGATTTTAAAGATTTTTAACAGTGCATTCATCAGAAAATATAGTTTTCATTTAAATTTATCACAAAATAAAATATATTTTATTAAGTGCTTATTAAGAATATGAACTTTCTTTGTTAACAGCAGAATCTATTGTAAAATTTATGATAATGATACAGAAATGATTTGTAGATTAAGTAAGTTAAATGTTATTGAACATTTGATGAGACAAATGTTACTCAAAAAGTATTACACAGCCCACTAGTAAATGTCCAATCTCGGTTTTTAAAGTTATTTTCATTCAGGTTTCCTATACTTTCAAGAAAACTCCTAGAAATGAATTTTGTCTTTCCAAGACACTAGAAAGCTATTGAAGGTGTTTTTTTTGTTTTTTTTACAGATCAAAATATTCTATTTGACAATTTTTTCAAGCTGTCTAGGAATTAATTATTATCATTCTAGTAAAAAAAAAATACTCTTGTATTTCTATTGAGATTCTTTTCAAAATGTAATGAAAAATCTGATTATAGCTTTTATATATATCGCATATATTAAAAATTAGAACAAAATATATTTTAATCTATTATACTATAAAACATTTCCAGGTTGCCTTGGCATCACACTATCGAATCGCTGTGAAAGACAAAAAAACAGGATTTGGTCTGCCTGAAGTTTTACTTGGATTGCTTCCTGGAGCAGGCGGAACACAAAGGTTGCCAAAGCTAGTAAGTATAATCGACCTTAAATGTATTCTTTACAACCAATAAAATTATTTTTAAGATGCAAGCTTGAAAAAATTACTTTAAAGTTCTGTCTCTTTGGTAAAAGTTGTCAAAATAATTATGTTTATATTATGTTAGGGACCATGCTCTTTTTATGTTTCCTTTCTTTTTATGTTTCCTTTCTTTTTATGTTTCTAATATCAATATTATTATAAACATTTGCATCATAGTCAAGAACCCACTTGAAAAAGAAATCGGAATAGCTACTAAGTTTCATTTCTAATTTCTAGATCTCCCTACCTGATGCCCTTGATATGATGCTCACAGGAAAAACAGTCAGAGCAGACAAAGCTAAGAAGTTAGGAATTGTGGATTTACTTGTTGAACCATTAGGTGAAGTATTTAAGAACTTAATTTTTAAGGCACTATGTTTTAGGTACTTAGTTTTTATGTTTGATTAAAATCTACTATTTATGCACTTGTATTGAAATATAACCCTTTTATAAAATTATTTATTTAACTATTTCAAAACAAACAATTGTATCCTTGATTAAGCATGGATGTTTGTTGTGATTTGAAATCCACTTTAACCCATTGACGGTCATGCACTTATATATACGTCTTAAGATCCCCAGTTTTTCTAGCAATACACAACATTTTTAAGTTTATAAATAAAAGTTAAAATAAGATATATTTTAGATATTTTTATTAGGATAATAGTCTATAACCTATCTAAAACCAATTAAATAAAAAAATTATGTATTTGAATCAAAAATATAATTTCAAAATTATTGCAGGGAAAACAACTGGGGAATTTTGCCCATTCCCATGACCGTCAGTGGGTTAAGCTGAATGTCCCGGCCTCATCTGTTATTGTGTTGCAAAAATAGATTTTTGAGCGTACAAAACAATCAAATCTCTAAAACATTATTCTGCAAATGGAATTTGCGTTACATTTTGTAGCAGTTAATTAGTCTCGATGGGAAAAGGAAAATTACTCATTTTTTGTAGTAGGGTAACATAGAAAAAGTGTATCTTTCTAAAAATATTTCTCAACTTTTGAAAGTTTTAGAACTCTAGTTACAAACACATATTGAAATGTTTGTTTTTCCTTTGTAGGTCCAGGCGTGAAATCACCCGAAGAAATGACCTCAGAATATCTGGAAGAAGTGGCAGTGCAAGTTGCTCTCGATTTGGTGAAGAAAAAAGGAAAGGTGGAACGAAAGAAGCCTCTTATGCAAAGTAAATAAACATCGTTTAATTGGTGTTTCCTATGCTAGTTCTAACATGTTACTAGAGTCCATTAAGCAATTAAGAGCTTATTAATTTTGCTTCATGTTTCCAAGTGTCCTCTGTGATGTTTTAAAAAGGTTTAATTAAAATTTTTAGAATTGTTCACTAACGTTATAGTACAAATTAAAACTTGAAGTAAATATATTGTTTGAACTGTTTTCTTGATTAAAACCATTTCTAGAATTTAGCATTACTCATGATGTGCTTTTTCTTTTATCAATTTCAAGTGTTCTTGCAAAAATTAAACAGTACAAAAAAATAACTTGTCATTTTAGATTTATTTTAAATGAAATTAAAGCCTAATAGTTTCCTTTGTCTAAAAGGTTTATAATTTTTTAACAAAATTTATTCTCTATACCATTCCTGTTCTTAAAGCTTTTTAAATCTTAAGGAGAGATTTCTTCTCCCTAATGTTTTATTTTGTTATTTTTATTTACTCCTTTTAAAATGGCATGTCTCATCTCAATTTGTTTCTTTTTTTAGAAATTTTGAAAGCTGCATTGAGTTTTAATTTTGTTCGCGACCAAATCTTTTCTCGGGCTAAACAGCAAGTAATGAAGCAAACCAATGGACTTTACCCCTCACCTTTGAAAATACTAGAAGTGAGTTTTCTTACTTATATGTAACCAATATTAACCTCGTGTGGATATATATGACAAATGATAGTTGTAGGAAATAACTATGTCTTTTACCCATTAACCGCTGGTGTTGCGTTCACGCAGCGCTTAGAAAACATAACTACAATAAATATTTAATCAATTTTAAACTAATATTTTGAGGTTTATGTTCATTGGTAAGGTTACACACTTTAATTTCAAACAATAAGAACCATTCTAAACCTTATTGTTTTTACGTAGTAATAACTTAAACATTTCCGAAATCCGCTGAGTTGGACTGACAATCGATAGCTAAATCGATTCCGAAAGAAAAAGAAAGGGAAATAATTTTTATTCGACATAACATTTCATATCTCCATAGTTCATTTGAAGGTCACACGCAAATAAAAAATATTTTGATGAATTCATCTTCAAGCTACGATGTTGGAAATACTAGTGTTGCGCATCTTCAGCGGAAAAGAGGGTCCACATTTTCTGAATTTTTTTAGCACCGCGTGTCGCACAACTGCTTCATTTTGACTTTAAATATCTCGAAAGCACTATCTTACGCTTAGTGAAGCTCTGGATGCTTTTTACACCATTGATTCAGATGACAATGAAATGGACATTGTTATTATTTCACCAGAATTTGGCAAAGTTACTAACAAGGTAGAAGGGGACAATACAGTAATAAGTGACTCAAACGTTTTACCAAATGACATTTCTGGAAAAGTTGAATTACATTCAAAAAGGAAAGATAAGGACCAAAATAATATGGATAGTACAAAGACAAAGAAAAAAATTGAGCCTTTGATATGGAAGAAAATAGATCCTATTTATACATCGATACCAAAAAATGAAGAAACATCGCGAAGTTGAAAAGAGAGTTAAAAAATTTAAGTTGTGAGGAAATTTTTGTTAAGTTTTTTGTCTCTGAAATTTATGCATTGCTCATTAATCAAACCAAATATATATGCTTAGCGAAATAATTGGACTGACTTTTTTGCTTCCGAGAGTTACCTAAAAAGGTTTATTGGTTTTCTTCTTCCTACTGGATACCATACATTGCCACAAGAAGAAATGTATTGGTCATTAGATAAAGATGTATCGCTCCCGTTTGTTAAGGAGTCAATGTCACGTATTCAGTACAGGAATATAAAACAAAATTTGCATATGGCATATGACATCAATGTTGACAAAACTGACAAATTGTACAAGTGTGAGAGTTCAAAAGTGAAATTTGTTGAATAAGAAATTTTAATAGTTTCAAATATTTGCACACGACCTAAGCATAAACGAACAAATGATTCCTTATAGAGGAAAACATTCTGCAAAAATGTTCCTAAAAGGAAAACCTGTAAGATTTGGTTATAAAGCTTGGACCCTTGCATCACATGATGGTTTTTGTGTTGATGGATTTTGTTAGATAAACTACTGGTAGACCAAGCAAACTAAGTCTTTCTTTGGCAGTACCAAATCAAAAAGGACATTTTCTTATACGATCAACTGACAATAAAAGACTTCGCAGTAAACATAGTCACAGTCAAACTATGTATTGCTGTAATGGTTGTGAAGTGGCCTTACACCAAGAATGTAGTCAATATTTTCATACAAAATGAGGCATATTAAATAAATGTATGTACTTACATAGTACCAAAAGTTTATATTTTTGAAAAGAAGCTGTATAATATCGCCTGCGGTTAATTACAGTCGTTGAATATTCCACATTAACGAAATATGAAATTCTTGAAAACTGCCGATTTTAACTCGGGTTTTACGCTGACGTTGCACCAACTCAACAGTCATTTTCTCTAAAGATAAGTAAAATATTCCAACTTTTTCTTTAAATATGTTATTATGACCCTAAAATCACAAATGTTATAAATACTGACTGTGTTTTTTAAGAATTTCGAGTTAGATTCTCACAGGACAGGATAGCAGGGATGAGTTTGTTCCGCCATGTGGCGGAATCCCGCTTTTTCAATTTTTTAGAAAAAAAATAATTCCGCTTTTTCAAAGGAAGTTCCGCTTTTCTAATTTCTGAAATTTTTTTCGTTTTTTCCCGATTTTTTTTATCCCATAGAAAAATAACCTTTTTTCTAAGGCTGAATCGTGATGCAGCTTCCCTTCCGTCCGATCGGGAAGAACGGAAACCCTACAGCATTCCTGCTCCAAGTAGAAAAATCTACTGAAATGCATCTCTTTAGTTAGATTGGCACTTAAACTGGCATTTTATACTTTTTCAACTGCGCCGAAATTTGATTCTTTGGTGCCTTTTTTTCTCTTTTCAAAATGGAATTTCCTTCATACTCATTCACGCGATTAACGTATACGAATAATGTGCTTGCTTTCAAGTCTGACATCCACGAAATTATCGTTTGTTGTACGTGTAAACGTACGTTGGTATGCGATGCTCGTTTTCGCTAATCATTACGTTGATGTAATGTCCACTACTGCTGAGATTTGTGTGGCTATGACGTGTGTTATCGGTGGGATTTAAGTTGCTGTGGTTTTCATTTTCGCGGAGTATTACGCCGATATAACAACGCTATTGCTGAGAATTGTTCTGGTATATTCGGCGTTAACACTGATATTTACGTTTATTTGATGGTCATTTTCGCTGAGTGCTACCTTGTTGTAAAATCTGAGATTTGCACCGATGTTTCCGAAAGAATGTCAATATTACCATGATGAATTGTGTTATCGCCGAGATTTACGTTGTTGTGATTGTAATTTTCGTTAAGTGTTACGCCGATCCAATAGCGCTATTGTTGAGTGTTGCCCCGGTATATTTGACTCTAACTTTGATATTTCTGTTGGCGTGAGAGTATTTTCGTCGAAAGCCATTCTGTAGTAACATCCAATGTTACCGAAATTTGCTCTAGTATTACCAAGAAAAGATCGATATTACCAAGATTTGTGTTGATATTGTGGACGCTATCGCTAATATGCGCGTTGTTGCGATGTTCGTTTTTGCCGATACCTAGATTTTTTCCCGTATTGCTTACAATACTTTTGTTAAAGTGATGGTCATTTTCGCCGAGGTTTACGCTAATACAATACCTGCTATTACCGAAATTTTTAACACCGAATTGTAGCTATTCATCTAGACTTCCGTTAATGCGATAGCCACCATATTCGTGATTAGTGTCTGTTTAAGGTTAAATTTCGCAGTTTGATTTAAATCTATGCAGAACTACTCAAATTTTTTGTATCATTTCGTATAAAAATATTCTGAAAAGTAGTAACAATTGTAATTTTTCTAAATAATCTGTGTTTAAAATTGTTATTTTAACTGCAATTGTATGTAAAATTGTTTGTTACTTTTTACTTTACTGAACAAGTTTAACGACATGAATACAAATTTAGATTTTAAGATTTTTAGTATTTGTAGCTTAAAAATTTAGAAAACTGGGTTTAATTAAATTCGGCCTGTTTGTCAATGTGTTATAATTGCTTGAAGTTGTTTGACTTGTTGAAATTTTGAAGTTTTTGCTGGTTTTCATCAAATTCACTGGATTTTTTTTTTGCTTTGGAGCTATACCATGCCTGATGACAGCACAAAGTGTATCTCTATGTCTAGGTGCCGCTATTTTAAACCATTTTTGCTCACGGACAGACAGAAATGGTGCAGTGTTATAAATGCACATGGAATTTTTTTTTTTAGCTTAAAATGTGTTTTACGCATAAAATTTTTGGATTTTTGTTTTCAGCTTTTTGATTTTTTACCAAACTCATCCCTGGGATAGACTCAGATTAAACACAGGAACAGGACTACTTGGATTGTCCCCCCAGCGCATCATTGGTATCAGTATCCCCGTCCTGGGTGCTCCCTTGCTCAGGGTTTTAATAGACAGGAACAAACTAATCTTGTCCGCTTTCGAAGTGGCCACCTTTCAGACATTGAAATTTATTGAGGGATCCAGGAGCTTCGAAATCTGCAAACACTGCTCTACTGAACAGGCTTCGCCTGATCACATCCTCGCGTGCCTGGGACTATCTAAGAAGGATTTGGCCATCGACCCTATTTTGGTGTTGGATTTTTTGAGGATGTGCGACATCATGGACCTAGTCTATCTCTGCTGGCCTTTGGGGGCATGCAACAACAACAACAGGATTTCAAGTTTTGGCTGTTAATGAGTTAATATGTTTATATTTATAATAATGAGGAATGTATAGGAAGCATACCAATATTTTCAAGCCTGATTCTCATTTTTGCGTTTGAAATTTGTCTATTTTATTCCACTTATTTTCCCGGAGCAAAATTTCAAATTTTAGTACATTTGAAGGAGCTCCAAAATTTTAGAATAGAAAATGGTAATCCCTAATGGTGACACATTTCTATTTAATTTCCTAATCAACTTTCAGCAACTTAAATCAAGTTGCCGGATACAAACCCTCCAAGTTCCATGTTAGTAAACTTTCCTTCCGGAACTTAAAATAAGTCTTTGTGTACTTTTCAGTTGTAACATTTTAAATGCTGTAACATAAAATTACTGATATTAGTTTATAATTGCAGAACATCACATCATATGAACACGGAGCATATAAATACAAATGTGGAAACAAGTAAAAATTACTTAATTAATTTGAAGCATGAAGTACACAAAATTCAATACCAGGGCTCCCACAGTCAATAAAAGTTCTTAATATTTTTTAACTTCTTTTCAAGGCCTTGAAAATGCTTAGAGGTACTTAAAAGTCCTTAATTTTGCTCCTTAATAATTTCTCCTTAATATAATTTCTCTTTGTCCTTAATAATTTCTCTGAAGTATATGCATTACGCATGCGCAACTTGTAACTTTTTTGATAGACATGATGAAAATAGACATGATGAAAAATAGTCTAATTTATATATAGACAGGATGTCTGAAAACAAATTTTCAATTGTCCTTAAAAACATTATTTAGGTCCTTAAAAGTCATTGATTTTTATTCTGTGTTTTGAGTGTGAACCCTGACTACACAAACAATTATAACAGACAATGCTGTTTCATTAAAAAAAAAAAAAAAATGATAATCAATTCTCTCATATAATGTGCCTGAAAGTTTAACATAAAATTGACTCGAATTGCTTGTTATGTCAAAAAAACATTTGAAGTATACCATGTACTCCTTAATTTCTAACCTTGTTTTAAGTCCGAATTCCACTATTTTATGCATTTTGTTTACTTTGTTGATTTTATTTTAGTTTGAATTGCATACTTTTTTATTTTGAGTATAGGTTGTCCGCACTGGTTTAGAAAAGGGCTCTGCTGCAGGGTACGCTGCAGAAAGTGATGGTTTTGGCACTTTAGGAATGACCACTCACTCAAAAGCATTGATTGGTTTATACAACGGACAAACTTTATGCAAGAAAAATCGTTTTGGGAACCCAACAAACCCACCTAAGTATGATAGTGTTTTTGAATTTTGAAGTAGTTAGTCTTTTTTATTATTTAAGATTGTATTCTTAAACTTGTTTTTTATTATTATTTATAAAGCTTTATTCAGACTTAAATCAGATTTTTAATTAATTTTTTTTTTTTTTTGGGGGGGGGGAGGTTGTTTAAAGTTTTTTTTTTTTCTTATTTAAATAATAAAATTTGACATCAACTAGAATAATTAATATTCAAATAACAATTATTCCTTCTGAAAATAGTTTAAACTAAGTAAATAAACAATTGTTGTTACTTATGTGAACATTCAAGTCGTATTAAATTTTAATATTTTATTTAGAGGTACTATTTTTTAAATTCAATGTATACGATATTATACAGTAGTAATTGTTTACTACATAATACTTGAAATATTGCTCTTAGATTCATCAGTAATGGTGATAAATTGTTAAAACACAAAACCTCTATTTTAGAAACAAATTTAAAATGCGGCCTATAATTTAATTATTCCTAAAAAAAAAATTATAAAAAGAAACATTTGGTTTAAATTATGCTAACCTTGATTTAAATTACATATCATGTTTATTTTTAGAACTGTAGCTGTACTGGGAGCTGGTCTAATGGGTGCTGGAATCGCCCAAGTCAGCATCGATAAATCATTTGATGTTGTTTTAAAGGATGTCAGCAACGAAAGTTTGGCAAGAGGACTCAACCAGATATACAAAGGTCTAGATTCAGGAGTGAAAAGGAAAAGAATATCTGCGTAAGTACAGCAATTTAATGATAATTAAAAATAACATGTAAAATAAATTCCTAGAACATTTCATTCAGCTTTGTTATAATCTTTGTGCACTTTGATATTTTAAGTTTAATAAAACTACTTATTCAAAGAATTTTATCATTTAATTCTATCTAGAAAAAGTCAGGTATTTTTAAATCTATTATATTAACTTCGATTTTGTATGTTTTTTTCGGCGGCAGGCAAATCTGCGGAGGCCTAATTAACCCCCTTACCATCATTCAATTGTGCTGAAACTAGGCAGATAGATTCAATGTCGATGACAATGCATTCTATCAAATTTTGGCAGCTGTCACTGTCACTAAAAGGTTGGTTTTACGGAGTTCTAATAAACCAGCTTGCTGTCAACCAATAGCTTTGATTTAGTATTTAACCGATCATTGAAGAAACTCTTTCCTGTCACCAAATTTGTTTTAATAAATAAATAAAAAAAAATAATTAATAAATAACTAAAATGTTTTAATAAATAAATAATAAAATTATTTTAATCAGAATAAATAAAATATTTGAATATGAGTTCATAAATTCACATTCATTTTTAATGAATAAATTTTGAAAAATAGTTTACTGTATATTTTGCTGATAGAGATGTTTTTAATATTTAAAATTAGATACCAACAGCAAGCTCACGTTGGCAACAGAAACGGCCCTTTGTTAATATATATAATAATTGGTGATGCATATAAAGGATTTATATTACAAAGTTTGTTTTTATAGGTTATATTATTTATGCACGATTTTGTTACAAATCTGTATTTTTTCTTTTGAAAGATTTAATATTTTCTTTCTTAAGATTTCTTTACTTAACACTGTTAAGTATTGCAGTGTGATCATTTGAAATATAATTACTACAGTACAGCAACAACAACAAAATTGAAAAATCAATCAGCAATATTGGTAATTTCAGGGACTTCATAGGCTTTCAATTTCGCAAGAGATAAATTATACAATTACGAATCCAATTAATGTTATAGAAGATTTAATTTAAAATTATTAACTATAATACTTTCTGAGAAATTATATATTTTGCACTTTAGTTTTAAATTCCTTGCTACTGTGATCACATGAAATTGTCGCTGACTGAGAACTGTAAGGAATTTTTATTTTTTCTCTTTATACACCTTCTTAATTTCTATAAATTTACTTCTTGATTTAATGAATTTACTTACTTGACATTTTATTGTCTTTCTGCAGCCACGAAAGAGATAAGTTCATGTCTAAGCTTTCCGGGGCAGTGACATATGACGACAAATTCAAGAATGTAGACATCGTAATCGAAGCTGTGTTCGAAGACCTTGGCATCAAGCACAAAGTGATCAAAGAGCTTGAACAACATCTGCCGGCTCATTGCGTCATTGCATCCAACACATCCGCCCTTCCCATTCACAAAATAGCCGAAGCAAGCAAGAGGCCAGATAAGGTAAGCTGTGTGATGTTTTTAAATGATGCTCACTGGCTATCTGTTTGGGGATATTTTTTTTTTTTTTTTTTTTAATTTGTTCTGTTTAAACTCATTGTCTCTGAGTATGGACAGGTTTTCCAAAATGCAAGGGGAGTCGGGGTTTTATTGGCAGTATCTGGTCACTGCAAACTGTTTTAATAGTATGAATTTACGTGATTATTTTGATAGTTTTGTATCGATTGTCCGACTGCCTGATGAGAGTGCTGTAGTTCTTTTAGTACTTTTTCCTCCAAGGTGAGACGTTAATATAGAGAAAAGGGGTTGCATTTGCCCTTAAATTCCTAATATTCCTTAAATTTTTGTTTCATCCTAAAATTGTACTTAAATGTTTCTATAATCTTTTAAAAGAAATTAAGAACTCCGAAAATTCCCTATTTTTATACAAAACCCGCAAAAAAAACACCAATATTCCTACTGATGAGAAAAGCAGGGCTGCCACAGGCGACTATTTTAGTTGCTAGACGACTATGGCTACTATTTCAGTGAAATAAGGGCCCAAAATGACTATTTTAGACCAAACCTTCAACTTTTTTTGGATTAAGGCGACTATTTTTTAAGAAATTACTGTCGGATAGTAGGGCAAACAAAAAATCGCATTTTTAATACTAATGCAGTTTTGTCAAAACAGTAATATTTTTAAGGAGGGGAGAAGAGTGAACGTTGTCGAAGTTGATGTTAATTTTAGTTAAGATTCATCGGTCGAGTGGTCACTTTTATAGTCCAATGATAGTATCTCCCTGGTAACTGCGCACTGGCTATTGTTATTATCGATGTCAAACTTGGTTGTTTTTGCTAACCTGTTTGGTTCCTATGTTTTATCTTTCGTCATTGCAAAGCTCAATAACATTCACTATATATACTCTCAAATATTAAATTGTTCTGCCTTATTTACTTTAGTTGACAAAAATGAATTTGTGGAATTTGCCGTGAACACTATAAGAAAATGCCATCAGTATAGAGAGTTTTCTTAACACTAGATTGCCTAAGCAAGTCATTTTGA
Source organism: Linyphia triangularis (assembly GCA_963978545.1). NCBI lineage: Eukaryota > Metazoa > Arthropoda > Arachnida > Araneae > Linyphiidae > Linyphia > Linyphia triangularis. The sequence continues at coordinate 19,252,361 of OZ021727.1, forward strand.
CTGCTTTTGAATTTCAATTAAAAAAATAATTATTTAAATAATGACACAGCTTCTTATAATTTTGTGACTTTTTCTACAACATATAAATGGATTAATTAATCATTGTTATTGCGCCCCCCTCCTTCACTTCCAGTATATATATGTGTGTTATACCTATATTGCCGAAAAGCAGTCATTTTGACTGCTTGGAAAAGACCAGTTCGGCTCTGGATTGAAATAACATGATAACATACAAGTTCATGATAAATTGTCGATTTCGACATATACTTGATAAGTTGCAGTTGTTCAATAACTAAAGTTATTGTTATTCGAATCTTTATGCCAGGCCTGGCCACGCGCTTTGTTCCCTTTGAACGCGCTGTAACGTAATTCGGATGGGAAGGAGGATCACTGAGTGTATGATCTCATACTGTAATCGATATGGCTAAAATGTCCAGATAATGTATAAATTATTTTTTTCGAACTGAAATACATTTTTTTTTATTGTTAATACTTATTAATAACTTGTTATATGACTGTAAGTGATATAAAATATATTAAAAATTACTGTTAAACAAATTTCTTTGCGCATTAGTTATTTTTTCACAATGCAGTCATTTTGACTGCTTTCAGGCAATATAGGTATATACTAAGCTCCCGTCTTTCTAGTGTTAATTTATTCTATTTCAATTGAAAATTTATAACTGCATAAAAATGACGATTAAAATATACATTTCGCGATCCCACTTAGCCAAAGGGGCATCTACTTTTGCACAGTTTAAATGGCCTGATAACGTCATCGTAAATCGTTTTCTTCTCTTTTTAAAAAGCCACCTGATTTTTCCAAGGTAGTTGTAGTATTTAAGTATAAGAAATCCTTGTTATTTTCCCAAGTCAATCACCAGGTAATCCCGAAAGAGGAGGAGCGTATTGTGTGACATTTTGCATCCACACATCACAAAAATGTAACAAAACTCAGAAGTGGAAGTTACTTGTGTGTGAAATAAGACGGTTGTGAAAAGCAGCCTTTTGTTTCTTTGACTTAACATACAGAGAATGAAATCCACACTAAAAATCACACACGATATAGTTCTGCGGATATGCCGATTTCAGCGTTTTTGACCAAAACATACACTCCAACTGCTACGAAATTTCCGTAGTTGCTATGGAAATTAGTAGTACACTACAGAGTTACGGACGTACAGCAAAAAACTACGGATTGGAATGAAATCGCTGTAAATATCATTTTGCCCGATTTCCAGCTCAATATTTTCCGCACTTTTAAGAAAAAATATTAATTTTCCTCTCCCCTTCTTAACGGAGAAGGAGAACGATCGTGTTGTCAAAGTGACGTCGCGTCACATTTCGTATATTTTTGTTGTGCGAAGTAAAGTGAGTTACATAAAATAGTTGTTTGAAGAAGAAAAACTTGAACCGGGATCGTAATCACAAATTTTCACCGCGCCACAGATTTCGAATTGTTTTAATACGTGAAGGTCATTACAATGGATCGTTACTTAAAAAGACCTAATCCGGCTCCCGGCGAGGAAAAGCCGTGCAAGAAGAGGACAAATAATTAAATATTTCAAGATTTTTAATTATTTAAAAAACATTTGACGAGAAGCATTTAAGAAGGATATTTCCTTTCAGACACACGAAATCGCGATGCCTTCTTATTAAATTTAGTGGAATGTTTTTTACAATTTACCTGTTGCCAATTTGTTTTTAAAAGACAGTTTTATATTTAAAATTAAATATCACAGAAATTCCTTAAAAATCCCGGATTATTTCCGATTTTTAAAAAACAAAACAAAAAATCTTAAAATAGGTTGTGAAAAGTTCTTAACATTCATTATATCAATTTTACAATATTATAAATTGATATTTTAATTAAAATGAATATTTGAAGAACATTTTCCAGTGTAAAATCAACAGGCTCAAGGCCCAACAGGGTTGGTTAAGTAAATATATATATACACGTATATAGAAATAGAAAATAATTTGCATACGATAGTTAGATCATACATACAATATAGAATAGTTACAGGATCATACACACAATATACAATAGTTACAGGATTATACAATACAATATACAAAGTTGACACAAGTTTTTTGCCAGTATCTAAACTAGCGTTCGGCACTAACTTTTAGAGGCGGCCCTTATGACTTATGTTGGAGTTTTGCGCACGCCGGATACATCAATATACATGTCTTAAATTAATATTAAACTGGGAAAAATATATAGATTTTTTTCTATCCTAATAAAATTACAATTAATATTTGATTCTTTCTTTCAAATAATTAAAAAATAATTTTCTTTATTAGTAAATCAAAGTTTAAAAAAGAAGTGAATCTTTTGTTTCAACGTGACAATGAGACTTGACCTAACTTTTAATAAAAGTATTTAAACTGTACTTCCAGATTACTCCATTTTAGTCGATATCAATTGTGAGATGATGGCGGTAGAAATCATTCAGTTTATTTTATGATAATGTGAACGTCTTTCACAGTACTTATTGTAACCATTCTTAATAAATTGTTTAAATGATATCCAGTTAACGTATTCCTGTATTTATTCTTGATAAAAACTACCTTGCTGAAAGCTTCTTCATATAGTTTCTTAGCCATGTAGTGGAGAACTCTGTTTTACATAGTTAACACATACCATTTCGGATAAATTACAGTTATCTAAGAAAAAGTCCTTACCGTGAAATTTGATTTTCTTTTTAATCTTCTGTGGAGCTGGTGGGCCGTAGAAAAATCGGTTGCATGCCACATAGTGTCTAACGTTGATCTAAACAAAAGAATATGTCTGTTTTACGAACCTATGCCGGCTTCAAAAGAAATATCCCTAAATGTTCTTGAATTATCCCTACAATTTTTAGGAACTATTTTAATGTTCCTGAAATTCTTAGAATCATCCCGAAAATCCCTACCTTAATTTAAAATACTCCGTCAACGAAGAGAAGCTTGCCTTGAAGTTCATCTCATTTTGAAATTTAAATTACTTTAAAAAGTCCAAATGTTATAAAATGTTGGTGCAGTTTCCCTTCGAACATGACTCTTGTCTTGTATTACATAACATCATAATGTGGGCTTGTTTTGAACCTTTGCCATAGTGATTCTTCGGTTAAGCAATATTGTTATTAGAATTATAACTTTTAAAGTGACTTTATTTTTGGTTGATGCCTGATGATTAAGCAACTGATCTCTTCAAGAATATGTGAAATGCATAAATTAAATCCAGATTAAGTATATTCTCCATTATAAGGAGTGTGAAGTATTAAATTGGAAACTGTTCTTAATTTCAAATTAAGCAGATTGTCTCTTTTTAACCAAATTTGAAAAAGCTTGTACGATTATTAAAACGGGGATTTTGCTTTTTTATTAAAGCATACAGGCAAAAAATTTCTAATGCACTGTTTTATGTGATTAGCCCCCAGCAGCGTTGGATGAATATCTGCATTTTTTTTTTTTACAACTTTTAACTTACTCTTTTTTCTTTCAATTGCTCACATGTTTACAAAGGGTAATGAAATTATTGTTTTCAGTAAAAAAAAATCTTTCAGCATTTCTGGTTGTTTTAGAGCATCACGACTTCAAAAAAGTAGTCTAGAGAAAATGTCTGTGGGCGTAGTCACTATAACTATCGAACGAATTGACCTATGATGTTCAAATTTAGTGTACGAGTCAGTGGTAGGGATGGGACCTAGCGCTAAGTTTTCGATCGAAATTGTATCGCTCAGGTAACTGCCATGAAAAAAAAACATTTTTTTCAGTAGTTGCTAAAAAACGGATATTAACGATTTTGATCAAAATCTCCGGTAATGCCTCGTAAGGTGTTCTAAACACCCCCACCTCTGATATTCTCGTAAAAACAATAAGTGCCTAAAAAGTTGAAAAACGAATGTCTTCAACATAGGGTTCTCTTCCCTTGTGCATTGCATTGCAGTTGTAACCACACCAAGTATAAACTGATGTTCTTAATATTTTTTTTATATATATGTATAGAAAACTCTATCTCCTTGATATTTTATATGAATTAACTTGAAGTTTAAATACAAGGGTTTTTTCCCGTATACGTGTATAAGAAGTTTCTTAATAGCATGCAATTTTTTTTTATTTTTTTTTTTTTATTATCCATAGCAAATATAACACAAGAATTTTGCTTTAAAAGAAAAATTAACTTTGACCTTTTTTGCTAAAGAAATTTATACTTCATTGTAGTAATAAATGTTTAATTTCAATAGAAAGCAAATTCTAAATTTTATTTATTAGTTTGTATGAATTCCATGTTCATTATATCTGGACCAACCAATCTTTATTTGACTGTTTGTAGGTGGTAGGAATGCACTACTTCTCTCCAGTGGACAAAATGCAATTGCTGGAGGTGATCACCACTGATGCCACCTCCAAGGAGACAGCAGCAGTTGCCGTCGACGTTGGCCTCAAGCAAGGAAAAGTGGTGATTGTGGTGAAGGATGGACCAGGATTCTACACCACCAGAATCCTTGCCCCTATGCTTTTTGAAGTGATCTACTTGATGCAGGTACAATCAAATTTGCTCTTATTTTAATTAGGAGTGATTTACATAGGAGGGTTTAAACTGTGAAAGTTTTTTAAAGAAAAAGGTGATGCAGTTTTGGTATAGGGACCCTATCATTAAGGTAATTGTTATCTTTAAAGATTGCACAGTAGTCCATATGTGAATTTAACAGGATGCCCTTTATGATCAGATTGACCACTGTCATATAAAGCATCTTAACATTAAGTTGTTAAGGATGACTGAGGGGGGATTCAACTTGAAGCTATGGAGCATATATTTTGCAAATGACACATCAAGAGAATAAGGCTCAGAACATGTAGTGTTATAGATTTAAAGTGGGCAGGTGGAAAATGTTTTCTTATTAGACTGTTTGGCCCTTTTCAAAGCTACAGACCTTTGGTGAGCTTGGCTTCTCTCCATTAAATGTAATGTACTGTCACAGAATTCAATATGAATTTGTGCCCAGTTACTCCCAAATGTCAGGGCATTTCCGCTGTTATTAGTTTCATAAACAGCTCTCAGTATCGCAAATCCAAAAAGAAAATAATCCTTTTTGTATAAAAAAAAGCATAAAATTTTACCAGATAATCATGAATTATATCTATACTGAAACTTTGCTGATTAATAATAATGCATCAAGTGCCTATCTTATTGTTTCTAATTGATAGGAATATGTTAAATATAACTAATCTGACCCTATGTTTGTTTAGTTCAATTTATGCACATCTCAGTTTATACATGGATTCTAAATTTAGTTTTTCTCAACTTAAGAATTTTATATTAGAAAGCTAATTATAGAAATTATTCTAGATTTACACCGTATTGACTAAATATAAAACAACCCTATTTTAATGACATGATACTTAACAGAATGATAATACTTTGAATTTCTTACAGGAAGGCATAAGTCCTAAACGCCTTGATGCTATCACCAAAGAGTTTGGTTTCCCTGTTGGAGCCGCAACTTTGGCTGATGAAGTTGGTTTAGATGTTTCTGTTCACATTTCAGAATACTTGTCAGGTGTGTTCGGTGAACGCTTCATTGGAAGGACCAACCTCAATGTTCTAAAGGACATGGTTGCTGCCGGATTTTTAGGTACGTCACCAGATTAACGTTTGTCAAAATTAAACTTTCAATTTATCAATTGATATTTAAAGTCATTGTAGCAGTTCCCAAGATTTATAAATAGCACTGTGTTCTTAAAGTAATATTTAGCCTTTTTTTATGATATAAGAATAATAAAATAAAATTATCTTATTTGGCAAATTGTGTTTATATGTAAATATATATATGTGTATGTATATATATATATAATTCTAGAGTGGTCTTCTGTGAAGCTTATGTCTTAATGTTATCAGGTCCTTTCGAAACTTTATTCACAATGTTTGTTAATTAAATGTATCTTCTTTTTTTTTTTTACTTCAGTTGTTTTCCTTCCTAAATCACACGTAACAACATTCAATGGCTTGGATGACCAGTTATAGTTTAATAGGAATCAGATTTCCCATGAATACTTAAAAATCCTTTGTTTTTGAGGTGTGAGCCAAAGAAGTTCTCAGTACTCAAATTTAACTCATTTCTGTCTGTATTTGTTGACTTGCAACCTACGAGTGAGATTGCCTTGTTTAATAAACCTGCTTATGCTACTGATTGGACTTGGATCTCTTAAAATGTATCTTGCACCTACCTTGTCTGCCATATTTTTCTGTCAGTTTTGCCCTACCAAAATCTAAAGTAGAGTCAATCGGTCGCTAAATCTCAAAATATTGTGATTGGATGTTCATTTATGTTCTTAATTTAAACATGTATTTTTGCAAACTGAGGGATGATTGAGGTGAAGCCACATTCTCAGAACCACCTCTCTTCGTTGATAAAGATGATACTGTCTTGGGAGATAGCTCAAGGATAATACTCCTGTGCCAATTGCCCTCAACAGCCTCAAGTCAAAAATCTGCTTCAAATGCATGATTTTGCTCATACTTTTTCCTAAACCTGCGTTTTTCAAATGCAGTGAAATTTGATTCCTCTCCTCATAATATCATTTCGTATTTAATACATATGATCGATGTATATTCAGACTTTTTATTGTAAGTTCCTCTAAACTAACATTATAACCTCATGATTATTATTTACAAATAATCTTACATTTTAGATTAATATTTAAATAATGGTTTAAATTCAAATATTGAAGCAATTTTTTTTTTTCAGTACTTGTAATGAAACCAAAGATTGATTTAAGAAAACTCTCCTAATCAGAATGAGATTCAAAATTCTATTGTAACTTAAGGAATGACAATCTTTGTTTCTTTGAAACAGAAGTATATAATGTAGCAGAGAAATAACATTATATAATCCCACTTTTCATTAAAGCAAATGTTTTGGCGAAAAAAATTAAAGAATTATTGGTAGAAATTAATTGATTGGAAAAATTGTTTGATGAAACAAAAGAAGTTATTTGATCTTCAGATATTTTTTCGTATTTGTTTACCACTAAAATTTTTTTTTTTTTTGGAAAAGGCTAGAATGTGATAACTGTGATAACTTATTTTTAAGAATCTAGGATTTTTTAATTTATGTGACTTTTTTATGTTAATTTTTTGTAAATATAAGCTGTATTTGCCATAATAATTTTTTCCTGAAATGATGTACGGTGAAGATGTAATATATTTATGTTCGTGTTCTTAAAGGTCCTTATAAAATATATCTGGGCTCTTAAAATCTCCTTAGTTTTTAATTTAAAAAAATAATGCAAACCCTGAAGGTATTGGATGTAATGTGCTGCAATTTCAACAAAAGGAAATACTTTTAGACCTTTTTAATAGTTCTGCTCTTGTTAGCTTGTAGTGCACTTGTAAGTTTACTGTAAAATATATTTGATTTTATTTCTGTTATTGTCATAACTTTAGCCTAATTATTTTTATTTAGGGCGCAAATCAGGAAAAGGCTACTTTGTGTACACTCCAGGTGTAAAAGAAAGGGACGTCAATGTGCAAGCTGAAGAAATCTTAAAGAAGTACAAAGTGGAATCTCCTAAAGAGTAAGTAGTCATGCCGATTTCTTTGACCTTTTTTATATCAAAATAGACACATTTTAAAACAGCGGTATAGTTTCATGAACTTCAAATAATCAGTGGAATTTCATTTACATAGCTACCTCCTAATTTTACTATATATGTAAAATTATATTGTAATAAAAAGTTTGAAATTCTTTTTCCTACAAAAAATATTTGGTAAATAAGCCAAAGGCTAATGATATACTTAAAAAATTGTTTTAAATCACAATAATTCTAATAGGAGAATGTGTTTTGTAATAAATTCTTCTCTTTGTGAAAAACTAAAAATTGTTCAAATATGCATCGACGGTGCCAAATTGTAGTATATAAAAACGTTGATATAAGCATTTATAATGTATATTCGAGAGTTCTCCTTTTGGAGCAGGTGCCATGTTGTAGAATAACCACTTAAAACTTAGTTTTTTATACAACAGGGATGTGAGTGGCTGAAGGCCCAAAAGACTGAAGTGGTATGTGAGCAAAAAAATTGCACCATACTTTATACATGAAACATGTTTTAAGAAGTAAATTATTAAAAAATTCTACATGATGAAAAAATTGAATAATAATAATTAATAACTTAATTATTTTTTATTCAGTAAGTAATAAAAAAGAATATTAAATTGTTAAATCATTTACATTAAAAGTTTAATTATGAAATAAGTTTAACACATTATCTAGGCCATCGGAAATCTAAAATTAGGCATTAAAACATATTTACGAACTGTTCATTACCGAGATGCAACATTCACCCAAAAAAGGTATGAAAAGAATTATATTTAATAATCTTTTGATAAAAATTAGTAGTTAAAATAGTAGTTCATGGATTTCAAGGCTCATCTCAAAAAAAAATTCTGGACCCATCCCCAATCATCACCCATACTAATCGTGGACGTAGCTTCCATCACATCAGCGGAAACAGCATTGCAAATCTCGGCAATAGCTACTTTAAAATGGCTTAAACCTTGGTGAAAATTATCACTACTCCAACTTAAATATCGGTGATATCGGCCACCATACCTACACAAATCTCTGCAAACTGACCATCACACCAACGTAAACATCAGTGTTGGCACCCAATATATCGGTGAAAATCTCTGCAATAGAGGCGATTATATCGGCATAACATTCTAGGAAATATACTATCACAACCATGTAAATTTCGTCGATAGTGACAATTATAGAGACGCGACTTTCGGAATAATTGCTATTATATCAACGTGATACTCGCCAAAAATGAACATCATAACAACGTAAATCTTGGCGATTGCATTCGCTATAGTAGCGCAAATCTCTGCGGTAGCAGTCCTTACATCATCGTAATCCTCAGTAAAAGTAATCACCACGCACCAACGTAAATGATGCCGGTAGAGGTTGGCAATTTGCAGTAAGAGTGATCATGACATAAGAAGTTTGGGGAAGTCTGAAACATACGTAGGTTCCGCAGTTGCAAGACTTGCAAGCAAGTCCAATAAAATTATAATTCAGATTTGTGTTAAACTTAGAAATGATCGAAATTTCAATAAGAAAAGAGCGGAAATAAATGTTTCAGCTGAACTGTACGATGTCTGACAGGTGTGAATAACTGCAACAGCAATAGTGGCTATTATATCGGGGTAACGCATGATGAAAATGATCATCACTTTACAACATAATTCTCAGTGACAGCGCCCCCATAATGGCTGAAATAGCGAACGTTTCATCACTGTATTTTAGCAAAATGGCCATCACATATCAATGTAAATAATGCCAATATAGGCAGGCAATCTGCAGGAAAAGTGGTTGGAGGTTTGGGAGTCCTGAACATATTCAAGTTTGGTGGTTGTCAAACTTGCAAGAAGCCCAATAAAATTGTAATGCAGATCTGTATCGATTTCAGGAATTATCAAAATTTTAGATAAACAGGGTTCCCACAGTCATTGAAAGTCATTAAAAGTGCTTAATATTTTTTAACTTGTTTTCAAGGCCTTGAAAGTACTTGAAAATGCTTAAAGGTGCTTAAAAGTCCTTGAAAATGCTTAGAGGTCCTTAAAAGTCCTTAATTTTTGTAGATGTGTGCCCAACTGCACAATTTTTAAAAATACAACTCGGACTTTGTATTATGCATGCACCAATTTGTAACTTTTTTGGTTGAATATACTTTATTAAATTTATATATAGACATGATGCCTGAAAACAAATTTTTAAAGGTCCTTAAAACACATTATTTAGGTCATTAAAAGTCAGTGATTTTCTCTCTGTGATTTGAGTGGGAACCCTAGTTAAAAAAAAAAGCTGAAATCCATGTTTTAGTTTAATTATACCATGTCTGACACATGCAAATCTTTGCACTAACATCAGTGACTATGATATCGGCATAGCATCGAAAGAAAATGATCATCACGCAACAACGTAATTCTCGGCAATAGTGTCCGCAATAGAAAAATATTCCCCCTTCCAAAGTGGATTTCAACATTACAGTTCGATTTGATAATTCCATGCGTTTTCCAGCGATGATTTGAGAATCCTATGCGTTCCTGCGATGAGGATTAAACAACTGGTTTCCTCGCCAGTAAGAGTTATGCCGTGGGGTCGAGCATATTTTTCGAGAATTTTCTTTCAAAAACAGAAGATTTCTTTTCTTTGGCGAAATTCTCTGAAAGAAAAGCAAAAATCTGCAGTGGAGGAAAAAATGAAAAATTACCGAAAAGAGAAAGAAAGAAAAAAAAAGTGGATTTTCCCCAAAAATACCAAAAAGCTGAAAAATCTCATCTCTGATATATAGTATTAAAAAAAATTAAACTTGTTAATAGCAAATTATCCAAATGAGGGAATGCTTTCTTTTCAAAGTGAATAGATTGACAATGGTGATAGATAGTCTTGTATTGTTACTGTGCTGCCTGATGAGTTTTTCAGATTTTCTCCAATTCTAAATGCAAATATGGGTTAGTTTCCCTTAAATCCCCCCACCCCTTAACACATATATTGACTTATCGATTTTATGACGAAGCGTAACCCTTATATAGCTCTTGTGCAAAAAAAATCTCCAATACAACTAACCACATAAAAGAGAAGACACAAAGATGTTAACCAAAAGAGTTGTTCTAATTTTAAATGTTTGGTTTAAGTTTGGTGTAGTGGAATTAATAAGAGTTAACCTCTTAGGCATAGTGATTTTTTTTGGTTTTGACGTATAGATGTCTTATAAATTTTACTCTTTAGTGATAATACGTCTTTTAATAAATATCTATTATTCTTTTTTTTGTAAATTAAAACTATACCTCTTTCCTTTTTCACAGATGCACAAATGAAGAGCTTCAGATGCGAGTCATTACAAGAATGGTCAATGAAGCAATTTTATGCTTACAAGAAGGAATTCTAGCTAATCCTGTAAGTAAATCACAAAATTATTCTTTTACCATTTATTCAAGCATTGGAGTTTCTGTATAAACTTCCACAATTTTATTTTTTTTCTTATTTAATGGAAATTCTTGTTTTTTATGATTTGACTATATTAAAGATTTTAATTGTTTAATACAGTGACTGATCCTTTATCCGGCACGCTCGGGGCCAATATCATCCCGGTTTTCGGAATTTGGCGGATTTCGGATCCGTTCCGGAAAAAACACCAATAATGACGTAGTTGCTTTGGTAGATCGAAAATATGTTCTCTCCCCCCCCCCTCACCACATCCCGTATTCCCTATCGTACTGGAGGGAAATGTAAACATTGTCTGCTTCTTCCACGGTAGTCAAAACATAGGACAAAAGTCAGGACATAATGTCATGTTCAGAAAAAAATTACTTTTGCTCAATGCCGCGCAGAAGCTCCTCCGTTAACGTTAAACAACGCTCAATGGACACTTTTTTTTCGGGTTCATCATCGCTACCATCCGAGGAATCGTCATTATTTTCAGGTGGATTTAAAACCATGTTGGAGATTTCCCCATCTGTAAGTTGTAGAACAACAGGCGCGTCGTGATCATCTTCTAGGCACTCGCGAAAAGTTTCTTCGTTGATTGTTTTGGTAGCTGAGCAAGGCAAACCTTTAGCATATCGTAGTAAATCCGTCCAGAATTTCTTTTTCTTGCGATATACGAAATCCGTTGAAATCTTTGTCTTCCTTCCCATCAAGTAAGATTGTGCCATCCATTGATGAGGGTGTTTTAGTATACTAAACCCCAGGAATCGGCAGCATTAAATAGGGCATCTCTTATAGCATGGTTCGTACGGTCCTTAAAAGTCCTTAAAAACTCGAAATTTTTTTTAAGGCCCTTAAAAGTTCTTATTTTTTAAAAAAATCCTTAGAAGTCCTTATTTTTTTCCAAGTTAAAACCAATGTTAACGAAATTTGGAGATCATCATATAAAGTGTTTTCCATCCTTCCTGCCTTTTTTGTTTAAAAAAAACCCAGTTTTTCTCCGAAAATAGCATCTTTTCTGTTCTTTTCTGAAAAAAAAAAGCAAAATTTTCAAATGGAATGCAATATGCGGATAACCCCTACCGAAATCGCCTGTTGCGCATGCGCATTCATGTACAAACGTGCCACGCACAGACCAGTGACTCGCTGAAGTCATTGAATGGCTTTTGATGCCAGGTGCATCATTAGCAGGTAGATTGCTGAGGTCCGTCCCAAAAATTACGAGTGTTAGTAAGCATTTATGCCTATTTCTTGCTTACCTTAAATGTATGCCTCTGGATTTTTTTTACCATGCCTCCTTACTCAAAATAGAGATGCAAGTTATTGGAAACGGTAGTTTAAAACTTATTCTAAGGTATATAAACCATAAAGTGTTTTTTACGAAGCATTTAAAAAGAATATATTTCCGCACCGATACGCGAAATCGCGATGCTCTCTTACTAAATTTAGGGGAACGTTTTGTGTAATTTTAGCTATTGCTAATAAATTTCTGAACGTCTGTTTTATATTTGATATTAAATATCACAGGGATGTAATCAAAATCCCGGATTATTTCCGATTTAAAATATATATACACATCTTTTAAAGCCTATAGTAGCTGCATGTGTGACAAAAAATTGCAGTTTTAAGCAGAATTTGATCTGATTTTGGAAATAAAAATTCACATATTTTAAGACATTGTCCAAGTTCTTTAATTAGAATATTCTTTTTGTGATATCATGAATATGGTATGCTTTTAATAGCCAGCAAAAAGTACGGCTAAATTTAGAGAAATACTATCCCCTGTCTAACAATGGTTAAGCCTAAAAAGTAAAGTTAAACGGTTGGGGTTGATCAAATTTTAGAAATTTTTTCATTGAAGTTGGTTGCAAATACTTTATTAACATTCTTAGCTAAATATTACAGTTATAAATTGCTATCTTTGTACAAATCAGGGTGGTGACAGACCAGGAATTCTGGGAAATGTTAGGGAATTTCACTCTTCTGGACAACTCTGGGAATTTCGTACAATTACTCTTTAATCAGGGAATTTTAAAATATTTGAGTTTCTTTTCTCGCATTCCCTGTGCGGGTGCGGACATCTATCTCGGATCGCGTCACGTGAAGAGGATGCCGTGAAGTCAGCGACGTATTGTTAGAAAAAAATCCTCAAACTTCAATCTGACTGCATCCTTTAGAGACATGATTATTTTCTTCTTGCCTCGTGTTTTTTATCAACAAAATATATTAGAACTCAAATTATTTACATATTATTTATGTTAGATTTTTAGTTACCTTATAACTTAGAAGCTTGTCCGCCAGTAGCCTTTCGGTTAAAAAAAATCTTCTAATTTTAATCTAACTGCATCCTTTACAGATATGATTATTTTTCTTCTTGACTTGGATATTTTGTCAACAGAATATATTAGAGCTCTAAATTCCCTAACATTTAAAATTGATTCCATCAGATTTTTTCGTTTTTTTTTTAACCGTTTTAGCGCTGTGTTACAGTTTTGCAACAATCCTAAAAGCATTCATAAGCAAAAATGCTTAGATCCTGTACTTTTTTTTTTTTTTTGTACTTTCATTTTGACATTTTATTGAACACAAGTAACTGAAAGTGATGTGTGTGAATTTTTAATCTTTTAATTAACGTTTTCCATTCTTTTTCGTGCTCTAAAGATGCTTGTTTTGAGTTTTAGTGTAAATTTATTTTGGAGCAATTATGCTTAGACTATTTAAAATTACATTTACTTATAAAATTTGTATATTTTTAAATTAGCCATTATTTTCTGTTTCGTTTTTTGAATGATAACGTCAACAGAGAGACATCAGGGAATGTTCTGGCAATCAGTGAAATGTCAGGGAATTTTGTTTCTTGAATTCTGTAGCCACCCTGCAAATGAATATTTTATGAAAATTTTACTAAGTGTAGATGTTTTTCTTTATATTCAATAATTTTCTTTTAATCACATTCCAACAGAGGTGGGACTGGAGCATTTTTAATTGATATTTTAGTATTTTAATATCATTTAACTTTTGAGTTTTAAAATATTTTCTGAAGAAGTTTTTAATTCCTGCCCTTTTGAGCATCATTGTTAAAATTTTGAAATCATTGTTAATTTAAATGTATTCACCGTGGTAGAAAAATAAAATAATGTAGAAATTATGGCAGAAAACCAGTTACAAAATTTTGCAATTTGCTTTAAAAGTATCCTCGGGAACAGGAGATTATTAAAAATATGCATAATTTATATTGCACTTCAAGAATTTAAACTACATTTAGTAAAAGTATAACTATATCTCAAAATGATTGATTATAATCATAAGGAATTAAAAGAAATTTCATTCATGAATTTTAATATGCATTAAAATTTTCTTTCCATTCAATTTCTCCCCATCGTATAAACCACAAAGAAAATTGAGGTCCTTAAAAAAGTTAACAAAGTACTTAGAAAGTCCTTAAAAAGTCCTTATTTTTTTATTTTGAAAATCTGTATGAACCATGTATAGTGTATTCGTTGGTAAACTGCTTTATCCCGGTGCCGGAATTACAAGAGCTTAGCAGCCTCCTTATAAAATACGATTTATACAGGCATTTTAACGATCGCAGTATTTCTTGATCCATTGGTTGGATCAAGGATGTACAGTTCGGTGGTAAAAATACCACACTGACGTTGTCCTTCTGCATCAACTCAGCCTCGGGATGCGCTGTGCAACAATAAAATTTTGCATTGCGGGTCTATACCTATGGATATGCAGTGTGCCCTAGCTTCAGGGACAAAATGGTTTTCAAACCAATCTATGCACAAAGCTTGTGTTATCCATACCCGTTTGTTGGCCTTGTATATAAAGGAAAGGGTTTTTATTCCCTTTAGTGCTCTGGGTTTTGCACTTTTCCCGATCACCAGCAATTTACACTTATGTGTACCTGCAGTATTACTGCATGCTAGTACAGGGGTCAAAGTGACTAAATAAGAATATATAGGATTTTTTTTTTTTTTAAATAGGACAATTTAAAACTTTAAATAACTGCACGCAGTTGCTACTGAACTTAAAAATTAACTCCTTATACATTTATTTACTCATTTATTGTATTTAAGAGAATAGAAAACACACCTTTAAAAAAAAGAAATCGCCTGATCCTGAATATGTCGTCTGTTATTGCCTCAATATTCCATCCCTTAAATCAAGTTTTATTAATTACATTATTTGCAATTTTAAGTCTTTTGCATCCAGCATCTATAAGTGCTCCAATTTCTTTAAGTATTTTCTTTTTATCCCTGTTTGCAGTCTTTTGTTGGTTCAGATTTACTGTTCAGTGTCGGTTGGATTGGCGGCGAAAAGTGGGAGATTTAGCGCCGAATATGGCGAAACAGGGACTTGGTTTTCCGGAAACCCTAGTAACTGTTTGGATTTGACCACACAACCTATTAACGTCATTTTCAATTTTGGGAACTTTTATGAAAAAATCGTGGCTAATATTCCGAATTCGGTACGGATTCTGCGCTAAGGTGATTTTTGCCAAAAAATGGCAACCCTGCCATTTTTTTAAAAGCAAGAGAACTGCCTATGGTTGCCATAATTTGGCGCGGTTTGATGTAAACAATTCGTGGCGCAGAATCCATACCGGATTTAGAATAAAAAAATCAACATCCGACATCATACAGTAAATCTTAACCCTTTTGTTTACTTCATCAATTATTGACTGAGCACTCAAAATGTTCTTTAGTAGTCCTGCGAGTTATTCACAAGTTGTTTTTCTCGAGGCAGAGTTTTGTTGCTGCATCTCTCTCTGTATTATGACCAATTAATTTACTATGTTAGAGGAGAAGACAAATCAGAAATTTAAGACCGCATGCTATGGAAAAGTTAACATATTTACAACATTACAACTCCCGCCTGTCCAGTAGAATTAAGTTGTAGGTTATGCAGCACTTGACGTCACAAGATATAAAACGCTGCCATTACAAACATCGCTTTTGTAAGGTCTTTTTTACCTACAATCGCGCCAAAGATTCCCAAATATAAAAAATGGCAACGAACCGCGCCGTTGTTACGATTTTCGAAGAAAATATAGATCGAATCAATGTAGAAATATAGGATATATAGGACAATTGTAAAATATAAGATGTTTTTACCGATTTTTTAAAAAATATAGGATTTATAGGACGTCTGCCACCCCTGCTAGTACAGTTAAGCATTCTTTCGAGTCTTTGACTCCTGATGGTGTTGTCTCATCGGGCGCGACATAAGTTTTACGAGGGACGTACCTCCAGAACAATGCAGTTTTGTCTGCTTTATAAATTTGTTCTGACGACAAACGATTGTCTGTTATCAGATTCTGAAAATCATCAACAAACGCTTCCGCGCTTTCTTCGTCGACAGAAATCTTTTCGCCACAAATGCTCAAAATTCTGAGACTGTGACGTTTCTTTAACTTCGTGAACCATCCGGATGAATATTCGCAGGCACTTTGTATGCTGAGTTCCTTGTGGAACATTTTTGCTTGGGCCATTATTATCGATCGATCAAGGGGCACTTTTTCGCTACGCCGCTGCCGAATCCATTCCATCAAAACTTGATCGACATCACTGTTCCTCGGTTGATGCAAAGTTTTCCTGTTCTCCATAAGTTTAGGGGCATCACAGTCAGCATAAAACTTTAACTAGGAACCTTTCTGCTTTTTCAAGTCGTATATGGTCAAGGTGCCGTTTCCATATTCCTGACTTATGTTCTTAACAGTCCTGCCGCTATCTAACTTCTTCGAAATCTCTACTTTTTTTCTGATACTCAGAGAAACATGCTTTCTTTTTTTTGAGTTGCCACTTGCAGCACAATCATTCGGTCTTTTCGACATTGTCAGTCGCTTGGAATAAAATTCCAGCACGAGCACTGGCATAATAAACATGGTTCAAAAAGTTTAGCGTAAATAATAAATTTTTCAACGTGTTCTGTTAAGGTATGGTTAGTTGTCACACAAACACATATGCTTTTCTTCGTTTTCATTGCTGATTGGCCAGTTTTGACTTTCGGTTGGGGGAAGGAAGTGAGGGGACATGAATTTTAGTTGCGAGAAACGTTTTTCGAGAAAAAGTTAGTGACGTCAGAGTAGAAGTCAGTAGTAGGCTTGCGTTCTAAGATGAAAGGGTCAACTGACTTTGCCATCGACCTTGAAATGAAGGGTGGAGGGATTGGGGGTGGAATGTTAGTGACTTTCATTGGTTGTATTCAGATTATCTGGCGCCGTCAGCAACACGAGGGCTATAATGCGCCAAAACATTCGTCATTAGACAAGCCAACATACATTTACAAACACCCATGCCTAACACAGGACTCGAACCCGCAACCTCGCGGTCTAGAAGCCAGCACGCTAACCACTATACCGTTTGGTTGGCTAGTGATTTTCATAGGTCGAAGTAGAAGGTGGCGGCTTGTGCTCGTTGAAAGGGTCAACTGACCTTGCCATCGACCTTGAAATGAGGTGTGAAGGAATTAGGGGTGGAGAATTTAGCGACTTTCATACGGTAAATGCTATGTGACGTCACAGTGACGTAATCGCTCAATTCAGCTCCGAATTCCGAAATAAATAAAAAAAATCCGGAAGCGTGCCGATTTTTGGGTCATTTCGGGTTGCTGGATAAAGAGTCCGCTACTGTGCTAGTTAATCAGATTAATTGAAAATGTTTACATAATTTTTTTCTCTAAAAATTAACAATTGAAGAAAGTATGATGAAGTAACAAATGAATTTAAATTCTACAAAACACTATTTAAGCTACTGTATCATAACTGAGTATTTAAGCCCATTTTCAGGTGTAAAACCTGTTTTGCAGTATCTCATGCACCCTCATTCTCAAACAAAGGAATTGTATAATTTGGGCAACACAGCTAGGGATTAGATTGCTGTATTCTATATCAACTGCTTAAATAAATGTCTTGCAAAGCTAAGCAGTGGAAATTTTAGAGAAAAGTACCAATATAATAATTCCAGTTTTTGCTAGTTAGTAAAGCTTGAAGAAAAGTAGACATATGATTAGTGGAATTCTTTACAAGTATTCGGATAAAAGAAGAAAAAAAAACTAACCCATAAGAATAAGATTTTTACTGTAAATCTTTTATATGCATTGCTTACTTTTATACGCAATTGCATTTTAGCTTCCAAAACTTGATAGAATGCATTATCGATTGTTGTGCAAAAAGCATCGCAGTGTCCTCTAAACATCACAATTGTAACTAGACTGCATTTGATCACTATTTGTTTAACCTTTAACTGCTGTAAGCGGTCTGACAGACCGCGAGTCATTTTTTGTGGAATGCTTCCACCCCCTAAAATATCTCATCTTTGACTTTTATATTAATTTTTCTGATACTATGTTTCTTAAACTTTAAACTGATGTTCACAAATTTGTGTGGAGCAGTATGGACCATGTGTTGCTCTTGCGACAAAAACGTCAAACCACCCAACCACAGCAGTTAAAGGTTAAAATTGTCTAAATTTGTTATTAATTATCTAAACACCTTACTGTGTACATCACAACATTTGTTATAGTTAATGTCAAGTATAAAATTCAACTAGATGAATTTTTTAAAGTTTTGTTATGTTATTCAAAAACCCATCTCTAGTTTCTATTTCAATGCTGAAAATATTTATTGAAAATAGAAATATGCACACTTCATGGTTTGTTGACTTGTCCATTGAAATTTGTAAGTTTTGGAAGAATTATGCTAATAGTATTAGGAAAGCCTTTCATTTGTACATTAGCATTAAAGTGTCTGCCTATCATTAGTCTTGTTGTTTATTTTTGTCTGTAAGACATATCAATCAAAAGTAAAAGGTTGCAATTTTCCAATATGCATGTGTAAATGAATATTACCTACACTAAACATAAAAAAAAAAATTGGAGATTTTTTTCCTCCATCAGTTATTATTTTCCCTGGTTAATGCTTGGTTTTCTAACAATTTTTGTCATGATTTCTTTATGAAATATCATAAATGTATGAAGTATATTTAAAAAAAAAGAAAAGACATGACTATTATATATCGACAGGTTTCAACATGTTATAGTTTAGAAGTTTACAATATCAACATAGTGTATTAATTTTAATAATGATCACAAGAAATTTTTATTTTGCACTTAAATGTATTTTAGTGGAATTTGCTTTACAAGATTTTTTAGTAGCAGTCCACAGAATGTTGGTTGTAGTAAAAGCAATTCAATAGTTGCATTGTATCAAAAGGAAAGTGTGTAGACAAGTTAATTTAAAAGCCTACTAAAAAAATATCCAACTTGCTAGGAGAAGGGAGATGACTAAGGTAGTGTCACTGTGCTTGTGGGAGGGGTTTCTGTATTAAATTGTTTGAGTCATCTTGCATAATACTTATATAGGATTTTCCTCAATGCTACTAAAGAAGTTAAGCATTTCTTAGTCTCTCACTTAGTCACAGAATGAAAATCAATGACTTTTAGGGACCTTTAAAAAAAAAATATTCCTGACATGTCTTTATATCAATTTTTAATGAGGGATGTTCAATCTAAAAAAGTTACAGAAATTTTCCAATATGTATTTGAAGTAAAGATATTGATATAATATTTTTATAGTTCATTTGCTTAAATAACACCCAATATCCCCTTACTGAAAAGTCTTTAAACATTTCTTGATTTTAAACTTAATACATTGTGCAAAGAAAGCAGAAAATCTCCCCAGTTGTGTCTCAAAAACCCTATCTAATCAACATCACAAAAGAATTAAAATTCATGGTTGGAAAAAAAAAAAAAAACTTACAGCTGTTGTCATTTTAATTGTAATATAAGTCATTTTAAAATGGTTGTGTTTATGGTTATATTATATACGTTTGTTCTGGAAGTTCTTTTACAATTTGTTCCTAGGATTTTTATAAATTTTGCAATCGCATCTGCAATAATATAGGACCTCTTAGCATTTTCAAGTTCTTTTAAGGCCTGGAAAACAAGTTAAAAAGTGTATTAAGCACTTTTAATGACTGCGGGAACCCTGTTACATCTAAAGTATATTGCATATTATCATGGAAAATGTTGTTTCAGAATATGAAAGTTGTTTTTATTGTGTAACATTAGCTATGTTTTGATTTCCAGCTGGAAGGTGACATTGGAGCCGTTTTTGGACTTGGTTTCCCTCCGTTCCTCGGAGGCCCATTCCGATATACTGACACATATGGAGCGGACAAAATTGTGCAATGGATGGAGCAGTTCAGAGGACTGTATGGCCCACAATACACACCTTGCCAACTGTTACTAGACCATGCAAAAGACTCCAGCAAAAAGTTTCACATTTCCAAATAGTTACTGTCATTCATATGAGTTTATTAAGAGAATTTTGCAAAACTCGTCAAAGAACGTTGATTTGTTTTCTGGTCATCCATTATAACATATTCAAATGCTCTTCTTAAGTATCACGTTATATAAAATTAAGTTTAACTTGCGTCTGTTTTAGTTGAAAAAAGATGTGAAACGTTATGTCTACGAATCAACCATGGTTAAAATTGCTTTTCGACACAATATTTTGAGTTATGAAAACTCAAATGTTTTGTATCGGATATAAATTTAAAGTTTATCTTAAGCACGTGTATATAGAATATATTTATAATTTTTTATATAAATTATTTTTGTGCTGCAAGTAAATCTGTAATGTTTATTAAATAAATGATTTTAATAAGTTTTTGTGTTACTGTTATGGTATCTCTTAATTACACTACACCACGATACTAAAAATATACAGAATGACTATCATTTAAAATCCTATAAGAGAAAGGTCAAACACTAATTTTTGCTCCTAGTCAATGTTCTTTCCATAATATAAGTTAAGTATGACTACTTTTGGTTTGAAACTGTATTATTCATTTTGCGGACTAAAATATTTTGATTGTTTAAACAAGACTGGATTTAAATACTGGGTTTCTGTGCATATGAAAAGTCAGAAAATGTCATGAATTTGGACATGGAAAGTCACGATTTTACGCAGTAAAATTACCATAAGTCATGGAAATACAGTTAATTTCATGGATTTCTAAACATATTAAGTAAAATCACGTAACTGACATCATAAACGCCATGATCGTTATTCAGCTCATCGATGTTTTTATTAATGTGTTGACGGAAACAACGGTCACAGTTGAAAACTTCTGAACTCCATATTTGTGACATATGAGTAAGGTCTTGTAGGTGAAAAAGAAATTCGTAATATGAAAACTGAAATTAACAGTTTTGATAAGCTTGTGTTTAAATTTTTTTTCCCTTCCGTTTTCTGTTTTGCATTGTTGATATCAAAACATTTGATTTTTGAGAATATAATTTATTATTATTGGAATTATTCTTTCTTCAAATATATTTTTATTATTAAAGATGGATGAGCTTTTTTAATACTAAAATGTCAAAGAATGGAAAATTATTTTCCCCTTGATTTGGAAGATGCTGAAACAAGGATTTTTTACTTCATTTAAAATAAAAATCATTTTATGATACATTGATTTACTATGTTCGCGTTAGTAAAATTCATATAGGTTATTTTTTTATTTTTTTTTTGTGGTTTGATTTCTTCAGTCATAGAAAATTATTTGCTTCAATCTTGGATTTGTGACATTTTATTTTGGCAGAAACCCTGTAAATATTTGCAACAAAAACTGTTAGTTGATAATCCATGGTTAGGGCTGCCATTTGAACTCGGGCTCTGGTTAGATTTTACAAAGAGTTTGAAAATTGATATTTTCCAAAAACATTACTATTCTTAAAACAAGTTTTTTTTTTAATCCAATGCCATCATACCTTTAGTAAAAAAGTTGAAAAAATATTTTTTGGAATTGCTGAAATACATTAAAAATTAAGACTTTTTAAAAACAAAATCCTGAATTATCTATTGGAGTTTATGGCTAGTTTGGAGCTTGCTTACCTCTTTCTTTTCTTCAGACAAGTTCAATGGGAATCGAAATATTTGTTGTCAAATCATAATAAAATTAAACCGATATCAACTAGTTGTCCGACAGAACAACCATAAAATTTGTTTAGAATATTTTTAAGTATATTAATTGGTCTTCGACCTTAAACCAAGCTAGTGTACTTTAATGGCATTTCTTATGATTTGTCATTTATTAGTCAAAGATAAATCTATAAGTTCATTTTCATAACCTCATTGAATTAATGTTACATTATTTTTTTTTTTTTATTGCAAAGAAAGAAACTTGGTTTAAAAATAGAAATTTATTAAATAAACTTATTTTACATGCCAATTAACTTTTTCATTAGTGAAACTAAATTTCTCAGCTTTCATATACAGAGAATTAAAATCAGTTTGCAAATCCCGAAACCCTTTTAGCATAACTGATTAAACTTCTTATATAACTATGATTCAAAACTGATAAATTACTGCTACCTAAGTGTTGACTTCTAACTTTTACAGATTTAAAAAAATTGAAGTTAGGGTCAATAGCATAAAATTTATAAATTTTCAAAAACGTCACACCATGTCGTAGCTTCAAAGGATAAAAATTTTTCCATTACTAAAAGCTTTATTCATGATGACTCAATATGATAAATTTCTCCAATCTCTTAATGACAACAATCATTTTCAGCAAAGCCACAGAAAGATTGCTTTACATCTCACACTGCCACTCATCAATCATTTGGTCAGACCTCAACTTCTCGATGCTCAAGCAACTGCCAGACTTTGAAGCCGAAGATCGCAGAAGTCTGCGATTGGGAATAAAATTATCATTTGTCATTGCCGAAGGACTGCTTAGCAATGGTTCTTGTCGATGGCGCATTATTTTCGTAATTGAACGACATGGAGAGCTTTCTGAACGGTAAATCTTCTTTGACAACTTTTTGGGAGTCTTGTCCGAGAAGGAACTCCTTTCCCCTTTCTTATGATAAGAGAGATTCGATATGACCGCATCCTTAATCAGGGAACCATTAAAAGAATTATTGGACTCATTCATTCCAAAGCTGATGTTGGTGACTTCTTTTAAGGGACGACTTTGGTTATCTGAGAAGGAGCTTCTCTTTCCCTTTCTATGATTCTCTAATGGCACTCGCACATCCTTTGTTGGTGAATCATTCAGAGAATTCTTGGACTCATTCATTATGGAACTGGTGTTGGTGACTTCCTTTAATGGACGATTTTCATTGTCCACGAGCGAACTTCTCTTTCCCTTCCTGCAATTCTCCAACCGCATGTTCTCGTCGTTATTGAAGAAACCATTAAGAGAATTCTCTGATTCATTCGTTACAGAACTGGTGCAAGTAGCCTCCTTTAAGGCGCAACTAGCATTATTTGCATTTGAATTCCTATTCCCCTTTCTGCGATTCTCTGACATCATAATCTTATCTTTTATTGGAGAACTCTTCAACTCACTCGTTACGGGGTTCTCTGTCGGAGAAACATTAAGGGAATTCCAGGATTCATTCATTCCAGAGTTGACCTTTTCAATGGCCTGGTTTGCATTCAGAGAAGGGGTATTGGGTTCAGAAACAAAAAACTTAGGCGGAGGAGGTAATGGCAGCTTTTGGTATTTACTTTTAGTGACAGATATCTGCTTTCTCTGCGACTTAGATTGTCGCTTTCGAGGATCATTGGGCGTAGAATAAGCAGAGCTGCAGCTTTTTGAAATGGACAATGACCTCTTGTCCCTTGATGGCAGTTTCTCGATGCCAAATGCAGCAGTTGGGGTCGAATAGGTCGGTACACTACGAGTGCAGTACACACTGTCTCTAACCTTTGTATCCCAAAGGTTTACTTTGGCCTGTACATGACCTGGCTTGCTCTTGAGTATCATTGCGATGCTTTCTCTCTTGTTGGTGGCTTCTTCATCTTCACAGGGAAGATTAAGACCCAAGTACTTGCTACCACTTACCCAAGTAACAGAGTCTGGACTGGCCACTCGGTTGGGTGTCTTGAAGCAGCTGTCGTTCATGCTGAAGTCGAGGGCGGATAGATCTTTAAGGCTGTCTGCACATTTCACTGGAAGTTTTGTAGGATTGCAGCCAAGCATTTTACTGCTGGGTGTTTTAGGTGTGGTTGTTTTGCTTTTGGAATTCACACAGGCTTTGGGGAATGAACTTCTGGTTGTGTCGAGAGATCTCCGCAGGCGAGGTATTTTGCTGTCCGGGGTGGTGGATTCTCCATTAGAGATCGGAAGAGATAGTTTTCTTTTCTGTGTTGCATCAGATGGAACTACCAAGTGAAGTTTTGAATCACTTTGCTTGAGCAAATTATCATCAAAGATGGAAAACGTTGCACTCAAATCGGGATGGATCTCTGGATTGAGAACGTCTCGAGTAGAAGCCCCAGGTGGAGTGAACAAGGCAACATTTTGAAACTTAATGCACAAAGAAGCATTGTTTTCTTCTAAAGGACTAGTTTCTTGATATGACATGCTTGAAGGTTCTTCAAATTGTGGGGAGGAGGATTCTTTTTTTCCTTTGGTAACGCTGATAGTTGAAGACGCTGCATTCTCATTTGGCAAAAGAATAGAATCATTACTGAACCGCTGAGATAATTCGGAAGGAAGTCCACTTTTAACCGTGTTTGGTCTTCCCCTCATAAGAGAAGCCTTCCGACTAGTTTTTTTCGTTACTTTCCTACTAGAAACATGAATATCACCTTTTCTATCCAAATTCACAGATTGTGACTTCTGTATCTGGCGATTCTTAACATCCTTCACCGCCCTACTTTCCTGCACCTTCTGAACTGCCTTGTTCACCTCAGGACTTTCCAACTGATCCAGAGAATCTTTCAACTTCTGCTTCGACTTAACAATAAAAGCTTCCTGTCTGGTGATTCCATTCTTGTGAGAAGATCTAGACATCCCTCTTCTAGAAAGCTTGGCATCCAATTGTACTAAAGTATCTGATAACATAGAGCAAGAAGCTGTATTTTCCGAATTTCCTCCATTCACCATTATATCCTCTACCACATTTTTCACAGCATGACAATGACTTTTGTGGGTTTTCCGCCGACAACTGGATTTCCGCAACGGGTCGTCCCGTTTGATATGGATTCCATCATCCAACTCTGGTTTTGCAGAGATCTCGAAAACTTCATCTGTTCCAGAAAGTGGCGACTTATCGATGCCAGCCAAATTAATCCTTCTGTTTTGGCGCTCTTTCTCTGCATCACCGATGATGCTTTTCATCTCAAGCTGTATCGATTCCAGGCTCTGCATTTGAGATTTCTGTCCACCTTCAAACTTGGTCCTAAGGTTGTATGGGGAAGCTTTCGGTCTGTCTTGGAGTTCACCTTGAGAAGAAGACACGGACAAGACAAATGTCCTCTGAGTAGGGACTGTTAGGTAGCAGTCAGAGGTAGACTTCTTTATGCTGTCGCATTTTAGCGCTTTGTCGCTGCCAAAAATATTGAAGGGAGAAATGGGACTTGGCAAATCAGGCACCTGAGAAAAACAACTAAAATTAAATCTCAACTTTTGAAGTATTTCATCATCTATTTTTTCACATACAATTGAAAGGATATATGAATGAAGGATAAAACAATTAGTAACTTTTAAGATATTGGGTCTTAAATTTATTACTGAGTGTTGGGTGTAACATGTCTCCTTTATCAGTCAAAATATGTCTAGTCACGCATCCTAGAGAGCTGAGGTAAGTGTCAGAAATTAGCCTGATACATACCACCTCAAACAATTCATATTACAGGGTGGCCACAAAATTCAGAAAAAAAAGTTCCCTGATAATTCCCTAATTTCCCTGACTGATTTCTAAAAAATTCCCTGATTTTAGGGCAAACTTTTTTTCAAATTTCCCAAATGTTCTTAGGTTTTCCAGATGTCAAGACACCCTGATCAAATAGAACATGTATGCTAAAGAAATAATATGCAATTTTTTAAAGAATAGTTTTGCTGGTAGTGAAAAGTTTAAATTATTCCGTAACAATAAACTTCTAATAGCTTACCACTACAAACTCTATGTAAATAGCGCCAAAATATGGATGAACGTGCCTTAAACAATATAAAATTTCCCTGATTTTCGTGAAATTTTAAAAAGTTCCCTGACATATCCCTGATTTTTTCCAGAATCAGAAAGCTCCCTGACATTTCCCTGATTTCCAGGTTTTCCCAGTTCTGTTGCCACTCTGTATTATCACTGATTCCTCATTAAACAGTTAAATTTTTCTGAACAAGTAAAAACAAAGAATTTCTATTAGCTTTTAAAGAGAATAGTTTAAAAATTCTTTTAAAACATTTCAATGGTTAAGGTATACACATACATTAGAAATTGAGAAAATTTGACTTGTATTTTTTCTTTTCTTCAAAATATTCCCGAATTCATTACCTTTAAAATGATACAATTTTCTTTCTGTGATTCAAATTACTCTTTAAATTACAGTGGATTTTGTGAACCTGTTTTATATTGCATTAATTAGTGCAGTAAACTTTAAACGCTTTTTTTGAAAGAATGACATTTTGGTGTTACATGACTTTACGCCAACGGTCATAACTTCATTATAAATGTTCCGATTTACAAAATTCTAATTTTGTATTGCAGACAATAGTTGTGAATGAGTTTCCATCTAAAATCTAATATATATTGTTATAAACACATTTTTTATATCGGTTTTAATCTTAATTCTTTGTTAAAAACTATGTATTTTTTCAAACTTTTTACTTAATATCTTATAATTAAATAAATATTGAGGCCAAATTCACAATTCTTTATGGAAACATGTGTCAATACAATATATTTTATTTGCAATAAAAATCATACCTCTAAGTTAATTACAAGTTTATTTATGTCTGTTCTAATAATGACCTAATTAGTCATTTTATATATTAGCTAATTAAAAAATTCACGGAAAAAAGTTTTATATATTAAAATGCATCATTTTTAATTCTGATATACTGCCAAAAAGTTCGAAATTCTAAAATAAAAATTTAAGAAAATCATCTCAATTGTATATATGTACCTTAAAAAAAGTGCTTGGAAATGAATGACTTAAAATGTGTTATAACATTTTACAGTCCAATCAATCATACATCACAATATATAAAATTGTTTTCTTTAAAATATATTAAAAAATAGAAAATAGTACAAGTTGAATACTAATGAGGAACTTGCACAAGTGAGGAAAATTAATATTTTTTGTATTATCTAGTGTTATCCAACGAATATATTTGAGCAGTGCAATTATTTTTTATCTTTATGCTTTCAATTAATCGAAAATCGAGTTTGAAATCAAAGCAAAAGTCACGTGACCAAAAAATCGTTAAGAAAACACCATAACGTTCTTGCGTATGGCTCGAAAATCCGAGGAGAAACCTGGTCTAAAACAGGTTTTAGACTGGTTCATCATCTGCGCATTGATGTCATAAGCAAAAGTAGCTTTTTCCTGCCAAATTGCAAAGTGAAAAACTAAATTATTATTTTTTTTCAACTATCTATCCGAGCTCAAATTTTTGAGAGAATGGTACTGTTTTTCATGATTTTTTTCTCTACTTTTAATTAAAAATAAAACCAAAAAACGTGAAAGATCCTCATTGGATGAAACTTCTATGAAATTCTATAAGATAAAATATTCTATTTATATTAAACAAAATTACTAAATTTATGAAAATATGCAGTCAAATTTAAATATCACAACACTTTGTTACCCACAAGCAGCATTTTGAAAATGCTGATCTAGAGGGAAAATAATTTCATTTTGTCCACAACTATTGATCTTTTTTTATATATATATATATATATATATATATATATATATATATATATATATATATATATATATATAAGGAGGCAAAATGTAAACAAAAAAACTAAATTCAAAGTGCCAAAAGGCCAATGCATGTTAAAGTTTTTAATTGAGTATCAAATAATTTTTTTTTTTAAATAAATGATTATTCAAAATTTTCTCAAAATAGAAATAAAACTTTGTGAAGTGCAAAAGAAACATAATGACATAATTAGGAACTAAATTTCTTGTAACAGAATTTTTTTTTTTGTAAATTTTTTAATGAAAACAAAATTAAATTCTAAGCTTTAGTGAAATTAAAATTCCTTTATTTTGATATATTTGTATTTCCTCTATTGGTGGACGACATCTTGATTAAATATAAGCACAATTAAAATTGTAATTAAAAATCAGAAAGTGTAGAAGGGCTGAAATTCAATACCTAGATAACTTATACATGGTTCATACAGATTTTCAAAATAAAAAATAAGGACTTTTTAAGGACTTTCTAAGTACTTTGTTAACTTTTTTAAGGACCTCAATTTTCTTTGTGATTTATACGATGGGGAGAAATTGAATGAAAAGAAAATTTTAATGCTTATTAAAATTCATGAATGAAATTTCTTTTAATTCTTTATGATTATAACCAATCATTTTGAGAAATATATATACTTTTACTAAATGTAGTATAAATTTTTGAAGTGCAATATAAATTATGCATATTTTTAATAATCTCCTGTTTCCGAGGGTACTTTTAAAGCAAATTGCAAAATTTCGTAACTGGTTTTCTGCCATAATTGCTACATTATTTTATTTTTCTACCAAGATGAATACATTTAAATTAACAATGATTTCAAAATTTTAACAATGATGCTCAAAAGGGCAGGAATTAAAAATTTCTTCAGAAAATATTTTAAAACTCAAAAGTTAAATGATACTAAAATATCAATTAAATATGCTCCAGTCCCACCTCTCTTGGAATGTGATTAAAAGAAAATTATCGAATATAAAGAAAAACATCTACACTTAGTAAGATTTTCAAATATTCATTTGCAGGGTGGCTACAGAATTCAAGAAACAAAATTCCCTGACATTTCACTGATTGCCTGAAAATTCCCTGATGTCTCTCTGTCGATGTTGTCATTCAAAAAACGAAACAGAAAATAATGGCTAATTTAAAAATATACAAATTTTATAAGTAAATGTAATTTTAAATAGTTTAAGCATAATTGCTCCAAAATAAATTTACACTAAAAATCAAAACAAGTATCTTTAGAGCATGAAAAAGAATGGAAAACATTAATTAAAAATTCACAGACATCACTTTCAGTTAATTGTGTTCAATAAAATGTCAAAATGAAAGTACGAAAAAAAATAATCAAGTACATGATCTAAGCATTTTCGCTTATGAATGCTTTTAGGATTGTTAAAAAATTGTAACACAGCGCTAAAATGGTTAAAAAAAACCCGAAAAAATCTGATGAATCAATTTTAAATATTAAGGAATTTAGATCTCTAATATATTCTGTTGACAAAATATCCAAGTCAAGAAGAAAAATAATCATAGTTGTAAAGGATGCAGTTAGATTAAATTAGAAGATTTTTTAAACCGAAAGGCTACTGGCGGCCACGCTTCTAAGTTATAAGGTAACTAAAAATCTAACATAAATAATATGTAAATCATTTGAGTTCTAATATATTTTGTTGATAAAAAACACGAGGCAAGAAGAAAATAATCATGTCTCTAAAGGGTGCAGTCAGATTGAAGTTTGAGGATTTTTTTCTAACAATACGGCGCTGACCTCACGGCATCCACTTCACGTGACGCGATCCGAGATAGATGTCCGCACAGGGAATGCGAGAAAAGAAACTCAAATATTTTAAAATTCCCTGATTAAAGAGTAATTTTACAAAATTCCCAGAGTTGCCCAGAAGAGTGAAATTCCCTGACATTTCTCTGAATTCCTGGTCTGTCACGACCCTGATTTGTACAAAAATAGCTATTTATAACTGTAATATTTAGCTAGAATGTTAATAAAGTATTTGCAACCAACTTCAATGAAAATTTTTTTAAAATTTGATCAACCCCAACCGTTTAACTTTACTTTTTAAGCTTAGCCATTGTTAGACAGGAGATAGTATTTCGCCAAATTTAGCCATACTTTTTGCTGGCTATTAAAAGCATACCAGATTCATGATATCACAAAAAAAATATTCTAATTAAAGAACTTGGATTATGTCTTAAAATATGTGAATTTTTATTTCCAAAATCAGATCAAATTCTGCTTAAAACTGCAATTTTTTATCTTACATGCAGCTACTATAGGCTTTAAAAGATGTATATATATATATTTTAAATCGGAAATAATCCAGGATTTTGATTACATCCCTGTGATATTTAATTTCAAATATAAAACGGACGTTCAGAAATTTATTAGCATTAGCTAAAAATACACAAAACGTTCCCCTAAATTTAATAAGAGAGCATCGCGATTTCGCGTATCGGTGCGGAAATATATTCTTTTTAAATGCTTCGTAAAAAACACTTTATGGTTTATATACCTTAGAATAAGTTTTAAACTACCGTTTCCAATAACTTTCATCTCTATTTTGAGTAAGGAGGCATGGTAAAAAAAATCCAGAGACATACACTTAATCAAGGTACGTATGAAATAGGCATACATGCTTACTAACACTCGTAATTTTTGGGACGGACCCCAGCAATCTACCTACTAATGATGCACCTGACATCAAAAGCCATTCAATGACTTCAGCGAGTCACTGGTCTGTGAGTGGCACGTTTGTACATGAATGCGCTTGCGCAACAGGCGATTTCGGTAGGGATGATCCGCATATTGCATTCCATTTGAAAATTTTGCTTTTTTTCAGAAAAGAACAGAAAAGATGCTATTTTCGGAGAAAAACTGCTTTTTTTTTTAAACAAAAAAGGCAGGAAGGATGAAAACACTTTAAATGATGATCTCCAAATTTCGTTAACGTTGGTTTTTAACTTGGGAAAAAAATAAGGACTTCTAAGGATTTTTTTAAAAAATAAGAACTTTTAAGGGCCTTAGAATTTTTTTTGAGTTTTTAAGGACTTTTAAGGACCGTACGAACCATGTTATATACAAAATCTATTGAAATTAAAACACAATCATTGTTTTAGTTTACTAAAAACTGAGTATCAAAATAAAATGATAAGATCAACACAGGTATTTAACACATACTTGCAATGAGTCACTAGTTTTATTCGTTCCAACATTAACATTCCAGCTAAAAGGACTTTTAACACCGAGACTCATTTTAGATTGAGGACTATCTTGGGCTGATTTCTGCCTAAAATGTAAAATAATTTGATATTAAAAACAAGAGAACTAGTAAAAGCAGTAAAATGAATTACAACATAGTGAGCCCCTCATTGTCAAAAGAACCATTTGTTTATGAAGGATAAAGTTTTAAAAGCTACTAAGGTTCAAGCAGCACAAAAATTACACCCTTTGATTAATAAAGATTTGTTAATGTTTTATATTTAGTATGTTATATGCAAAAAAGAAAAATTTGAATACAGGGTTCCCACAGAAATCATAGATTTAAAATCAATGACTTTTAACCTTTAACTGCTGTGGTTGGGTGGTTTGAGGTTTTTGGCGCAAGAGCAACACATGGTCCATACTGCACCAAACAAATTTGTGAAGATCAGTTTAAAGTTTAAGAAGCATAGTATCAGAAAAATTAATATAAAAGTCAAAGATGAGATATTTTTGGGGGTGGAAGCATTCCACAAAATATGACTCGCGGTCTGTCAGACCGCTTACAGCAGTTAAAGGTTAAGGACCTAAATCTGGGTTCCCACTCAAATCACAGAATGAAAATCAATCACTTTTCAGTTACTTTTAAGGACCTAAATATTGTTTTTAAGAACCGTTGAAAATATGCTTTCAGGCCTAATGTCGATATATAAATTTTTAGTAAAGTACATTCTTCCAAAAAAGTTACAGGTTGGTGAATGGGTAATACAAATATGTTGGCAAATTCCGATAGGGTGCAGGTCACACGGGGATAGCAAGTCCAAGTTGTATTTTTATAAATTTTGCAGTATGCCACACAACATCTGCAAAAATTAAGGACCTCTAAGCATTTTCAAGGACTTTTAAGCACCTCTAAGCATTTTCAAGGACTTTTAAGCACCTCTAAGCATTTTCAAAACCTTGAAAACATGTTCAAAAATATTAAGCACTTTTAATGACTTTCAATGTAAATAATACTTTTTAAGGACCTTTTTGCTTTTTTGGCTCACAAAACATAAACACTAATCTCACATATTCATCGCACAGAATAGAGTGTAAATAAAACCATGTGATTTTTACTCCACTAATCAGGAAATACAAACAAAAAGATGTACAAGTAGATGCATACTTAATATAAATATACCAAAAAAATTTGGAGCAGTGAAGATAAGAGATAAAAATTAAGGACCTCTAAGCATTTTCAAGTACTTTTAAGGCCTAGAAAACCAGTTAAAAAATATTAAGCACTTTTGATGACAGTGGGAAGCCTGGAATACACTAATTATTTTAATATCAATGTTATCAACTTTAAAATGTTTCAATTACTTTTTTTTTTTACACAAAAAATTTTAGTACCAAGCCACAGACATAATCTAGATAAAATAGTTGGAATTTCATCTTTTACATTTAAAGAATGCTGTTCCTCCCATCAGGGAATTAGCCAAACGTTTAAGTACAATTTCAGAATTTTTAGGGAAAAACTGAAATTTAAAGAATTGCAAGGTGAATAGAACCCCTGTGATTGGTAATTTTGGAACAAAATATCAAGTCTACAAAAAGATTTATAATTTTTTCAAAACAAGTTATTACATTCCTCATTTCTAATTAGCAGGATAACTATTTAACATCAGTTAAAAGTAAAATAAAATACACAAAGCATCCCCAATCTAGCTAACTTGTCAAAATGTTAGCAAGCACTAAGATTTTTCAAAATTTATTTCCTAATTAGCAAACTGGTTAAAATGATACTGTTGGGCTAAAAATATATTCATAATTAAGTGCCCAGTTTGGGGCTACATACCCCCAATTATAATTAACTTTTAATGAAGTGAATATGATCCTTGATCAGTGCAGCCAAGCATGTTCATTATTAATTGAAGTAATTAAAAAACAACACATACCATTGTCTACCCTATACACCTTTAAAAAGGTTTCAAACAAGAACTTTTAATGATTCCTGATTCATACTAAAACTACCACAAATTTAAGATGAAAAATCTGTAACTACCTTTTCTTTTCTTTTTTTCTGAGCAAACCAAAGGATTTCCTGCGAGTATGGGCTTTTCCATCAGTGTTAGCCAACTTGCTATTTCCTGACACATAAAAACACAATTTCAATGTTACAAGTTAGCATATATCCATTAATATTTTTTATACATGATAGAAAAGGTGTACCTTTATTTTTGGGAGTTTCGGTTGCGGATGTTCGTTCGCCATTCACCTCAACTGTTAATCTAAAAAAGACAAACATCTGTAACACAAAAAAATCTCAACCGGAATTTTTTTCATTTATTTTCTGAAGTCAATAAGTTTAGGAAAAAGATATCGCACTAAACCTAAACAATAGGGCGTATCGAAAAAATCGAAGTTTATCAAATCTCTTAGCGGTAGTGCGGAAAATTTGTGGACACTCATCAGTAATAAGTGTGTGAAATTTTAAAACTCTGGGTTACTATCTTCTGTCGCCTCAATGGCCTCAAAGTTCCAAAAATTGGGCTAAAAGTGTTTAAAATTCAAAAATTCCTAAAAATTCCCATATTTCGTTTAACGATTGGGGGTAGTGGTTAAATGTTAGTAATGTTTAACAACAACAACTATAATTTTTTTAAAAATTATAGGTTAATATCTTCTGTCGCCTCAGTGAACCGAAAATTTGAATAAAAAGGAATAAAATTCAACTTTTAATCAGCAGTCGCAGATTTCGTTGATCGTTTTGAGGTAGCGTGTAATAAAAATTACTTTTTTCAACAACAAAAAGTATGCAAGAATTATTGGTTAATATCTTCTACCACACTGGGTTTAGCGTACTGCCAGAAAAAGTAAAGTGGAACACCCCTATTTTCACCCCTAGAAACAAATCGGAGCGACCAATAAATCACGTGATCATTTTCATTTGTTTAGTATTTAGTCTAACTCTAGAATATTTTCTTTCAATTAGTTTCGATCTTCATATCAAACATATTTGCAGCAATGAAGTCGTTTATTTTTAAGGAATTTTTTTTACTCGTAGCTCAGTGTCGTAGTCATTTGTTAGTAAAAGATATTGGTAAATATTAGAAATGCAAGAATCATCGCATTCAAAGTTTTTAAGTCTACAAATACACTGTTAAAAATTTTGTTCCACCTTGCACCAAAAATTGGTTCCCATTTACCTGCAACCAACATTTGGTGCTTAGTTTCACGATTTAATGGTGCTTACGGTCTAAGGTTTTGCACCATTAAATCGTGAAACTATGCACCAAATGTTGGTTGCAGCTAAATGGGAACCAATTTTTGGTGCAAAGTGGATCTAAATTTTTAACAGTGTACTGCAATGCCCTATTTTTAGAACACCGAAGGATTTTTCATGCATGCTGCCAACACATGAAGACGTCATAAGATGTTGCGCTCATGAGAGATGGCGTATTGGTAATGAAACTGATGAAAATAAAGAACCATGCTTCTCTGTTATTCCAGAAACTGTTGCTTTGAAAATTGAAAGTTTATACATCGATTCATCCATTCCTTCTGTTTCACATAAGCATGTTTGTGATATGATACACGCTTACCATAAAAATATCATTCAATCATGAAAAATATAAAACGTGCGGGAAGAAGCAAGACTGCTCTTGAAAATTTTGAGAACTTTAAAACGGAAGCAAAGAAACTATTCGACATTCACTCCTTAAAAATAGCTCCTTTGCAGGAAGATATCTGTCCAAAAGAGATCAAAGTTCCGCCAAATGAGCACGCGTTCCTCAAAGACCAAAGAACGGAAATAAAAATGTTCATTGGAAGTGCTGATGTACCCGAAAGAAAACGACTTCAGAAACGTCAAATGCGAGTACAACAAATTGCTGTGCAAAGTAAAAAAAAGGGCGTCTCCTGCTTCTGTTTCAAGCTTTACTCTGGAAAATGAAGATATGATGGAGGCGGAGGTGGATACCAAAGACGCGCCCTACACACCGTTTCTTCAGCAGGATTCAAGGAGTCTTCAGATATGTGTAAAATTGGACAACATAATTATTGTCAGTCAAAGATATGGTGTTTCTAACAGAGCCACGGTTGCTATTGCATCGAGGGTTATGAAAGATTTGGGTTTAAAATCAGAATCGAATTCCAGTCTCGTCACAGACAAAAACAAAGTATGGAGGGAAAAATAAAGAGTTTACAAGCAAATGATATCAATATTAAATGAAAATCGTTCCAATCTATCTGGCCTTTATTTTGATGGCCGGCATGACAAAACTTTAACATCAGAAACACTCGAGGGAAAGCAGTTCCAAAGAACAATTGTAGAAGCGCATTACTGTATTGTATTGGAGCCTGGTTATTCGTAAGTGGAGCATGTTACACCTGAAAGTGGATGTAGTCTTCATGTATCGAAAAGCATTTACGAATACGTAACAAGTACTTTTTTGGATGATTTTAGCAAGCTCACAGTTTACTGGTGTAATTCGCAGGCTTGAAATGAAACTAAAGAGACCACTCCAATGGATTGTCTGCTTACTTCATTTTAATGAGTTGCCATTACAACACTTATTCCAGTCAATAGACAGCAAGTCTTCTGGCCCTTCATCTTACACTGGAAACATTGGACGAAAACTTAAACGATGTGAAAAACTTTCAGTCGTTGCTTTTAATAATATTAAATGCGAGTTGCCACACATTGATAGTAGATTACTCAGTTCAGATCAGGAATACTTATTCGACATTTGCACTGCTATTAGTTCTGGCATTTGTTGTTTAGATCTAGCTAACCGAGAACCAGAAACGTTGAATTTAGCCCCCTGGCTAACAACTGCAAATCGAATACTGAGGTTATATATATCTACATCAGACCCATCAAATGAGCTACTAACTTTAGTTGAATTCATTCTAAGAGTCTACGAACCCTCATGGTTCCGAATTAAGATTAATCACTCCATAAAAGACGGTCCTAGACATCTGTGGCATTTCATAAGCTCATCTCGGTACTTGCCTAAGAAGTATTGTGACGTAATCGATCCAGTTATTTCTCGAAACGCTTATTTTGCTGCTCCAGAAAACATGCTTTTGGCCTTGTTAACTCACGAAAGATGTCATATCAGAATTATTGCAGCTCGAAGAAGAATAAAGGCAAGAGAAATTAGCTGAGGTGTGCGCAGATTCGTTATTCCTGAAATCAATTTTGAAGCTGAAGACTACATTGATCTCATTGACTAGAAAAATTGTTTTGTGATATCGCCGCCAGTTCTCCGAGAGATAAGTTCTCAAGATCTTTTGAAAATGACAGAGGACGGTATGCCGAAGGCCTGCTGGCACTTCATACAATTTCTTTCACATACACAAGCATTCAAGCGAATTGTGAAACTTGTCACGGCAGCCTCCGAGAAAACAGTTGGGCCTGAAAACAGGGATAAATTCGTAAGAGCTACTCTAGAATCCAGAAAACACATGTCGAAATTCGAGACAAAAAGGATTACAAGTAGTAATGCTATCGTCAATTGTATATTTGAAAGGCAATAAAATTTCTGATCCCTTTAAAATGAGGTAAGTGTGATGTGGATTTTTATATTTATTTTTTTGAAATTTAGCCTTTTATTTTCCAAAATTTGGTGTTGCTGAGATAGCAGAAGATATTAACCTATAATTATAAAAAAAATTATAGTTGTTGTTGACAAAAATCGTAACTAGTAAGCACCATCCTTAAACTTACAGAGAAATCTGGAATTTTTTATGAATTTTTGAATTTTAATCACTTTTAGCCCAAATTTCGGAACTTTCGAGCTATTGAGGCGACAGAAGATATTTACCCAGAGTTTTAAAATTTCACACACATATTAGTGATGGGTGTGCACAAATTTTCCGCACTACAGCGAAAAGATTTGAAAAATTTTGCTTTTTTCGATACGCCCTACTCAACAATATGCATGTCGTTGCCCCCCCCCCCCCTCCACAAGAAAAACCATAAAGATCACCATTTTTAAACTTTAATATTAAAAGCAATCTATTGCTCTTTGAATATGTTTAAGTACATAATTTTATCTATACTCTGATTTTAAAAGTGACTGCTCTTAATTCTCGGTTAAAGAAAATCAGATTTAAAATTCATTACGTAAACTTTTTTTAATCTCTGTATTACAAGTAGTTAAGTTATTGAGATAATTCAGGGTGGCGACAGAATTCAGAAAAAGAAGTTCCCTGATAGATTTCTAAAAAATTCCCTGATTTTACTGCAAACTTTTTTTCAAACTTCCCCAATTCTTCTAGATGTGTAGATCAGATAGAACATTCATGCCAAAGAGATAATATGCCAATTTTCATTAAATAGTTTTGGCAGTAATGAAAAGTTTAAATTTTATCGTAACATGAAACTTCTAACAGTTACTGCAATTCTTCGGAAAAATGGCGCCAAAATACGGATGAACGGCGAAACAATAAAAAAATTCCCTGATTTTTGCACAATTTAAAAAAATTCCTTGACATTTCCCTAATTTTTTTCCAGAATCAAAAAGCTCCCTGACATTTCCCTGATTTCCAGGTTCTGTTGCCACTATGTAATTATATGCTGCAATACTGCAATTACTGTTATTGTATTTTTTTTTAAATATAAAATTTATATGTAAAAAAAAACTATTTGGCCTATGAAAAAGGGCAGGCTAGCAATCCCCTTTAAAATAGTTATAGTATATTTCTTATTTAAAATATATAGGAATGCACTTCTTATGAAAAACATGGAAATACAATAAAACCTAAAAATAAACATTAATTCAAAAAGAGAAACTTTTTGCTATCAAATTACAATTTTTTCTTATTTATATAGAAAAAATTTCTTATATATATAATTTTTTTTTAACGATTTAAATATTTACTTAACTTCATAAATAAAGAAATAAGGGCCTATAAGGGAAAACAGGGAATCAAACAAAGAAGTAGAAACTTTTCATTATAGTGCTTTAAGAACCCAAGTGTGGTGAAGTGGCATTTGGATGAGTGTTCTCACCCAAGACACTTCAACCACTTTTTTTGGTGTTTATTAATTTGTGAGGTTTTAATTTTGTGAAGTTTTAATTGTGTTTGCACTGGTGGTTGATGACTCAGTTTTAAAAGTAAAGGGTCTGGTACACCCTACTATCCTCTGCAACGTTAAAACCAGATGTTTTGGGGGGTTGATGTTCGGTTCTAGGCTGGCTTAGAGCGGATGCAAGTCGGATATATTTCGATGCTGAATGTCAAGCGGGATGTGTTAAGCAGCATTAGCCACTACATGGCCCGCGACAGATATTTTTGCGGCCCTCCGGCATCGCAGATTTTTCCAAAAAATCAAATTTCACTGTACTTTTTTTTTACATAAATGTAATTCATCCGAAATAATATGTAACAACTATGTAAAACACAGTTCTCCTCTAAGTATCCGAAGAAACTCTGTATGATGATTTTCATCAAGAATTTGTTGCAGTCAATCTATTAAAATTGACTGCAACATATATTCCAAAAGATATCTACTCTATCATAAAATAAACTGAACGATTTCTACCACCATTGCCTCATAACTGATATAAAATAAAAAGGAGTAATTTGGAAGTACAGTTTAAATACTTTTATTTAAAGTTAGGTCAAGTCACATTGTCACGTTTAAACAAAACTTTAGCTTCTTTTTTAGATTTTGATTAACAAAGAAAATTATTATTTTTTGTATTATTTGGGGGGGGGGGGGAGAATCAGATATCAATTGTAATTTTATTAAGATAAAAAAAAAAAATTCCAGTTTTCAGAAATGCTATATATTATTAAACCAATAATAATTAAAGATACATATTTTTATGTATCCAGCCCGTGAAAAGCTCCAACATAAGTGTTACCCTCTAAAAGTTAGTGGTGAGCGCTGGCATAGATGATAAAAACATTTTGTATGTAAACAATGAACAAGTTGTGAGAAATCTTCCAAAACTAAAAGGAAATAGAATATTCTATGAATTTGCAGGTCCTTTAGACACATACCAAAAATGAAAATGCATAATAGCAAATGAGTATTTATAAATAAATTAATAACAGAGCTTTTAAAAGGAAAAGTCTTAGTTGTGTTATTTTAATTGTTTGAACAATGTTTTATTTGGTAAGCATTTGTTTTATATTCAAATCAATATGGTAATTTATAGATATATATTTAGTCAAAAAAAATTATCTGTGTGTTAAGTAAAAGAAAATTAACATTAAAGTGAAAAATATATGTATATAAACTTGAAAAATATTATTAAAAACTATAGTTAGTAACAGACTAGACATTTGGTTAAGTGTTCGAGTCAAATCCGTTACCAAATGTCAAGTCTGTTACCACACAGCTTTTAATGGTATTTAAAGATTAATATTCTTTTCTTTTTTTTCTTCTTTAAATTGTTATTTCACCTTCAACTAAGATAGACAGATATAATTTTCATAAAATAAAATAATGTAAATAAATATATACTTTTGTTATTGAGAAAAGTTCTTTGAAAAAATCCAATGTAATTAAATTTTGTGGTAATTTTTGCCTCTAATTTTAATTTAATTGAAATAAAACTGATTAATTGCATGTTTTTAACTTTAGGCACATAAGTCACTTCAAAGTAAGTTAATTTTAAAGTATTAAAAAAATCTTAAACGTGTGAATTTTTATGAATTGTGTATGGTAACAGACTTGACAATTTGCCTTGCAACATAAGTTACGACTGCATTTACATACTAAATTATACAACAAAGTGCACGACTAATTTTTCATATACTTCAGACCTATACCCTGACATTTGTGATTATTTTAAAATGAAATAGTAATTTTTTTAAAAAAATTTAAAACCCGAAATGTAAGCATATGATGAAAATGGCCCATAAAGCTTTTATTAGGTATTTCATACATCAGTGCTTTTAAAATTAAATGCGTTATTTTTAGTAAGAGCTGAAAAATGTATTGCACTGTACTGCTGGCAAACCGGACACAATACCACCAGCGATGTCGAAAAATGTGGCTGATGTAACACGAGATGACACTAACTTCAGATAAATTCACTGTGTTAAAATTTGTAAAGAGAATAAACACCACTTTTTTAAAGATTGAAGTTAAGAACTTGATAAAAATGGATAACGAATAAGTGACATACTTTTTAGGCAATGATCCGTCATTATTTTCTGCTTTACGCTTGGAAGCAGATCTGGGGCCTGCATTGGCAGCAGGAGTTGATTGTCCTACAAGCTTCTTGATGCCATTGAAAAGATCTGAAAAGCACAAAGCTCAACTTAAAATACTTGTAAAAAAAAAATTACAAGCTAAGGCATGAAAAAACAAAGGTCAAACTCAAAAATCAAATATTTTGTTTTAATCTTGTTGCATATAAAGTTGCATTATAAAAATTACTTGAAAAAGATAAACCACAAACCACAGTTTGCTTATTGTGAATAAACACAGACCTATTTATACCAGGGTTGGCATGATTTATACCAATTGGTTTAAACCATGGCTTAAACCAAATGTGGTTTTTCCCCCCCCAAAAAAAAAAAAAAAAAAAAAAAAAAATAATAATAATAATTTTTAAAGAATAAATTAACATTTTTTTATTTATTTATTATTTATAATTAGATTTTTTAATTATTTGATGTTTTAAATAACTTCTACTTTTAACCAAAAATTTTCCATTCTAAGGGAATTTTACTGCAAAAGCAACTACAGTAAATGTTGAGAGAATTTTTTCTTTTTCTTTTGGAGTTGTACGACCAAAATTGTGTTACATCCTAGGTTTGGAAAAAGCTGCAAACTTGTTTTTTCTTGCTCAAAACGTTAAATTCTAAACTTGTTTTTAAATGGAATAAAAAAAAAAACTTTTAATTTTTCTTTCTATTAAGGAAATTCTTGGTAATACATGAGGGAAGATCTTGTAAATGAAAAATTATACGAATATTATCGATAGAATAAGTTCCAACGTATTTTAAAATAAATCTTGCAATTAAAGATTATTGAAGTTTTTATAAGTATCAACAATAAGTTTTTATATAAACCTAATGGATATATAAATATGTTTTATAATTAATCAAAATTATTAATTAAAATTAAATTATAGACTGTATTTTAAATTTGTTTCTAAAACAGAGGTTTTATGTTTTAACAACTTATTTCTAAACCTTAAAAATATCATTTTGAACAACTTATCACCATAATTGATGAATCTAGAGCAATATTTCATGTATTATGCAGTAAACAATTACTATTGTTCTATATTGTATACACTGAATTCAAAAAATTATATCTCTAAATATAATATTAAAATTTAATATGATTTGAATGCTCACATAAGTAACAATTAATTATTTACTTAGTTTAAATTATTTTCAAAAGGAATACTATCTGTTATTTAAACATTAATCATTCTAGTTAACATCAAATTTTATTTATAAATATGTATTTATGTAATTAGAAAAGTAATTTAAAAAAAAACCTGGTTTAAACCAAAAAAAGTTTGTTTTTTTT
This sequence comes from Linyphia triangularis, assembly GCA_963978545.1. Classification (NCBI taxonomy): domain Eukaryota; kingdom Metazoa; phylum Arthropoda; class Arachnida; order Araneae; family Linyphiidae; genus Linyphia; species Linyphia triangularis. Next base: position 19,293,774 of record OZ021727.1, read on the forward strand.
TTAGGTTTTTTACAAAAAAAACCTGAGTTTTCTTTCCAACCCTGATTAACAAATTATTTGTTCGGGTTACTTACAAATTTAAGGGGGTCTAAGGGGGGACAATTTCCGAGAATCTCAATGAGAATAACGTTACCTTGAACAGGCCCACTTCTTCGTTTTTTTCGTGATTTACAAGGGCTGGAATCCAGAATATCTCCAGAGGAATCCAGTTCCGAGCAGCTTCTTCCCTCCAGAGTAGAATGCTGAAAGGACACGGGAACCTCTCCAACTTTCGATGCATTTTCTATCATCAGTTGCAAGACACATGTGTGCAATTCAACAAGATCTGGACTACAAACAAATGCAGGACGTTTAGATCATAATTTAAAAAAAAAAAAAAACTTAAAAAAAAATAAAAAAATTACTATCTTATACAATTACTTTTTCTTTAGTTAATTTTCCAATGTGCAATAAATACTTTGAACTTGCAACACTTTTCTTTACCATGGTATTTTGTAAGCAATACACAAGTAGTAATTTGGTAATTTTTTTTAATGCTTTCTTAACCAAAAATGGTACCAGCAAATACCTGTTGAGGAACATTTAATCTGGGGTAGAATGTGATTTGATTTAAAATTTGTGAATTTTTCCATTGATTTTTTAATACGATATAAATGCAAACTCAACATCACCACCAAATTCCTCCTACCCATTTTTCTCCAGAGTCCAAGCCAATGATAGACCAGGGGGTAACCCCAAATTCGTGCTGTTTCCATAGGCTAAAAGTTAGGGTGTGTCTTATATGCCACTAAAAAATTAATTTTTAATGAGACACCTTTTCAAATTATTGCTTTTGATAAGAAAACACATGCATAAATAATTTGGTTAATTTAAATAAAATTTAGAGGCTGCTACTAGCAATTGAAATTGCCACTATCTTGGAAAAAATCAAGTTTTCAATCAATCTAGAAAAAGAAAAATCACCATTGTCAGCTTTTTTTTATTACATTATAATCATTAGTAAACTAAATACAAACATATGTGATGTGTACAATGTAAACATATTTTATTACGAAATTTTAATAACGAAAAAAAAAAATTGTGAGGTCGTGAATTTTAGTTTTCAAAAGAAATTGTGGTCATTGAAAAGTCATGTTTTTTTTCACCCAAAGAGTGTGAACCCTGTGGTACCTGTACACACTAATTACTTATTTTCTTCAAGTTTGATCAATCACAAAACAATTATTTTATTTGAGCAACCACATGTTGTTTTGATAACGTTAGAATTCGGGCTTTAGACCACACCTCCATGATATGTATAGTTGTTGAATGCAGGGTTCCCACTCAAATCACAGAATGAAAATCAATGACTTTTAAGGACCTAATTAACGTTTTTAAGGACCTTAAAAAATTTGTTTTCAGGCATCATGTCTGTATAATTTTAATAAAGTATATTCTACCAAAACAGTTACAAGTTGGCGCATGTGTAATACAAATATGTCAGAAAATTTCGATATAAGGAGAATAAGTGGCGGACCTCGCGGGGATAGCAAGTCTGAGTTGCATTTTTGTAAATTTTGAAGATACATACAACATATACAACAATTAAGGACTTTTAAGGACCTCTAAACATTTTCAAGGACTTTTAAGCACCTCTAAGCATTTTCAAGGCCTTGAAAATAGGTTTAAAAATATTAAGCACTTTTAATGACTTTCAATGACAGTGGGAACCCTGTGAATGACAAGCATTTTTAATGTTTTGCTTCAAAATCTTCTTGAAATGATAAAAGACATGGTTTCCCTTTTGGATGGAAGTTTTCTATGATTCAGTGAGGATGATATTTAGTAAATGGGCCATATCGTGGTTTGTTTTCTTGTCGTAGGTTTTATCATAGAAGACAATGAAGTCTTGCCCTGATGAAATTGATGATTTAGAAAACTTGTAGACAATTTAATTAATCTCACAAATAGTGAAAAAGAATAAAATACATCAGTATGATACCAGTTTCAATGAACAACAGCTGATTAAAACCATTACTAAGCAAAGAAAAACCACATGAAGTTGCATTACAAGAAAGTAAACATAAACAATGAAATGGTTGCGTTTACAGTTAAGAAACAGTTCAATGGTTACGTAAATGCACTTTTACATAGTATGGTGTAGTGTTGTTGTTGGGTTTTTTTAAATTACAGAAACAAGGTCTGAGGGGGTTTTAGGCAAATTTGGTCTGATAAAGCCTTGTAAACGCTACTAAAAAAATAAAATTGTAGGGAAAAAAATGGAAATTTCTAAGGAAAAAAAAGGGAAATCCATGTAAAAGCAAAAGATTTTAAAACCTGAATTATAGTAAACATTGTACAGCTTTTAAACTTCTTAAAAATTCACAAAAAAGTTTGTCCAGAAAGAAAAAAACTTCATATTTAAGGACACACATACATTTTACTATTATAATGCACTGTCTGCAACATTTATGGAAGACACAGTGTGGTTTCAAAAAAATTTAGTTAGGAATTTTAGAGATAATACACAAAATTTTAGGGATACTTCCCAAAAAATTTAGATATAATTCTTAAAATTTTAGGGATTATATTTAAAAAAAGGGATAATTCAAAAACATTTAAGGGTATATCTCTTTTGAAGCTGACATAGGCTCCTAACACAGACATATTCTTTCCAAAAATTGTTTCAATACCCGCAAAAAACTGCCAATTTTCAAAAAAAAAAAAAAAAAAAAAAAAAAAAAAAAAAAAAAAAAAAAAAAAAAAATCGAGCATCAAAAACTTTTTAGCAAAACAAAAGTTATACAATTAAAGATTTATGCTACTATTTTGACAAACCATACAAATTTAATTAAATCTATTTTTCTCAACTGGATGAATATCAAGCTTTTTTGCGGGTTTTGAAGAAAAATCGGGGTTTTTTATAGAAATTAATGAAAAATTTACATACAATTTTAGGGAGGAAAAAAGTTAAGGAATATTACGAATTTTAAGGCGAATGCGACCTCTGAATTTATAGCTATGTCTACGAGTATTGACCTCATTCGGAAACACACAGTTTGAAAAAGTGTCTCATAAATTCCGTGAAGTGTATTAGAGCTAGAATTAGTAAAGAACCTTACCTAGATTTGTCAGCAGAATCAGCACCCATGACGAATATATTGGGTGCCATAATTAATGCCAGATTACGAGACCCCATCATGTTCTTTTTAGAATGTGCAGCTACATCTCCCAGGAAGGACAGCAAGTATTTCAATGTGAACAAATGATCTTGAGGCAGAAGCAAACAAGTCAAGAGATTGGCATTAAGGCGATCTTCGCTGGTATCCAACTGCTGACACCTGCATTATTTAAAAAATTACTTAGTTAAGGTAGTCCCAAAACTCAGCAAAAAATGTTCCCCCAATAGATTTCTAAAAATGTAATTATAGCTTTATATTAGCATAAAGATTAGTCTGCAACTAATTAAAGAAGCAAGGACATGAATTTTAATTAGAATATCACTAATTATCTCTTGCCTGCCTGTAACTGTTCAGTGACCCTCCAGTCAGCTGAGCAGTAGAAGTGCAAGGGAAAGTAGGGAGAGATGTTGAGTTGGTAGGATTGAACTACATAAACAATCAAAAACTAATCTTCATTTTTTGATTAACCCTACTCTTATGTACATTCAGTGATGAAAGCACCAAACTGTGATTTTGGAGAACTGTCGGAGCAGTAAAAACAAGATTTTCGAGCAGTGAATTATTACATTTAATTTAGTGATGCACCAAATATTTGAATATATTTCAAGCATAATATTTAAAATAAAAAAAAGGTGTAACATGTTCCTTATATAAATACTTTGCATTCTGAATTTACATTAATTAATTAGAATAAATTACTCAAAATTTAAATTAAAAAACACGACGTTCATTTCCAAACAAGGCATTTGACTTTTTTTTGGTTATCAGTGCTCTTGTAATAAAAATTAATCGTTAACCTCTTTCCCAACAGTTAAAATATAAGGAAGTTTTCAATGATTTCATAGCGTTAGGTTCATTGCTGAAAGTTTTTCGGATCTTTATACAGTAGAGTCTCGATATAGTGACCCCTCCCGGGACCAACAACAAACGGTCACAATAATGAAAGGTCATAGCGAATTTTTAAAAAAATCATAGAAACAAGGAAATAAACTAGTAGTACTTGCCTGGAAACACTAATTTATTTACAAAATGGTGCATTACTATGGTTTCTTATTTGTCGCAAAAAGTACAGTTATTCCTATTTTGGCTCTCTTGCCACCGTGTCCACTCTCTTCGCCTTTAAGAGCGATGGATTTGTCCGCAACAACTTAAAATACAAGCCAGTTTCATCAGCAATAAATTATCCTCTGGCTCTTATCAACGAGACGTTTTAATTCTTTTCTCCATTCATTAACGTCTACAGAAGCACTTTCTCCACACAGGTTTTTGAAGGTCAGCCTGTTCTTTTCAAACCATCCATTACATGCTTTAAAATCCACAACGATGTTTATTTTTTCAGTAAAAATTTAGGCTTTTTCCTTTAAAAAATTGCCATCTATTGGAATATTTGAAGAGCGCACAATTTGTAACCATTTCACAAGGGCTTCTCTAAAAGTGGAAATTTTCCATCTATTGTACGCACCCTTGCTTTTGGGATGCCGGTCTCGTTCGCAGCTGGAATTTGATCCCTATTTTTTTTTAAATTGTAAACAACAAACTTTCTTTAATGTCAAATATTCTCGCTACTTCCGCTTTTGAAAAAGTTTTCTTGTAGATCTCAGCCAAAATTTTACACTTGGTATCGATTTAAATCCGATTGAGCTTATTTTTAAGCACCATTCTGAACAAAAATTTAGCTTTCACGGAATAAGGAACCTAGGGCCAATATCCAAAATTTGAGGCGTTAACCTCTTACCTTGCCAGTATCAACATGGATATTGGAACAACCAATCAGAGTGAAAGTAAACTTATAAGATAGTTTGCCCTAACAACATTCTTGGTCCCCCCCCCTCCCCCCCAATCTCCACCTCCCCGACATGCTCTGAACTCATTTAGTGAACAAACAGAACAGGTTTAAACCATTCAAAACCGAACAGTCAGCTGTGCCGCCCTTGTTCGTTGAAATACATTTTCACAAATTTCGATGAACATATGCGGTCGCTGTAACTAAAAATTGACAGTGTTCTGGTTGTTAGAACGAAGGGGGTCGTACAAATGTGACCACACAGACAATTTTTGAGTGTCTTACAGAACATAAGTTAAAAACCTTATCATAGAAATACATTTTACTGTGCCACAATCTTTATTTCAGCAAAAAATCAAACACAATGCAATTAACTCTACAAAAAACAGAGTTTATTTGTTCACATAGAATTTTTTAAAACAAGTTAATTCTCAATGTGATTTATGTCACTTTATATTTAATTATTACGCTAAAATCAGATTGTATACTAAATATAAAATCATAAGATTATAGAAAATATAACTAAATGTTACAAGAAATCCAATTATAAAGTAAAATACACACTCATGCACAATCTGCAATTTATAAATATATTGATATAATAGTTACCGGATGTATAAATCATGCAGGTAGTTTGGAATCAAGGGTTCTGGCAATTCCCGTAACCATTGCTTCAAAAGTGAAGCAACATCATTAGGTTCCGACCCATTGAGATCATAGCCATTTTCTAGCTTGACCTGAGGAAATAAGTAAGCTTGAGGTTAATAATCTATAAAACGTTTACAAACCTGTTAACCTTTTTTTTAAAGAAATTTTTATCGAAATATTTAAGAGGTAAGAATAATCTAACATTATTAGAATAAAGGATTCTCTAAAATTATGGGAAATTATTTTTAAAATACAGCAACAAAACATGTTTATAATCAGGAGTAGGTAAGTCTATAAAAGTGATAAATTACAGAAAGTACCTTTTCATGTTTATTTTTGGCCTTAAATATTTTTAAAAAAAAATTCAATATTAATTAAAAATAATTATGACACCTATTACACACAAAAAGAATAAGCATTTCTTAAGCAGCAATAAAAGTTTTGCAGGATAACTATGTTGCTAGTATTTCAAATGATTTGCCAGACTTAAAGTACTACTAATATGAAAAATCAACACAGAAATAACACTTTAATAATTATCAACTCACGAGTTATTAAAGTAAAATGATTAATGCGAATATCGTATGAAGAACAGAAACTTTTGATTTTTATCAAGCTGCCTGTATTACAAAAATAATAGTAAATAATGACAGTAATAAAAGAAATTCGGATTTAACACTTTCTTCTTATTGCAGTGTAGTTAACCACATTATTATTTCACAAAAGACTAGGTACTGGAATTATTTCTTCATAGCATCTTAAGTGATACTATACAACTTTTTGAAATCACATAATTCAACTATGAATTATATTTTTAAATAAAAAATATGCAATTACCTTCAACTCTCGTTGCCGAACAGCAGAGCCTGCTTTTCGAAAAATCCATTCAACATTAATGTAGTCTCGAAGAAAAGCGATAGACGATGCCATGAATCTAAAAAAGATAAGAGTTGGTGAACTAGATAGAATTTTGAATTTTCCTAATAGCTATTGTGAATCTTAATTGGCACAATATACTTATAAGTATTAATAAACAAATTTGAATTTGCTCACTTTGGAAGGAGGCAATCAGAATCAGCAGTCCATTCTTGGTCACATAAACACACTCCAAATATTTTACTTTTAGATTGCGGTAAAGCTTTTTCCTAAGAAAAATTAAAATATTGTAGGTCAATAGGCAGAATTTAATCTTTTATGAAAACAGCCAAAGTGTAAAAAAAGAGGTAAAATATGCAGCATTATTTTGAACAACAAAAATAGCCAAATTAGAATATAATTGTGTACTGTGTCAATGTGTGTACAGAACAGTGGAAAAAAAATTCTGAAAGGAAGAGGGGCGGGAGGCAAGTTTAGTGTGATAAAGTCTAATTAGTCTAAATAATAAAATTGTAAAAAAAAAGTAGAATTTCTCAAAAAAAAAGAAAAAGAGCAGAAATCTGCGTGAAAGCGGAAGATTTTCACCCCTGAATGATACAAGAGCAACACAAGAGATACTACTTTGCCAAACCACTGAAACAACCTTTAGAATTAGCATTATAATTATTTGTAATTTAACTAGATGACAAGGTTGAGTTATTATAGTACCTTAACTTTCCACAACGATGATGATCAAGATTTTGAGACCATAACAGATTTAACACGCTATTTTACGAACCAGTCCTATTCAAGTAAGGTAGGCCTAGAACTTAATCTTCGGATCACAATTTTAAGTAATCTCAGAAACATGGTCTTCTGGTTACAATTTTGCAACTGATCAAATGTACCACTTCAAAACAAAAAGTGAAAAAATTATTCATGTTAAATGGTAATCTAATGATAGAATGCACCTCTCGAAATTATAGTGTAGGATTGAAAAAAAGAAACAATTTTAAATTTTATTATATTTAGCCATTTCATCCATCCTATTTGATTGCCATAAAAAAAAAATATGCGTGACGTAATTTATGTATGTCCTTTCATACAAAAAACTTACTAAAATAGTTATTTTGGAAATTAAACCCAAATAAAAAAAATAACAGAATCATAAAAATAAAATACCTTGCAAAATTTTATGTTACAAAATTATGATATTTTTTTTGCCATTAAAGAATATTTTTGCATTTTACATTTTTTATAACTTGTTGAGATAAAGAAATAATGCTTCAACATTTTCAGACATCCATATTTTAATACTACTATAAAAATATTAGTGAAGTGTATTTTTACTTAAAATTACATATATAGGAGAGAATTATTGCTTGGAACCATGGGCGCCCAGAGAAGTATTTGCAGTGGTGTGCAAGACTAGATTTTTATTAAAATCATTATTTTTTTAGAAATTTTAATTAATAGTTATGCATTTTAAATTATACTCTTTGAGAATAGTTTTAAAAAAATCATGGTATATATTTTTGAAAGTGCAACCCTGTTAAAAAGAAAAAAAATAGTAAAAATATTTTTTTACCGATTTTTTATCATCATCTCACGGCATTCAAGAGACGGTGTTTAGAACAGAGGAACACGAAGATGAAAAAGTATAGAAGAATAAGCTATATTTCTTCCAAGTTTTGGAAATAATTAAAAAACAAAATTCAAAATGAAATACAAAGGCAGTATTGGATGTGTTAATTAAATTCTAAAAATAGATTTCAAGATAGTATATCTGATGACTTAAAAAGCAAAATATTTTTTCTACAATTTTGAGAACTACACAGGAAATGATTCAATAAAAGAAATAAATACTTCTACTCGGCCTGCAATAATCCTAGACAATAGGTGCCAGTAGCTATAAAAAAACGACAGAAAAGAAACAAAAGACTAAAATAATACAAAAACAAATGCTTATTGTAACATAAAAACCGAAACAGCATATGTGCTTTTCTTTTTATCTTGGAAATTAAACTTTTCCTCTCATATTTTTTTTAAATTTTTTTTTTAATTTTTAAGAGCTAGGGGGGTGCATGTGCACCTCCTGGAGGCGCCCATGCTTGGAACTACCACCGAGCTGAAAATAACAGTACAGGCGATATTAAAAAACGCAGCTGTTTTAAGTTTTGGATATATTACTTACCAAGTAATTTCATTACTTAAATAGGCACTTATACTTAAACTCGCACCTTTTTGTCGTAGCAAAAATCTAGCAAATTGCTGAATTTCTTTCAAGTTACTAAATTGAAAAAAAAAATTAGTCATTCCCAATTGAAGGTGCATTCTTTAGTAGATTATAAAGTTCAAGAAAGCGAATGAATTTTTTTTTTTTTGAGTGTCGTATTGGTCATGATGTTATTTCTAATCGAACGCCCATTCTTGCATAAATTTTTATTGTAAAATTGACCAGGGGAAGGGTTTTTAGTGTTAAACCATTTAACAGATTTAAATTATTTTATTTTAAATGATTTAGTTTTAAGAAGGCGAAAAAAAACTTATCAATAAAGTTCAATTACCAAATTTTTTTGCATTCAATGACAATGATATATTAAATTCAATAAATAGTTTATTCCTAATATTTCCGGAAAATAATTAGGTTAAATTAAAATACAATCTACAGAAATCCATTTTTTGGTTCAGATTTACTGTAGGGTGTTTGGTGAATTGGAGGGGGAGATTTGGCAATTTAGTGCTGAATCTGGCAACCTGTTTTATTGCAACCTTAAAGGTTGTTCGTTTGGATTAGGCAGCACAGAGCCACTTGGAATTTGGCAACACAGCTTTTTGACATCATTTGAAATTTTGGCGACTATTTTGAAAAGTTGGCATCCAACACCTTATAATAAATCGTCCCTAATTTTTTTACTGTAAATAGTGTTTTTAGTAATGGATTCCTTTCTTTGAAGAATTTTGCTTTTGCTACTGCAAAAAAGGGACACATTTCTGACTTTATTTCAAAACCTCCTTTATTTTCTGCAACAGTGTCACACGTTTGTAGACATCGGGTTCAAGGACATACCAATGTGTAGGTTGTTTTCAGATTATCTGGCGCCGTCAGCAACACGAGGGCTATAATGCGCCGAAACATTCGTCATTAGACAAGCCAACATACATTTACAAACACCCATGCCTAACACGGGACTCGAACCCGCAACCTCGCGGTACCAATGTGTAGGCATTCAATGACAACATTAGGGAAAAATTCGAGTCATTTTACTGACATGAAAAAAGAATCCTATACAAAAAAAAAATCGATCTTAAAAAAGAAACCTTTACAAAAATCTATAGTTAATTAAGAGCCTTTTTTAGAAATGAACACTTGATAAATATTTGCCAAATTTATTCAGTTGCATGTTTTCTTGTAAAAGGCTATTTTACACTTTTAGCAAATTTATTTAGAAAATGAACTATTGTTCGCAAAAATGATTAAAATAGTCCCACACAAAAAAAATTAAAAATTCTTTGACCCCCCCTTATGTAGTAGTCCATGCCTTGAAAAAACTTGCAGTTACAAACCTTTGAGAATTTGAATCAAATGGTTGCAACAGGAAATTAGTTAGCTACAAAACAAAATAACAACAGATATAAACAGGTTTTCTAAATAAGCGACGCAGTAACAAAAAAAGAAAAGAAAAAAATCTTTAAAAGACTTCTCTATGAACTACGTAACTACTAAATAAGTTTATAAACAAACATACCTGTTTGGAAATGATAGATTTAAATTTTTTCGATTTAGGGACTTTAACTCCTATCTTCTTTAATTCTGTAAGTATAGTATTAAAATCCTCCTCGGACTTCATTATTAAAAATTTAAAAAAATTAATTTTAAAAGGAACACTGAACGTAAACCCACGAACACCATGGGGGGGAAATTAGTTAATGTTGGTGCCTGTTGTCGACATTCAAAATTAGATATATTGACTAAATAAACGTGATTGGTTAGAACAGGTACTGCCAAAGAGGCATGAAACAATCTCTCTAATAATGTTTTTTTAAATAAGAGTTTTGTATATGACGTCATAGTCAACTTGTTTTCATCATTGGGTATTTGAGTTTGAAATTTTTATTTGTAAATTATTTTTTTTTCTTTCCTTTTTCTTTTTTTACATTGCAACACATACAAACTTGAAGAAAAACAACAGACTCACTGTCCAACAGGTTTGGTCATAGCAGTTCTAGAAATATGCTCCAATTGATCGCAAAAGTGTTCTTTAAGTAATTCCTAATTGAAAAACTGACTTTTATTTGTTAATTTATTTTTTTTTCTTTCCTTTTTATTTTTTTACATTGCAACACATACAAACTTGAAGAAAAACAACAGACTCACTGTCCAACAGGTTTGGTCATAGCAGTTCTAGAAATATGCTCCAATTGATCGCAAAAGTGTTCTTTAAGTAATTCCTAATTGAAAAACTGACTTTATGAAATGGGTGATGAACGACAAAATTTAAGAGGGAACGGAACTTCTTTCGGAAGCTACCATTCACGAAGAAACTCAAGGATGACAAATTTATTCAGCGCATTTGAAGACTTAAAGGTCGTTTTCGTAAAAATGTAGGAGTTTGTAATCTCATAATTTTTATGTAACTAATTATTTCTAAATCGTAAAATTATTGTCTTCTTGGACATTCGAAGCAGATGTATATTTAAAATTTATAAAATACGAGTCCTCTATTTTGAAAATTATATAAATGTTTATAAAACAGTTATAAAAGTTAAAACAAGAGTGATTTCTTATCTTTCGAATTTTCCAAAATCGCATGTTGTAAAAGTTACAAGTAGTAAATTTTGCCATGTATATCACTTTCTAAAACCAAATTGCATTTTCTTACGAAAAATTACACTTTATTAAGTAGAGTTGTAAATACCATCAGCGTATCCAGTGGGAGGAGGGGGGGGGGGGGGAAGGGGACAAGGCCAACATTTTTAAAAATAGGGACTTTTATTGTTACACGTATAAGTTTTACTTCAGAAAAAGCAATAGAGAACTAAAAACTAAAATAATATTAAACAATCCCTTCAAAATTATCATACTAAGATGTAGTGAAATTATTCATTTCTATGATGAAAACCTCTCGTTTTCGCTGGGACTTTCCAGGAATTGGAACTGAAAAACTTTTTTTCGCGCAGACTATTCCAACTGTAACGTATTGTAATTGTTAATTGCTGTTGTAAAATATAGAGGGAGCCACAAAACAGTTATTTGAAGATTGTATTTTTTATGTTGTTTTTTGATTAGTCTCCTATGAGAGACGAGAGAGGTCAGACGATTCAAAAATGGAACACTAACACCTGCTCCTTGTGAAGTTCTTAAAATAAATGTGTTTTGTTTTCGTTAAAAATGAAATATTTACTCGACCACGATACCACAGCTTAAGATTGGTTCCAGCGGTGCGATTTTTGAACCTGAAACAACCGTTGTTTTGAAAAAGAACTGTAAGTTTTATTTTAACGACGAAATGAATAACGACCGTTATTTTGGCGCGAAGAGTACCTGATGGACATCCATCGTGTGGAATATTAAGCAAGCCTTGCTTATATATTTCTTGTGTTTGCTGAAACCTATAAATGTCCGAGTATGGACACTCGTCGTGTAGAATGGTAAGCATTGCAATTTGCTTATTAAATTAAATGAAAAGCCTCGATTCAGTGTGGACATCCGGTCTACAGATTTTGATGGACATCCGTCCAGATTGATAATTTTTCTTCGTCCTGAAGATCACCAGTGACATCCTGTCCTGAGAAAAGAATAACCCCTTCATCCTGAAGATATTGTGTTTTTTCTTTTAAGAGTGGTGTTTGTGTTTCGTTGTCAGCATTAGTGAATGACAAGTTCTGTTTCTACAGATTTTGATGGACATCCGTCCAGATTGATAATTTTTCTTCGTCCTGAAGATCGCCAGTGACATCCTGTCCGGAGAAGAGAAAAGAATACTTCATCTTGAAGATTTTGTTGTGTTTTGATTCAAGAGTGGTGTTCGTGTTTAGTGCTTCGTGAATCATAAGTTCTGTTTTAAGTGGTTAAATGGAGTGCAATACTTCAAGATTGGTGATACCTTTTTAGTTTCAATGTTTGTAATTCAAGTGTAATTTATCGAAAGTGCTAATTTGTGGTTGGTATTTAATAGTGCTTGAGTTATTCAAGAGGTGTTTAGTTTCGGTTCCGAGAAAGGTTCTAGTTTCATTTGTGTGCAATATTTCAAATGAAAATAATGTAATGATTAATTGTGGAGTGTGTACATATATCATTTGTGTGCAGTATTCAAGTGATTAATTTGCCTCATCTGACGTGAGTTATAATTATTTACTCATCGTAGATCAAGAGTGATTTTAAAACTGGTGGTGGAGCAAGTCCATTTTCTGGTGAAGAAAATTAAAGGAATTATCCGGCCCTCGGATATAATTACAATTAAAGTGAAAATAATTGTATTTTATGATTTTCAGCTTCATAGTTGATTTTAAGTTCTTTGAAATTTATTTAAAACTAGTTTTGTGTAGTATCTGGTACATGCATTTAAATAATGATAGTATTTGAATTTATATCTTTTGAAGGTCTTCTTTTAACATGGTATGAATTTAATGCTATATTTGATTATTTGTGCTACTATAATTATATATATACCATAATATAATATCTGGTAATATTCTTGTAACAAGAACACTTATTTAGGTACCACTTATAACAAATGCTTTGGGTTTGTGCTAACGTTTCGAAGAATTGGAAATTACTAAAACAAAAGTAATTTGAATCTAATTTTAGTTAAAGCTGTAAAAGAGTTGGTTTTAAGTGAAGTCTAGTTCTAGATATTTTTTGTTCTTGATCTGAAGTTTATTTCTGAATATTTTATTTCATGTTCTCTTTTAAAAATGTGATTGCTATATACTTAAATTAGATGCAATTAATTTGAATTGAGTTTTAAAAATTGCAATTGCTGAAATTAAGTGGTAAAAATGTTGAATTCTTTTTAAAACATTTATGTTCCTGTTCTATGATAAATTTTCATACTTGAATATTTTGTAGTGGTTAAGTGGTATAAAATTTATATTATATTTACAAGAATAATTATAAATTTGAGGGTGTTCTGTGTTGGGTGAAGAATATAAACTCTCCAGTAAATTATTACATTTAAAAATGTCTTTTTTGGATCGTGCTAAGAAAGAAGATTTGAGGGTGTTAGCAGAAGAGTTAGGTGAAAGAGTAACACCTGGTCTAAAACTGGTAGATCTTAAGAAATTAATCACTACAAGTGTTAATTATGACGAAGATTACGTTAAGGAACAGATAATTGTAATAATGGAGAGTAGGAAGGAACGTGAGGAAGCAGAACATGCGAACAAACAAGCGGAAGAAAATGCTAAACTACAAAAAGAAAGATTCGAACAAGAACAAGAGAGACTGAAATTGCAACGTGAACTTGAAAGAGAAAGAGTCGAACAAGAACAAGAGAGACTGAAATTGCAACGTGAACTTGAAAAAGAAAAGTTTGAACAAGAACAAGAAAGATTAAAACTACAACAAGAATACGAGCTGCAAAAACTCCAGTTGGAATCGGAAAGAGGACCTATAGTCATGCAAAATGATCCGCAAAGATCAAGAGTTGAGCTTCGACACCTCATGCAAAAGTTTGATGATAAACAAACCGACATCAGTCTGTATTTGTTACTCTTCGAAAGGCAAGCAGAATGGGCTGGAATCCCATCGACGGATTGGGTATCTCACCTGATAGGACTGTTACCATCTGACATAACCCAATTGATTGCCCGTGAGCCATCTGAATTGGCAAAAGAATATAACCATGTTAAAAAGCTGCTTCTTAAGAGATTTAAGTTAAGTCCAGAGAGATTTAGGCAGATGTTTGTTCGACACCAAAAAAATGCAGAATCTACATGGAGTGACTTTGCATATGAACTCCACAATTACTGTCAAGAATGGGTGACTGGCTTAGAAATAACTACTTACGAACAACTTTTGGGTCTTATGGTGGTGGACCAGTTGAAGCGTCGTGTGCCTAACGAAGTGAAGGATCATTTCGTGGAAGAATGGGGAAACATAACTTCTCCTATAGAATTAGCTTCAAAACTTGATGCTTATGACAACGTTCATGGGAACTTTAAGAGAAAAATTCCCGAGAGAAATGGGGAAAGGAATATTCCTAAGTGGCGAACAAAACTTCCAGTTGATTCCAAAGCCAGAATAGAAAACTCTACTCCCTTCAGAAATCAAGCTCAAGGTAGACCAGAGATTAAAAGAAATTCCAGGAATGAACAAAATATGGAAACACGAAGGCAATTACGTTGTTATGAATGCGACTCAACTCAGCATTTGAGACCAAATTGTCCTGAATTAAAGAAGAAATCAACCACAACTGCTTCTATAAATAGAATAACTTTCAGTTCAGAGGACAAGTTATTGAATCCTTTTATCCTGTCTGGAAAAGTGAATGGGACAGACATGTCTATTCTCAGAGACACTGGTTCAACTATTGATGTGATCTGCCAGAAGTATGTTACTTCAGATATGATGACTGGAGAACAAGTTTGGGTGCGGCATCTTCTGGATGAAAGTATGTCCTGTCTACCAATTGCTGAAGTAGAGATAGAATGTGAGTTGGGGAATATTCTCACAAAAGCAGCTGTGATTCAGAACCCATTGGATCAAGGCAGATATCTGTTAGGAAATCGAACTGCTGCATTGCTTGAAGGTAGAAGGAAAGAAATTGGAATTAATCCTGAAGAAGTTAACGCCATCCAAACCAGAGCTCAGCGAAGGTTGAAGGAAATCGCCAACAGAGAGAAAGAAGCTGAAGCTGATCTAGGAAAAGGAGAAGACGCCGAAGCAGATGAAGTTTCTACACCGGAAAGTTCAGTGCTAAATCTTAGTAAGGATAACGAGATCATGTTACCCCCAGTTCAGGTTCAACAGGAACCTGCACTTTCACTCCTGGAAGTGAAACCTTCTGATTTTGCTATGGCTCAAAGAGAAAGCCCAGAGTTACAGCCGTTTTGGGAAGAAGCTTCTAAAACCAATAAAGAAGGATCGTCAAGTGATATACTCATCAGTAAGAATAATCTTTTGATAAAAAGGAGGACTGATAAAACAGGAAATGAGAGGTTTTTGCTGCTTGTTCCAGAAAAATTTAAAGAACGTTTAAAGGCTCTATGCCATGAGGGTACATCAGGTCATTTAGGAGTTACAAAGACCAAAGATATTCTTTCCCGATATTTTTTTTGGCCTAACTGTTATAAAGAAATTGAAGACTACGTTCGCAGCTGTGATAAGTGCCAGCGTGTGGGGAAGCCAAATGACAGAAAGAAGGCTCCTATGAAATTAGTTCCAGTTATACAAGAAGTTTTCTCCAAAATTAATGTTGATGCGGTTGGACCCCTTCCAGTATCCACAGGTGGAAAACTTTACCTAATCACTGCTATGTGCCTATCATCAAAGTACCCTGATGCCATTCCTGTGGCCGATATCACTTCTACATCAGTAATTGATGCTTTGATGCAAATTTTCAGTAGAATGGGGTTTCCTAAACAACTTCAATGTGATCAAGGGACTTCATTTATGAGTGAACTTACCACAACCTTTCTAGAAAACACTGGGATTAAAGTAGTACACAGTTCAGTGTATCACCCACAGAGCAATCCTGTCGAAAGATTCCATAGAACAATCAAACGAATTCTAAGAGTTTTGTGCCTTGAAGCCGAAGCAGATTGGGAACAGGTGATCTGTCTTGCACTCTTTGCTCTTCGAACTGTAACACATGCAGCTACAGGATTTACTCCTGCTGAACTCGTTCATGGGAAGAACTTACGAACACCGTTAGCCTTACTGTTCGAACACTGGATGGATCCTGACGAGGAAGAGAGCCCTGTGACTGAATATGTATTTTCTTTAATCAACAGATTGAAACGATGTCAAGAAGTAGCAGTAGAAAACATGGAAGCTGCACTGCTCAAGAACAAGACATGGTATGATAAAAGAGCAATCAAGAGGGAATTTCAAGAAGGGGATTTGGTTCTCATAATGGCCACTTCCAAGGCTAGCAAGATGGCTCCTCATTGGCTTGGTCCAGGAACTATTTCAGGAAAAATTTCTGAAACAAACTACCTTGTAGAATTACCTGGAAAGAAAGATAAAACTCAAATTTATCATGTAAACATGTTAAAGCCCTACTACAAGCGACCGGAACAAATCAACTTTTTGATGAATGAAGGAGATGAATCAACACGAAATGAAGATGAGCTAGAAATTCCTTACGTAGGCGCAAATCCGAATGTCTTAGATGTCGATGAAATGATACAAGAAAACAAATTGGAGAATAGATTGAATACAGAACAGATAAGTCAGCTGAGGAATTTAATATGTCAATACCATATCTGCTTTTCCTATATACCTGGAAAAACTGACCTTGTCATTCATGACATCGAACTGATTAATAACAACCCTGTTTTATCAAAACCTTATAGAAATTCTCCTAGGCAAAATGATATTTTAAAATCTGAAATACAGAAGATGTTATCTATGAAGATCATTGAAGTCGGATATTCGGATTATACATCTCCAATGATATTAGTGGAATCTCCAGGGAGAGATCCAAGACCCTGTATAGATTACAGGCGATTAAATGAAATAACCAAGACAAAATATTTTCCGTTGCCAAATATAGAAGAGCGAATTGAAAAGGTATCATCAGCCAACTTCATCACGGTTTTGGATCTTTCCAAAGGATACTGGCAAATACCTTTAAGTTTAGAAGCTCAACGACTAGCAGCCTTTGTTACTAACTTCGGGACCTACCTACCTCTCAGGATGCCTTTTGGATTGAAAAATGCTCCTTATGAATTTAGTAATATGGTCACACGTTTATTGGAAGGATGTGAAGATTTTTCTGTACCCTATTTAGATGATATCGCTATTTTTTCAAATACTTTTCCTGAACATCTTGAACATCTTAGTACAGTTCTTCAGAAAATAAAAGAAGCACACTTGACTATCAAACCATCAAAATGTAAATTTGCTCAACATCAAGTCCTGTATTTAGGTCATATTGTGGGACAAGGATGCAGAAAGCCCTCGGATATTAAAATCGAAGCAGTTATGAATTTCCCTGTACCTAAAACGAAAACAGCTGTCAGAGCCTTCCTGGGACTTGCTGGTTACTATAGCCGCTATATTCCTATGTTTTCAGTTATCGCTGCACCTTTGACTGATGCACTAAAGGGAAAAGTAAGAAAAGGGGAGATCATCTGGACTCCTGAATGTGACAAAGCCTTCGAGACTCTAAAACAAAAACTTACTTGCCAACCAGTTTTATATGCTCCAAAATTCGATCGAGAGTTTATTCTACAAACAGATGCCTCCGATACCGGTATGGGTATAGTGTTGTCCCAACTGAATGATGAAGGTGAGGAACACCCTATTCTGTACATGAGTAAGAAATTTTCAGACGTAGAGAAACGCTATGGTACCACCGAAAAGGAGTGCGCTAGTATAGTATTTGCGGTAAAAAAATTGCATTATTATTTGGATGGACAGAAATTTGTGGTGCAAACTGACCATAACCCATTAACATGGTTACGAACAAATGCTAGTTCAAATTCACGTTTAATGCGTTGGGCCTTAGCACTTCAACCATTTAATTTTGATGTCCATCACCGTGCAGGCAAGCTAAACAAAAATGCTGATGGGCTAAGCAGAATAGTTTTAGATTAAACGTATTCCTTATTAGTATTTTTTGTATGTTTAGTTTATTGATCATGTTTATATTTTTACATATTCTTTATGTTATTATGATTATGTTCCTTTGTTGTAAATATTTTACAAACTTTTCTCCTTTTTCTCTTAGAGAAAAGTTTTCTGTGAGGGGAGGAATTAATAGCTGTAACGTATTGTAATTGTTAATTGCTGTTGTAAAATATAGAGGGAGCCACAAAACAGTTATTTGAAGATTGTATTTTTTATGTTGTTTTTTGATTAGTCTCCTATGAGAGACGAGAGAGGTCAGACGATTCAAAAATGGAACACTAACACCTGCTCCTTGTGAAGTTCTTAAAATAAATGTGTTTTGTTTTCGTTAAAAATGAAATATTTACTCGACCACGATACCACACAACCTCTCCTACCCGTTGCCTGCAGGATATTAGTGATACAATACCATTTCTGTCTGAGTTTGACACTTCGCGCAACATATATTCCGAAACCACCTGATTCCAAAAGTTCCTGACCACAACAGCAGCATATATGCAGCTGTTAATTTAATTATTTAATATAATATTAATATTATTTTTAATTTATTAAAATTTATTAAATTTATATATTTTATATTTTAATATATTAATTTTTTAAGTAAAAATATATATTTTTACTTAAAAAATTAATTAGATTTTTCGTATTAAAGTATAAGTAAAGGTTATTTAAGGTTTATTTTAAAAAGAACACGACATCATGTTAGTTAAATCCTTGAAAATATAAAAATATTATGAAAATAATGATCCATTTAAAATATGCCCCAGCGATTGGTATTTGGTCAGCACCTGTTTAAATATTTTTTGTAAGTACTGGGAAAATAGTATTAAGAATCAATTTTTAGTATTAGTTTATAGGAAAAGAAAATAACTAAAATATTTTCAATTACAAGAAATTATTTTATACAACTTTTCGACTTCAATTTTTTTTAAAGCATGAATGAACGTTACTGTTGTACAAAAGGTTTTATGGCATTGTATAAACTTAACATAGCTTTTGGTATCGATATTGCAAAATATATTGCAAATTTCATAAGTGCTGAACAATTTTATTTACGAATAAAATTCAATGATGCTTAACACACTACCGTAATATCATAAACTTTAATAAATAGTCTAAATATAGTCAGTAATTTGATGAAATGTACTTCTAAACAGAATATAAAAATAATTTCTAAATTTTTCTCATCTTTTTAGCTTTGTAGTTGTAATAAAAATAATGATTTTTTTATGCACATTTTATTACTGTTTAATACCACTTATTTATAGTTGAAGTAAAAGAATGCGAAGAGAAATAAACAAATTTTAGAATTCACATGATAGATGTCTGCGGATGAATTGAAACATATTCTTCTAATTTTTTAGAAGTTGAAATATCTTTTAGATTTAATTTTATGTAGCAAAAATTAAAATAAACTAATTTTATGATATGTTCAACTAAGTCTGGTTTATCCGGAATTCTAATCCAAAAGAAATGTACACATTTTGGATCTATTTATTCTTGCATCATCGTAACTATTAAATCAATACGTTTTAAATAGGCAATAATTTCTATCTGTAGACTATAATAAGAAAAACAAAATATAGCGAATCCAAGTTGTTGCTGTTGCCAGAGGTATTAGTCAAATTTCAAAAGATATATTGTGATTGGCTGGATTGCTGAATTTGGAAATTCGTGCATAAAATACATTCAGAAGATTTGTGATGGGATGTTTGAAGTCGTTGCCATTCTGCTCACAGAAATACAGCCGAATTCGGAAGTTACGCAAGAGAATTATATATATATAGATTATAGCTAAAATCGGGTTTTGAAAGAAAGTATAGTTGTTTCGCCTACGTATGTAGAAATTAGGCATTGGAAACTTACTCAGCAAGAACACGTTGAAATTGTCAGTCAGGATTTCTTAAGTATTGAAGCGTATCAGATGCAAAACATTAAAAGCAAGACTCGAAACATTTTTTTATTTTACATAATGCAACAACAAAATTTATGCAATTAACAAAACATAATGTAACAACATTAACAAAAACATTATATCCTATGTAGCTAGTTTGCAATATACAGACTTTCCAAAAACTTTTCTCGCAAGACCACTGATCTATACCTACAACTTCTGGAGAGTGCATTCTTTGTTATTGACTTGAAGTTGAAATATGAGACATACACAGATCTATATTAGCAAATTCCCCTCAAACTAGTTTAAATACGTTTGTAACCAAGGGCAATCTATTTCGTACATCGATATAGATAAACAATCTATATCGATGATTTCGCAGCATGGATAGGGGGCAGTATTCGTTTGGCTCCGTCTACTTGCAGAGCAGAAACCGCTTCAAGGCGAAGTTGTAGTTAAGAGATCAGTGCGCAAAATAAACAAAAACATCATTTTTAAACTGAAGTGAGTTCATACAAATTTAAGTTGTTAAAAATGCAATAAACATATCGGAGTTAAGGAAAGTGAAAGTGACTTACGTAATATTAAAAACTAGTGTAATTCTGGCCATATATCAAGAAAAAGGTTTATAAAGTTTGCATAGTAGAAGATATTTTTAAAAGATTAAATAATATACTAATGTATGGCACTATATATCTTGCATACTTTTGATGGCACAATTGAATAAATGTTAAGATGCAAAAACTATATTCATAAACAGTTTATATTCTGTGTGCTTTGGTTTGAGGTTATAAGAAATCGTACAAATTGCACGGTTCAATTTATAGTATCTCTTTAAATCTTATACACATTAACGGAATGGTGGGAAGTTATTAATGGGGCATAATCTTGACAACTTCTTTGCCAAAAAGGGAATAGGATACGTTTTCACTAAAATTGCTTACCAGCAGCAAATGCGTCAAATGTATTACCCGTTTCACTTTTAGCCTTATAATGACTACTTCGCAATCGGATTAACTTACTTACTCACACATTCAATAATTTTGTAGTTTTGATTCAAATGTTCACAAATTTCATCCTGAAATAACTATTTTTCTTATTTCCAGTACCCGTAAAATACCCTTTTTGATTTATAAGACCGATACATTTTTCTATGTATACAACAAAAGAAATTAATTAAATTAAAAAAAATCAAAAAAAAAAATAAAAAAATAAAAAATCACTGTTTTTTTTAAATAGTACAGCACCTCATTTACATGTTTTGTTTTGAAATGTAAATATCAAAGAATATGCCGGATAAATAAAAGAAATTAAACTCTAAATCCCTATTGAATCCACTCTAGCATTCAACTCCTAGTCACTGGATAATGATGTCCAGTTAACAATATCAAGAGTTTCTAGTTCAGGATATTGTTAACTGGTCATCAATATCTTGTGTATTGTAAACTGAAACTGGTAGTTTATTTGTTTGCTGACTTCTTTATTTGATTTCATCAACTGCAGCTGCAGGTCATTCATACCATTAGTTCTTCAAAATACTACTACTTGCATAAAGAAAACGCAACCTAACGAGACAATTATTTCGAAATTACTTCGAATCATTCGGCATATTAGCATATCCTTAGACTCCAGTGACAGTTAGTTAACAGAGAGGACATTGACGGTGGACATAGTCATTTCTTTGGTCACTGACGGATAATTTCATAACCAGAAAGTTTGTTTTATAAGTACCGATGTTATAAAATACTGGATTTGATTTAAGCACTGCATACCTTTGAAATGCATGCTTCTATTCAGTAAATATTTTTAATCCTCAATATCCATTGATAGTCGACAGCAACAGAACCAGTAAGCATTGTACCTAGCAAACTTGAACTGTTCCCTTCTTTGATTAGGGTTTCGACTTATTCAGCTACAAGTCTTTCATATCCTCACACTCCTACAAAATACTATTTTCAATTGAAATATTATGTGCGCCTTTGAAATGTATACCACAAGATAAAGGACTATAAACGAAACAAACTGTTTAAAAACAGTCGCACAATCTACGCCCACGGCAATTGCTCAACCGCCAGTGACAGTCGAACTAGTCACCCTCTTATCCATCATCATCTTCAAGTCTCGTTTGTCAGCCATGTCCAGCTTCCACCTGGTAAAGTCATTGAACATAGCTCTCGGTCTGTCGTACTGCAGAAGCCATTGCATGACTACTCGCAAGGCAGAGTAACTCAACCAGTCCAGCCATCCCATGGCATCTGGACAAGGCAAGCCGGCTAAGTCGTGAATGTAGTTGGACATGGACTCATAAGTGAGGATGGGGTCTATCATGTGCATGGCGGCAACCACGCTCCTGGCCATGCCGATGGATGAGGAGGCCGGCACACGCATGCGAACGAGGTATTCTTTGTCCAGAAGGCTTTGGCAGGCGGCTAAAACTTGGTTGTAATCGCCATCACAGAGGTTGTACCTAGGACATTAAAAAAAAAATCTGTATAATGTCTCAGAAAAAAGATAGTTATACTTGTAATACTAAATTTAAAATTTCATCCTAAGTGACATAGATGTTTTGTTTCGGCGTAGCAGAGTGTAAAGATGTGGACAGTGCTTGCTGAAAGGTAAAATTAAAACACAGACTTTAAATAATTAAAAACATTCCTTGATGGCTAAGCTACTTTAATATTAAGATAAAATTTAGAGAGTTATATGATGTAATTTACAACATGAATTATTTATAAAAAGAGTGTTTACATAATTGACTCCTTACATGGCGGAAATTCAGTGTAATCTAAACCGCATCAAAATGGCGTCGTTTTTCGAACATCATCTAATACTCTCGAGCTCATTTGCCTTTCTCGATCTTCAATAGGTTGCCATCTTTTCTCGTCAGGAGACTTAACGATAATGTTGGAGGATAATCGTACAGTATATTCTGAATTCAAAAAGAGATAAGGATGTCGATTAAAATTCCATCTAAACCTTTTCCGTAACTATTTAGCTTCCTATGTATTTTTTTTTTTTTTTTTTTTAGAATTAACTGAAACAAGGCCACTTGTTTTTGGTTAACATTCCAATTTGCATATTAAATCGAATTGTTGAATTAATAAAAAATTAATTGAATTAGTAAAACTTACTTGCATAATTTTTATATCAGCTAAAAATGCTCGTATCCTTAATTCTAACTATGTTGCGTTTTAGCACCTTAAAAAAATTCTTAATAAGAGGGAAACCATAGTTGTCAGAAGCTATTTTACATAACTTGTTATTCCATAAAATAAAAAAAAATATCTTATTGGTATTTCTATATTTGAGCTTTATAACTTAAAAGCTTCAATCATCATATTTCTAGAAAATATATGGCCATTATTCTAGAAAAGTATTAACATGAAGTATGCAATGGAATTACTTTCTTTGGAAATAATATTTTTGAAATTATCTATCTCATATACCTATCCCATACAGCACACATTCTCCCACGGATGTCCCTAGGAAGTTCCCAGCATCTCCGGGACTCCGAATGACTTCTTAGGGATCTCTCTCTGGGAGGATGTGTGCTATATGGGATAGGTTGGTACTTCCTTTTCCCTCTTTAACACGAAGAAAGTTATAAAAGAAAATCAAAACTCTTTTTGATTTTTAATTTGTTGCTTCTATATTTGAAATTCATTACAGTACTACTATATTAATTATATTAAATAAAAAAGAAAAGAAATTTCGGATATATTTTTCGTATTTTAGTTTTACCAGTTGTAAAAAATATCTTACTGAGAAAAGATTAAAAAAAAAATAAAAAAATCGTTAGTTGTTTTAAGTATTTTATTTATACCAATAGCGAAGTGTCTTACCTAGGAAGAAAGTAAAATTGTTTCTTTGGAAATAAAAAAAAAATTAAAAAAAAAAAAATTGTATCTTGTATGATCAAAAATAATTTTTTACACTGTAAAATAAATTATTTACAAAGGTTGGAAGAATTTTATAACAATATTCTTGAGTATCCCATTGAAAACACTAGAGTTTTGATTGACACTTTCAAAAGCATAATTCCTATATAAACTGTGTCCTATTTAAATTCTATTAATTATACAATAACTATAAAAAGTCATAAATGGATTTGCTTGCTGACTGTGCTTCCCTTTATATTGTAATTGTATATAGTTTGCCCATTATTTTTGCCATTGTTTGTCATCTTCTCAGGTTATTTTACGCACTTCTGTCAACGCCATAAAAACATTTGTGGTAGAATCACGAGCCCTCTTTTCTCGCCAACTACTTTAAGAGTGAGATCCCCTCGTACTTTCTTTTCTGGTGACACAATTGGATCCTTCCATACCAATGGTCTTTTCTTTCCTACCGGTGTTGGGGCCGTTTACAATATTGATTTCTTTGTGGATGGCAGTGGAAGTTGTAACTCAATTACTGGTGGCTTTTCCTTGGATGGACCTTCTTTTTCTCCATGGGCGGCAATTTTTGGAATTGACTGCACACTCACAATTTTAATTTGATTTTTATTCAATTCTGGCGAACTTTTAATGTTGACAGCTTGAGTGGATGTTGACGGAATTGATGTCACATTATCATTCGTATCAGATTTGTACGATGAGATATTTTTAGAAGAAGTCATTAGTAAATAGTCACTCAAATAAAAAGCCTAATGAGATATTTTGCCTCACAGAAATCTACCCACCTGTCTTCTATGCCTAGCAGGTACCCAACAGTTCTCCAGAAATGTATGAGAGCGTCGAAGTCCTCGTCGCTGCATCCATGGAGGCCTACTTTCGACCTGAAGAGCACCATGGGCCCAACAAATGCCCACTGTGTGACGGCCATGTCCCACTGGGAGACGTACGTCACACCATCACCTAGAGCTGCCATCTTCTTGCCAACACGGGCGTGCATGGAGCGGACGGTCGCAAGTGACCTGGTGGGTAAAAAAAGAGAGATCTACTATACGATAATTGAGTCATCCAATTACAACATCGGCTATGAGTCACAAAATTTTGCAAAGAAAATCACCTCTAATACAAAGCCCTAATATCCAAGATTTTAATACTGCCATCTGATGGTAGTTTTTGGAATGCAATTAAAAATTAAGGTTAATTAAAATTTTAATCAAAAAAGTAATTAAAACTTTAACTTTTTGGCTGTTAGAAGCAAAGTCAGAGATTTTAGACCACTTAAGTTTAAAATTTCAAAATTTTCTGAATAATGGAAGGTAGTTCTATAGCAGACAACACAATCACTCATTTTTATTATTACTATTATCATAAGATAGATTGTTTGTTAGTTAACAAGGTTCCAACTGCCTATTACTGCTACTATAAATTACTTTATACAGCCAAATACGTTTCGTAATTTTGTACATATAGAACACTATGCGATCTTCTAGACTTATAAGATAAAGGCAGGACTCGTTAGTCAAAGGATGCCACTAATGAAATAACGAAAAACGCTCGTGGTCGTTAAAAAAAACCCGATCACGATAGTACAGTAAAAGATTAATGTGCAAAATGTTAAATGGGCATATATTTCAAATCCACACATGTTGACCTGACTGTAAATAAGATGAAAAAAAAAAAAAAAATCATATATAGGTGAGTAAACAAATACAATTAATAAATAAATCTAACGTAAAAAAAATATTCGAAAAGATGCAGAATGAAGATTGACCTGTGAGCAGGGTGTTGTGGGTCCCATATGTCCCCTTCGTACCACTTCTGAGTGTGTCGTATGGTGGCGAGATAACGGTGGAAGAGGGTATTTTTTGTCTCGGACTCTCCTGTACTTCTCAGAGTCTTGATGTTCTTCGTGAAATAGAAGGACAGCAGAAGGCCGCATAGATGGCTGAAGTTCACGCTGAAGATGGGAAGGAGAAAAACTATTTAATAGAAGAATCGTTACAATAAAAATATTCAAATAAACTTTAGTTCTAAAAGTACTATTTGATATTTATTCTATTTGCCTCAAGGCACTACAACTCGGTCAAAGTAAAATATATAAACTCAGGAGAGAAATTTCCATGTTCTTCAAAAAGGTAAAATATCTTCGGAATCCATTGTACAACCCCAAATTCAAAATTATAGAATAACAGAACTTTTTAAACAAAACTTGGTAATGCGTCTGTAAAATGAACATATGGAAATTAAAAGGGTGACACATGTTATTCAGGAATTGGCTAAACAATTTTCAACAACTATACAGACATTATTGTAACAATTTAAGGGTCGTCAACACATTTAAAAATTATGTTGTGTGTGTTTAGAGCTATATAATTTAAATGTTCCATACATTTGAATAGAATATTGATGATGGTTCTGGAGATACAGCGATTCGAATTTGCAACATCTCTGAAAAACATTAGTGCTCGAAAAACGCACTTTAAGTAGATGTTTCAATGTGCTACACCCATTAGTGATGTTTAAATAACAGGTAATTTCGGGGCATTCTAATCCCCGGAGGAATAAGATAAAAACATTATTCTATTCAGAAATCTATTAACTATTTCTAAAGCAATTTCTGATGAAATTTCCTTACAGATTTCGTTTAAGTCGGGCAATTTTTAGGAAGCTGGGAACTTTATCTTTATAAAACTATTAAAACTATGAAAATTTATGAAACATGTTTGCACAATTTTCCAGTACATAATTGTAAAAAGTATACATATTTCTTTTCCTATATATAAGTTCTACCTCCTTAAATTTATTTGTTAACAGCGATAATACAGGCTTCCAAATATTGGCAACGGCTAGGAGTTAATCAAGAAATTTCCAGATGTTTCGTGTGCGTGCTGATCGCCAGATGGCTTTCTCAGGATCTTCCGGGACAGTTCGCACTCGAGTATATATAAAAACAGCAGGGAACTACTGGAATTCAGTGTAATTGAAGGTTTAGAGTTGTCTTGAAAGGAATTCTGTGGTTATTCATCAGAGTCGCAAATTACCGTTGTATTTGAAGTGGTAAGGACTGAAGCATTTGTAAAAGTTCGATATAATTTTTTGTTGTTGTTTAAGTAAGCTTTGGGAGCCTCTGAAGCAAAGAATATAATTCTTAGCGTTATTGTGTAAAAACTATGTGGTTATTTCCTCTGGAAAAATTCGTAACAATATGAATTTATTTAAAAAATAATAATGCCTTATATGCAAATCAGACGGAAAGAATTCTTACTATCCTAATTCACGCAGAAACCATATAAATACTTCATTGTCTTTGTCTTTTTAGGTCAATACTTATGGTTGGTTGGTTGGTTGTTCTCCTGGCGCAAGGGCATCTCATGGGCCATACTGCACCGCAGTAATACACCGTACCGGTGCGCACCGGTCCCACTACGTCCCTGTTTATGGGTTTGTAGATATGGAAACGAAGTGTGACCGAATTTGTCGTAAAACATTTTTATATTGCAAGTTCAAAGCGTTCTGTAATGTTGTGAAGTCATTTTAGAATGTCCTGCATTCTATAATGACTACGCGATTGTTTATTTTTTATTGGGGGAGTTATTTAATTTGCTATCTATGCAAAAAAATTTAATGTCATATTATTTGAAAGCATTTGTTATAAAGGCAAGAAATTCTATGTTTCTAGAACAATACCCAACACATTCTAAAATATTTTGCAAGAATGTAAAGTGTTATTCTATCATATAATATTTTGCACTTCAAGAAATATTTAGACGCTTTTGAAATCTGCTTTCAAACTGCCAGCTGTTAGAGTTTCCTTCAAAACAAAAGAATTTTTTGGATGTTTTACAACTCCTGGATCTAATACTTCAGAGCACTTTGAAACGCGATTATAATTTACTAGAAGATGTTGCACAGCAATGTTAAATAACTTTTCGACGTTGACATTTATCGATGGGAAACAAGACAATTAATGAAATATTTCGTTAATTCAGCTTATATTTTTCGTCAAAGTTCTGCAGCAATACTTTATTCCAACCCTGTTTCAGTACACTTTAGATTTGGTTACGTAGTAAAAAGTCAGCATAATGGCCATTTAAAATTTCGCTTAAGACTGTTACAGTTCAAACTCATGAAAGTGTAATTAACAGTCTGGATACGTAAATTCTTGTGTCGCATTTTACGACAGCAAAGGCATTTCCATAATTTCGAAAGACATCCTTCCTATCAGCCAAATTCCCTAGGAAATGTTGGAATAAGCCAGGTGCTCGAGAAATTTTGTCGCTATAAAAAAAAAAAAGGCTTCTTAACGAAAGGGGGAAAGGTTTTCACGCAATGGTTTTTGCCCGTTTCCCCCATTTTGGCTTGGTTAGTCAAGCGAAGGCCTAATTACCATTGGTAGTCCCTACGTTTCACATTTATCTCACATTTAAAATTAGTATTTATAGCCAGTAATCGGTTGTGGCAGAATGCCCAGAAAATAAAAAAAAGGGCAGGAAGCTTCTAACGGAACATTTTTGGTGATTACATTCTGACTTCTTGGACAGTGGCCAAAAAATCTTCTGTTCGTTCTAATATTTTGTTCTTTCCTTTTTTTGTTGTTGTTTTGATAAGCTGTAATTGTTAAAAGCGACAGTATTTAAAGTACACTATGATGTGATCTTTTCTATATCTCTCCCCCCTCCCCCATAAGGTAAGGGGGGAGAGGAGATGTTATGGTTAATGGAATGAAAATTAGAAATGTGTCAGAAAACAATATAAAACATAAAAAACAAAATTTTTATTATAAATCATTTACATCCATTTCCAATTTTTATGTTCATTGACACACAGCAACGATTCAGTTGTCAGCATGTACTTGGGTGTTTGTATCTAATTTTAAATATCGATAACATTTCTATAGGCAAAATATACTGCAAACTATGTTTCGAAATCTATTTCTTAAAATGGAATGTAAATTTATACATTCACGTTAAAATATCTTTTTATTTATTCGTATTAAAACAATTTTGGCAACAGGAAAGAGTTTAAAAAAATTATTGGTTAAAATTCTTTCACTTACATTGTTACTACGCAACACAACATTGAATTCATTGAACTTCTCTCCATAATAAATTTATGCATTCGTGTCCGTTTATCTTTTATTTATTTTAACAATAAATAATTTTGGCAACAGGAAAGAGTTTGAACAATGATCGTTTAAATTGGATTTATTAGTGGCACCGAAGCTATTGAGGAAGCGTATGTAAAAAGCAACCTTTTAGTGAGAGTGACTGCCCTCAAAATTTTATAGAATGCATCGACATCGAATCCATCTGCCAAGTTTCAGCCCGATTGGATTGCGACAAGTGGGTTAATAAGGCCTTTGCAGATTTGCCCGGCAGCGACAACCAACCACCCACTCAAAATCGAATTTAATATAAAGGGTTTAAAAAAGATGTAGCTGTAGAATTGAATGATACGGAGACGCATTTTGGTGCACTCAACACATGAACGATGGAGACGCGTGATAACTCTCCAAATAAGTGTAATGAAAATGAGAAGAAATTATTATAATTATTAATGCTAATAATGATATTCATAATAATACTTATTACTAATAATGATATTCATAATGATACTTATTACTTATAATGATACTTATTACTAATAATGACACTTATTACTAATAATGATACTTATTACTAATAATGATAATCATAATGATACTTACTAATAATGATAATCATAATGATACTTATTACTAATAATGATACTTATTACTAATAATGATACTTATTACTAATAATGATACTTATTACTAATAATGATATTCATAATGATACTTATTACTAATAATGATACTTATTACTAATAATGATACTTATTACTAATAATGATACTTATTACTAATAATGATACTTATTACTAATAATGATACTTATTACTAATAATGATACTTATTACTAATAATGATAATCATAATGATACTTACTAATAATGATAATCATAATGATACTTATTACTAATAATGATACTTATTACTAATAATGACACTTATTACTAATAATGATACTTATTACTAATTATGTTAATCATAATGATACTTACTAATAATGATAATCATAATGATACTTACTAATAATGATAATCATAATGATACTTATTACTAATAATGATACTTATTACTAATAATGATACTTATTACTAATAATGATATTCATAATGATACTTATTACTAATAATTATACTTATTACTAATAATGATACTTATTACTAATAATGATACTTATTACTAATAATGATACTTATTACTAATAATGATACTTATTACTAATCATGATACTTATTACTAATAATGATAATCATAATGATACTTACTAATAATGATAATCATAATGATACTTACTAATAATGATAATCATAATGATACTTATTACTAATAATGATACTTATTACTAATAATGATATTCATAATGATACTTATTACTAATAATGAAACTTATTACTTAATGAAACTTATTACTAATAATGAAACTTATTACTAATAATGATACTTATTACTAATAATGATAATCATAATGATACTTACTAATAATGATAATCATAATTATACTTA
The DNA here is from genome assembly GCA_963978545.1 of Linyphia triangularis. NCBI lineage: Eukaryota > Metazoa > Arthropoda > Arachnida > Araneae > Linyphiidae > Linyphia > Linyphia triangularis. The sequence goes on from OZ021727.1 coordinate 19,324,400, forward strand.
TTACTAATAATTATACTTATTACTAATAATTATACTTATTACTAATAATGATACTTATTACTAATAATGATAATCATAATGATACTTACTAATAATGATAATCATAATGATACTTATTACTAATAATGATAACCATAATGATACTTATTACTACTACTAATAATAATAATAATTATTATTATTGCCATTACTAATAATGATAATCAGAATGATTATTATTTTTATTATTGCTAGTAATGATAATTAGAATGATTATTATCATTAATTTTATTGTTAATTTAATAATAATTTTGGGTTAAAATATATCACTATTGCATAACAAACTTTTCGTTAACAATGTACATGCGTATTTGGGATATTCTAAAATAGCTTTTATTTGATGGCTTTATGCGTGGACAATACAGTTAAAAAATACACAAATCATTTAAAAATTAAAATTTTGTGACTAAGGTGGTTTTTTTTTTTTTTTTTTTTTTTTTTTTTTTTTTTTTTTGTATTATATGTGTTCTAAGTTTCATTGCAACAGTTGAATTCATGCCTGAGTTATTTGTTTATTTCTCACAAACTGAGAAGTAGGAAGTGATACTACAATTATTTGATTATTTTTCGGCCCATGTAGTAAAATTCACTTTATATTTTTGTTCCACACTGGCATAATTGAATTAATATATGTATCATGTGGATTTTATGCTAAATAGTTAGAATTCATATATGATTGCGCAAGAAAATAAATTAAAACACAAATACAAGAAAATCAAATAAATATCAGTGTGTAGTTCTAGTAATTTGGCTATCACACGCCTGACTTCCTTCTTGCGCAAAAAAAAAAAAAAAAGACGGTACCTTGTGACTTCCACAAGCTCCTAATAACTTCACATGGAGGAAAAAAGGCCGCCAATGAGTTTCCTGTAGTGAAAGGATAAATATTAAGAAAAGAAACGAACTAATATGTCTTTGCTTTGGTAGAAAAATGGCGAAATTAGGAATTAAAAAAAAAAACCCTGTTTGAGTATGTGTCAGAAGTCACAAGCCGAGTCATCTGTATTTGATTTAAAAATAATATAACCCATAAAAACAAAGATTTTAATATAAATCCCTTATTAGAATCGTCAATTTTTATGCTCCTTAACAAAGCGCCGTTTCTGTTGCCAGCGTGCGCTTGGTGTCGGCATCTAATTTTAAACATTAGAAACGTCTCTATCGGCGAAATCTAGGGTAAACTACTTTAAAAATTTATTCATTAAAAATAAATGCGAATTTATGCACTCACATCCAAGTATCTTTGATTTATTCTGATTAAAACAATTTTATTATTTATTTATTAAAACAATTTTGGCCACAGAAAAGAGTTTCTTCAATGAACGGTTAAATGCTATTTTAGAGCGAATGGATGACGACAAGTTGGTTTATTAGTATTCCGTAAAAGCGATCTTTTAGTGACAGTGACAACAGCCAAAATTTTACAAAATGCATTACCATCGGCCTCGAATATATCTGCCAAGTTTCAGCTCGATTGGATGACGGAAATGGGGTTAATTAGGCCTCCGCAGATTTGCCAGCCATCGATAAACGTATAAAATCAAAGTTAATATAAAGGATTGAATAATAAATAAATTATCAGACTTAACGCTACGTTTTAATTTTAACTCGGAATTTATTTATTTATTTATTTATTTATTTATTTATTTATTTATTTATTTATTTATTTATTTATTTATTTATTTATTTATTTATTTATTTATTTATTTATTCATTTATTTATTCGTTTACTTATTTATTCATTTATTTATTCATTTATTCATTCATTCATTCATTCATTTATTTATTTATTTATTACAATGATAAAATTTCAAGGATTTTTATAAATTAGTTTCTTTGAAATGCTGAAACTTTCACAAATTAACCATTTAGGAATCACGATGTTGGATTTTATTTTTTACTTTTTATGGGCAAATCAAAAAAAGTGAGAAATCGATATTCTTGTGTTGTTTCATTTATTAATAGCTTTTATTTGATACACCACAGACTAACTTTTAAAGATAAACCACATGTTACTTGACAGCTGAAAACCGGTGTTGCTTTCTTGAGCTTTTGTTTTATTACTTAGGGCTAATGTTTTTAAGAAATAAAATGACAGAAAATGTTTAATTTCTTTATTGAACAGGGCTAAAGTTTTTTAAACCTCTACTAAATACAATAAATTTATTGTCATTCCTTGACTAATGTCAATTCAATAAATATTTATTAAAATTTTTACAAATGACAAACAAAATTCATATTTAAGGAAAAACTACCATTATGCAACAACGCATAACTAAAATTACACTATATTACTGACACCTGTTTTGAAATAAATTGACAGCTGTTAGAGTTTTCATAGTTTTGTTTAACTTAAAATAAAAACTCCCTTCTTTAGCGACCTAAGTAATACTTATGGTGGTAATTATTTCCGCAAATTTCTCTGTTAGGGAGGTTGGCGACATATTTGGCGTCAAAAGTAGTTGTCAATTGAAGCTGTGGCTGAGAAAATTAACATCCGAAGAGACAGAAGGGTTTATTGCCTTTGTACAAGCTTATCAATAAATGTACTGCATACTGAATTGCATACCATATTTAAACTACATATCACGATCTTTCAGTAAGTTCACGTACCTACGTAAGTGCAAACATACCTATTTAAGTACATGCCAGGTGCCCAATAAACGACTTCCTCATTCAAAATTAAAGAGCGATGGGTCGCCAAATAAAAATACATGCTCATTATTTGGCAAATTATGACGTATTTGAAAATCGGAAATAGTTTATCTCATCTAAAGTTGATTTTTGAAGTTTCGATCATTTTTGCTCCACTTAACAAGTATATTCTTAATATACTCCACATGCACAATTCTACATACATAAAACATTCAGATAGATATTCGATGACACCTTAACTTGCACATATGGTACCTAAACAAACAGAAAAAAGACACAAAATGTGCCGTGCGTCAGCTAGAGAATTGTCCGTTTATTATAACTTGGCAGATATCAGATAAATTTCAAAATATAATATTTGAGTTGCAATCACTCATTGATTCCAAACATAATGCATATAGTATTAAAGTGAAAAAAAGAAAAGGAGAAAAAAAAACTTTTTGGTGTATTAATTTCTATCAAGTATAGAAATAGCATGAACTTTATAATTGATGTTTCAAATTTGCTCATCATTATAGTTTAAAATTTTTTTTAAAAAAATGAGTGCTTCGGTTCAGTAAATAGAAGTCAAAAACATTGATGTAGAACCATTTCAAAGTCTTGTCTTCTTCTGAAACATTACTGGAACAAATTGTTTGATTTGAATAAGATTTTGTTCAAAGCCAGTTCATACATAATATGAACACAGGCAAATAAGTCATTTAATTTTTTTGCAGAATTTGTCAGTTGTGTTTGATTTTTAAAAAATAACTTTTTTTTATTAACGTTGGGTTTCCGTACCAAAAATAAGCAACGGACGAGAAGATTTTAAGAGTATATTTTTATATGTGAATTGTTATGCAATAACTTTTTAAGAGACACTTCAATAAAAATAGAATTTTTTTTTTATTTGCTATAGTTACGCATGCAAAATTTGAAAACTATCTACGTTTTTTATTAGTAATTTGATATTTTATGCTGATAAAAAGATGTTCCTAAGAAATAAAATCTTTAAATCGAATTTTCTCACGGTGTTTTTTTTTTTTTTTTTTTTTTTTTTTTTTCTTTTTTTTTTTTTTTCTTTTAATGTTTTTTTTCCAATTAATGGAGAAATCTTACATTTTTAGAGCATGTTGTAAAATATATCTATTTTATAAATTGGCATTCTAATTAACAAAATATGTTGTAGTTAATTTTTTTTTTAATTTAATTTTATTTTTTTTATCACTAAAGTAAAATTATTTCAGATTTAAAAATTTGTTTTCGTTATTATGAATAAACATTTATATTGTAATTTATTACTATGAGTAATTCAAACTTTATTGTCAATTCTTATATAATAGAGTAAAAATAATTTTTAAGAATAAAAATTGTGTGAAAAAAATTTAGTATTTAAAAAAGCATTTTAGTATTTAGCATTTTAAAAAATGTGTAAAAAATTTGAAATTTTAAAATTTTTAAAAAAATTAACAAGAATTTTTTTTTTTTTTTTTTTTTTTTTTTTTTTTTTTGTGAAATATTGTTTTTTCATATAAATTGAAATAAGGGACATATACTTTTTTTTTGTGAAATATTGTTTTTACATATCAATTGAAATAAGGGACATATACTTTTTTTATTTGAAAATACAATTACAAAAAAAAAAAAGTTTAAATGGTAGAGTGTCCCTTTGATTAAAAATTGATACAAAATGTCGTAAGCACTTTACAATTTTTTATTTTTTTATTTTTTTTTGTGTCTAGTCAGCATTTTAGGATAAAGATTTGGCATTTTCAGTATAATCGTCTGCTATTGTTTTGCTTTAGTTGGAATGCAGAATGAAACACTTATTTCCGAAATGGCTCTTAAAATTGATAGATGTCTTTGAGGTTACGTGAATGCGCTTTCGAAAGAAAAATATTCTTATTAACAAACTGTAAAACGCTGTGAAATTCGAGGTTATCGCTTTTCAAATGTATTCTTAATCTATTAAAATTGAAAGGAAAACATCGTCGATCTGAAAATGAAAAGAAAAAAATGGCGCAATACCGCTTCCTGAGACTATTTGAACGTGGATGAACATCAAGGAAGTGAAATCTCAGAATCTAAAAGAAATTGCACCGACTTAAAGATCAATGCATTGAAACTGGGAAGTATCTTCCGACGCTGCAAGTACAATCATTCATAAATATTTGAAGTTAAGAAAGATGTTTAAATATAATGCGATAAGTTTTTGCCAAATCATTTTGCAGAAAGAAAAGCAAATTACAGAACATTATATGAAAAACACGAACTGCTGACAAATAGAAATTTGTATAAACATGCATGTATAAGCGACTGAAATAAATAAAGAGCAATTTTCTGCGGCTGTAACAGAAAAAAAATACAATGACTGTACAAAATGGATATACAAAAAAGTTCCCAAAGGATACATGATAGCTGCAGGATTTTATTACAACGGTAAATTAAAACTAAAAAAAATTCAAGTAAAGCTAAAATTAGATGACTCTATTATTAGCAGAATATTTTGGAACACATTTTTGAAGAAATAACTCGTCGTGACAGAATGAGAGTCAATAAAGTTGAACATCTAATAGACAAAGCCTCTAGTCACATGGGTAAGTCAACTGCCCCTTATTTAGCCAAAGAATATGACGTATTCCTTATATATTCCATGTAATGAAATATCTTTAAAGTCACCTGACCGCTTCTCTAATGAATTTTTGCATTTTCGGTTTGCTAAAAAGAGCCTTGTAGTTAAAAAGCATCCAAGAACACTGTTTGGACTTTAAAAACGCCCCAAGAAAAGTGGATTAAAATTGGCAGAGAAAATTCGATTTAAAGCAATAAACAAGAATAAAACTTATTATACAGAGCCACTCAAGTGGCGATCGCGCGCCACTTTTTCTGTTCACTGCTGGTGGCTCGGTATAATAAGCTCCATAGGATTGCATGTTTCGTTTCCGGGTGGCTTGTACGAGCGACTGAAGCGGTGGCTCGCGTTCGCCACTCGAGTGGCTCTGCATAATAAGGCTCTTAACCTTATCTAAAATGCATCCAAGAACACTGAATGGACTTTGGAAACGACCCAAGAGGTGTGGCTTAAAATTGGCAAAGACAATTCGACTTAAAGCCATAGTCAAGAATAAAGTCTAACAATTCGAAGCAAATCGCTATGAGTAATACACGCTTTATACACATAAAACTAAAAAAAAAAATTTCACATAAAACAAATGACTTCTGTAGCTGAAGGTAAACAAAGAACCATTTTTAATTTTTAAATTTATACATTTAAGAACTTGAAGGGGAAAAAAAATCATGTAAGTATTACCTTGAATCTAGAGTTGAGAAAATAAATAGAAATTTGAATTTAAAAAAAAAAATATTTTAGAGATTTGTTTATATGAACATTTTGATTTGTTGTGCAGTACTTTTTAATGAGATACCCTTAGCTAAACAAATTTAAATTTGTTGTGGCGCAAAGTTTCATCAAACAAACCAAAGTTACAACTATTTAAAAGATTATTATAAAGCGATTTTTTTAATTTTATTTTGTTAATTTAAGAAGTACGCAAAATTCGGTTTGATTGGATTTTAAATACGTTGCTACATTATAACAACAATGATTTATCTAAGAAATTACTACAGTTTTAGAAAATGGTATAAAACTAACGCTTTTTTTGATAATTCAGAAATTTCTTTCATATCTCGTTATTGCCATAGAATCCTTTTTGTATAACTTAGTTACTCTATTATAAATGTAACATTTGTTGTTTAATTTTTTTTTTTAAATCATTAATTTGAAATATTATGAGAGAATTTGTCAAAATAACAATTCAAAAATAGGGATGCAGCATATAATTTCAAAAGCCAAAAGCGTACCTAGAATTATAATTTAAGGCGGATTTCCTTATTTAAAACAAAAGAAATAAAAATAATTATGTTCATCAGGGGGGTAGTATTGCCGGTAAGGCGTACCGCCACCTTTTTTTTTTTTAACTAATAATAACTCATAAATCTTTATGTATGTACTGTGATATAAGTTAGTGAAAAATTAAAAATGTAAATTAAGAGTAATTAACTTTTTTTGCAGTCAATTATGTATAAAATTGTGAATTTGCATTGTATAATTAAAACTTGGGTACCGGCAAAAATATTCATTAATACTGAATATGTGTTATGAGATTGCAAATGCACAATATTAAATTTGAAAAATTTAGAAAAGTTTCGAATAGAAATAACTCAGTTTAAAGTAATTAGTTAACAATAATTATTAATGTATTACCTTAATAATTGATAAAAATACGTAAAAAATCTCTTGGAATTAATTTTGGAGATAGAAGAGGTGGGTCTAGGTTGGTAAGTAATATTCAATTTAAAAAAAATCCACTTCTGAGGGATAGTTTATTTACTATTGCACATTGAGTTATTTGCTTGAAAATCGAAGTTAAATATTTTTTTATTTTGGTACTTGAAGAGAGAGGTATATAGAAAGTATATACTATCTATCAGCGTGGATATATACTATTTATCCGGGGGTCTATCAGAGGGGACTATCAGAGGTGTAGTGTAAAATAAAAAGGTGTGGGAGCGCTATGTCGCGTCGTTACAAACGTTTAGTTTTTTTCCTATGAGGATGCGGGGGGGGGGGGGGGTAGTAAAAATGACAACTAAGAAAAAATAACTTTATTAATACTACTTTAGTAATTTCAAAACAAACTACATGCACCTGAAAAATACAAACGTCAGTTCATTTCCAATGAAGTAGCATTAAAACATTGAAAGACTGGGAGGGGGAGACTAATTCATCAATCGGATTGTTCATGGAATGGCCAAGGCGGGTTGCAGCGCCTCTTTCAAGTGTCTTGCAAATACTTAAACTTGCCTGCCCAACTCATCTGTCAATGGCTGTGGATCGAAAAAGAAGGCATATTTTTCACAAAAGAACTTTTTAATTTTCTTATTTGACTTTCCGTCAAGCGTCACGTAAAGAAAAGAAAAAAAAATTCAGGTGAGGGAACGCCGTTCCTCCTTCAAAAAAGGTAAAGGATCGCCGTTCCCACACGTTCCCGCTCCACTACACCCCTGGGGACTATGTAGAGCGAACATTTAAGGACTCGTAAGAAACAAAGCGCGGAAAACTGCTACCACACAAAAATTATTAACAAATGAAGGTATGCTAATCTTTGTTTGAAGTAAGGACTTCTCGACGGCAACAGGCACATTGATTTCCTTGCAAGTTCACCGTAACATTTCTGAAATTTAAAAGTGAAAAAATAGTTAATTTTATGGAGATGAATTTTTTTTTTTTTATGGAGATACCTCACGCAACATTCCGAAACATTCTCGACGTTAAGAAAGAAGAAAAAAAAAACTAAGAAAGTTTTCTCAAAAACAGCAGCAGGTATAGAACAAATCTTCTTAACACCGGTAACAGTCAAAAACAAAATCCTCACCTTGCAAAATAATTCCGATACACTTCCTTAGCCCTCCTGAATTTCTCATCATCGTACCAATCGGGGACCTCTTGTTTAGAGATGTCCCCTCCGGGAGTCCCCACGAAATCCCCATCTCGAAGCTCCTCCAGTCTCCTCTCACTTTCATCATCCATCATTTCACTCCTCTCACTTTCAATCCTCTCAGGAGACATTTCGCTCTCGTTAATGAAACTGCGCAGAGAGTCGCGCGGCTCTTTTAATACAAAAACAAACAAAGGTGAAAAGAGCGAAAGAGTTGGTTATAAAGTCAGGTGGAAGTTGGGAAAAATTCCCAGATTTGGCGACTTTATTGCCCTCGTTGTTGACGCTAATTTGTCGCCTCAAACTCTTTCCCCGTCCGTGACACACTGAACGGTTTGTTTGTAAACACGGCGTGCGAGACACAGGGGGGTTGTAAGAAAAGAAAAAAATAATAATAAATGAGTAGGTGTGTTACGTGATTCAGCTTGCGGTTCAAGGCTAGTGGAAACGACGGTGGTTCACTACTGTGAGTAATGACCGAAATGTGTGGAAATTCACTGCAGAGCCCAGTTTGGGTGATGCGAAGTGTTTTAATGATATGTAAAGATGTATTTTCTAAGAATGAATGCGAAAGTGTAAATATTTGTCTTTTAATAAATTTGAAATTTTGGCTTTTTAAGTTATGGCGGCAGTATGGGAAACTAACTTTTTGCAACCATTTTTTTTTTTTTAATTTATGATTTTTTCTTTTTTTATTTGTACATCAATATTTGTTTTCTATTAAATTTTAAATTTTTAGCACTTTTTAAGTATTGATGGCAGTATTAACATTTTGTAAACTATTTTTTTATACTTTTGCTTTTCGTCAGAGTCAGTTATATTATTATTATTATGTAGTTTTTGATTAATGGAAAGTATGAAATCTGGATGATGTATGCAACTTGCTATCATTAGACCCCAAAAAGTTAAATTTTGCGTCATTCGCATTTATTTTTAAATTCTTGAAGGATTTCTGGACGGAAAAATGGGGCGGGGGAGGGAAGTTTGTCTTTTAAAAGTAAAAATTTCCAACCTAACAACAGTTTCTAAAATATTTGGTTTTCGCTCTTAAGATATGTGCTTTATAGACTAAAGTCGTTTATAGTTTATAAAAAGGCAAAAAAAATTTGAGTCAAAATAGATTAAAACTGTGGCAAGAAGTAACGAGTCATATCCTATGCTTCTTACATTGAAATGGTCATTTTTAGAAATATCTTCTAGGCTGAGGTCACACTTACCCTATGGCTTCACTTTTCTCTCTTTTCATTATAGTTAATTTTGATTTTTTGAAAATAATATTTATACCATAAAATTTACTTTAATGTTTTAAGGTTTAATTATGTATTTATGTATGTATTTTTGAAACACATCAGCAATGAACATTTCCCGCATTTTTTATTCTTTTTATTTTTTTACTCAATTCTAAATGTTTCGAAAAGGTGTGGAAAACGCTTCATTCAGCTTGAATTAAATGTGACGTCACTTGATCTGAAACAACTGTGCTTGAAAAGCAGCAACGAAAAGCAGTTTTGCAATAACACCAACCTGTACGGGATATAGCAACTGATGTCTACCAAACCAACGTTAACTATTTGTCAGAAACCTCACGATTGCCACAGAAACGGAAGGATGTTTTGACGTCACAGCTATAGCGGATCGTTTTACATTGTACAGGGTTTCGGCAAAATTTCTTTTCTTAATATTTAAATTACTAATTTTTTTAATGAACTTTTGTCTGAATATTTGGAATTTGGAAGAAATTTTTCATAAATATAAACTAATTTCAATCGTTTTTAAAAAATGCGGGAATTGTCCCTTCCAGGTGCTGGAATACATATTATCTTATATTTGGAACACCATTCCAAAATCAGACAAAATGTCCTTCTCCCTTTATTTCTTTTTTTATTTCAAAATGCAGCCAAAATGATGTAATACAATTAAAATATAGATTATTATTAAGTGTGCTATTGAAAAAACCCCGAACTTATAACTCAGAGGCATGACAGTTTCTTGCCATGCGAAAGGAATTAAGGTGGTCCGGTACCTCCATTGGAGGCTATGTTAAATTCAACAAATTTGGGGGCATCTCATTTAATAAATAATTCTTTAATCCTTATGAAACTTTTACAGAATAATATTTGGAAACTTTTGAATACTTTAACACGAAATTTTTATTATTTTTTGAAAATTAAATTATTTATGATTTTCTAAAAATATGTTTAAATTATTATTTTTTTTTTTTAATTATATACCGATTACTTTAAAAAAAAAAGAAAAAAAAAAAAAAAGAAGAAGAAGAAGTATGCTACCTACCATTTCTTCCTCGAGTTAATATACTTAAATATATTAGAAAAATATGTATACAAAATTTCAAGCATTTATGTCAAATTGATTTTAAGCTAGGGGTCCCCAAACATGGAAAAACGGCATTTTGAGAAATTAGAAGTTAAAAACCATGCATTGATTAGCTAATTTTTTTACTTCAAAAAATTATTAAAAATACTTCAAAGTAAGATACAATTACAAAAGTGGCATCATTTTTAAGAGAATAATTTAAATTTTAATAAACATTAATAAACTCAAAATTTATAATCAGAAAAACTTTTCATATCCGGTCCCCCTTAAAATTAATTCTCTTCGTCGGAGTTATGTAATCTCCGATTTCAAAAGAGAATATACGTATACACTGACGATTTTTTTGATACGTAGTATCGAACCATTTAATATGTGTGAGTTTTCCTTGTTTCCTCCCATTCTCATAAAAAGCCAACATATCCATACCTCTTTTGCCAAAGACAGAAATAATCTGAATATATCTGCATTGTATAAAATATTCTCTTGATTAAATGTTTAAATGGTGACCACTATTAAAAAAATAAATCTTTAATATTTCATTTTATTTTTTGTTATTGACATGTTTTTATTTTAATACAAAATAATAATAACATCAGTATGTTCAATTTATTTTTTACCAATACATCAGTAAAGAACATCTTTATACGGTTCTTCAATCATTACAATACTTTTTCTTAGATACTTGGAATTTTGACTCATAAAAAACCCATTAATGAAGGAAAATATTTGGTCTTTGGTATTTTGTATTGGTATTTTGTATTATGCAAGGGCTACACTAGGAAATTCCTTTGCCCTAACATTGTAACTCCAACAACATCTACTATTACGCCTAGCGCTTGTATAATTATGTTGTAATATTATATTATGGATCCACTTAAAACTAGGGTTGTGGAACATCGCACAACTTTCAATTACACTATATAACATTGGTCATTGCAGTAAAATTTGACATTCTGTTACTTACCATATTCTTATTTTCCCACATTTGAATAAAAATGGCCAGTTTGGCGATATTTTTGGCAATAATTTTTACACTAGAAAAAAAAATACATATATTTATACATATACATTACATTACTCTTTCATTTACATTTATCTTTCTTATTATTCTTTCATTTACATTTCATTACATTTATCGATAGACATTACATTATTCTTTCTTGTGTGTGTAACAGAAGAAAATCAATCGTTGATGGACAGCGCTCAAGGGCAGAGAGCTCTTTGTCAAGTGCACTCGTTTTCCAACTTTTTTAAACTTTCATCGCATTTCTAAGGGAATTTTGAAGGTGGAAATGTTTAGAACACCTTGAGAGGCATTGCCACAGCGATTTTGATCAAAATAGTTGGAGCTGATTTTTAGTAATCATTAAAAAACGTGATTTTTTCAATGGCAGCTACCTTATGCTCATGCGCGATTTTGACGAAAACCTTAATGATGGGTCCTTGCGCCACCGCACACAAAATTTGAACATCGTAAATCAATTTGTTCAGGAGTTATACTGACCACGTACACACTGGCACACAGACAGCCATATTTTCCTGATAACTTTTTTGAAATCAAGATGTTCCAAAACATAGAGAAATGCACAAAAAAAAAAAAAAAAAATTTTTTTTTTTTTTGGATCGAATGCTATACTTTTATTTCTCTATGTAAACATATGGGTAATTGAAAATAAAAAGTGTATCAATAACATTAACTCAATATTTAACAAAGCATGCTATCAAATTTTGGGGCTTTAACTAGCACTAAAAGGTCGCTTTTAAGGAATATTAATGAATCAACTTGCCGTCATCCATTCGCGCTAAAATAGCAGTCAACCGACCATTAAAGTTGGTTATATTCAGATTATCTGGCGCCGTCAGCAACACGAGGGCTATAATGCGCCAAAACATTCGTCATTAGACAAGCCAACATACATTTACAAACACCCATGCCAACACGGGACTCGAAACCGCAACCTCGCGGTCTAGAAGCTAGCACGATAACCACTCTACCGTTTGGTCCTGACCATTCATGAAATTCTTTCACCGTTGCAATTTTTTTTTTAAATAATAAATAAAATTGTTTTAATCAGTATAAATAAATGATATTTTGGATGCGAGTGCATGAATTTACGTTCTTTTTTAATAAATAAATTTTGAAACGTAATTTGCCGCACATTTGGCTGATAGAAATGTTTTTGATCTTTAAAATTACATGCAAACACCATGGAACACGCTGTTTTATGGGTTATTTTCTTTGCATTGTCATCGGAGCAGTCTATCCAATTGTTCATATATATCGATGATATATATATACACACGGAGGTCACCGACCACCAACTGCACAAAATCTGAAACCTCTTTTACACTGACCACTTTCCTGGAACATACCTCATCAACAATCGTTTTTTTTTTTTTAAAAACACCCCATATAAGAATTATCCCCAAAAATATCGCCAAACTGGCAATTTTTTCTAAGCGACTGATGAAAATATAAAAATGATAAAATTACACAAATCTACATCAGCAATTAATGTAATTAAAACTTGTGAGATGTTCCACACCCCTAGTTTAAAAATAATATGGGCATCTCTTATATTTGCCTCCGATCAAACGGTGTAGTGGTTAGCGTGCTAGCTTCTAGACCACGAGGTTGCGGGTTCGAGTCCCGTAAAAGGCATGGGTGTTTGTAAATGTATGTTGGCTTGTCTAATGACGAATATTTCGGCTCATTATAGCCCTCGTGTTGCTGACGGCGCCAGATAATCTGAAAACAACCAACCAACTCTTATATTTGCCACCCTGTATTTGGCGAGTTATAATTTTTGAGAGGTGTGCGAGTTTATAAGGATTTGATATTGCAAGCTCCTTTTATCGAGCTCCTTTTAAATCTGATCTTAAGAAGCTAGGCTATCGCATTTAAGAGCCGTCATCCTTTATCTGCATTGCATATTATGATGGTTTTTATGAGTGATAAACGCAGTAGGTGTGCTTCTAAATCCAGAACCGGTCGATGAAACCTTCAATTGATCCACGTGTTTTAGTATAATTATAAAACCGACCAACGAACTCACGTGCCCAGGGCAGTAGAAAATGTCAGAGATACATTCAACTGACTGCGAGAAACTATTTGAGGATGAAAAATACTTACAGATTCAACTTAAAGTGCCTTAAATAGTTTGAAATACAATATTTTTAATTATTTTTTGATACAGTCAAATAATAACACATCTGTTACGAATATTATGTTTTCAATTTTTATTTTATTTTTTATGTATACTTTATGTAATAAGCCTACGTTTGAGACTTAGAATTTTAAAATTGTTATTATTATGGCAACTTTTGGTTAGGTACACTTTTCTAAAATTCTATTGAATATTTTAATCTAATTTTTTTTCCGCATGATAATGAAAACACACAAGATCTATCTAATGAGGCTAAAATATTTCTTAAATTAGGAAAATTATATATTTTATATTGCGAAAAGTCATAATTTTTGTATACGCAAAATACTTTATTTTTAGTAAAATTATTTTAAAGGTATATTAGGTAAAAAAAAAAGGTTAACTGTTTGAATTAGACAGTTTATTTGCATTTGGTAAAATTGCTAAGATTTATTGCGTATTTATTCCCAAAAGTGTACCTAACCAAAGGTTGCCTTAAAATAATTTAAAAATTCCAAGTCTTAAATCAAGGCTTATTATATAAAGTATACTTAAAATAAAAAATATCAGAGTAATAATCGTAACAAATATATTGTTATTGACTGCGTCGAAAAATAAATTAAAAATATTGCATTTCAAATAATTTAGAGCACTTTGAAGTTGAATGAAAATACGACTGATTTGATTGTCCAGAACTCTTGTCTCCCCTTATCATTTGATATATTATATAGAATGATTTCCAATATTTTAAACATGAAGTTCTTCACAATTTGGTGTATATCTTAGGGAAAGGTTTGATAATGAATTATTATGGTTATTGTGATGTGTTTGTATGTTTCAAAAAATCATGTTTTTTAGTAATTGCTAAAAATACGATTTTGATCAAAATCACTGTGGTTATGTCTTTGCAGGTGTTCTAAACAGTCTAACCTCTAAAATTTCCATAAAAATGCGATAAAAGCGTAAAAAGTTGTAAAACGAGTGCCTTTGACACAGAGCTCTGTACTCTTGAACAGCGCCCATCAACGATTGATAATTGATGTTCTTGCTATTTTCTTGCGTTAAGACATTACATTGCAAGGGCAATGTAATGTCTATCGAATAAAATCACCAATGTTGCCATTTTAACGTGATTTTATTTTTTTTTACCTCATGTAAAAATTGTTGCCAAAAATATCGCCAAACTGGCAATTTTATTTAAATGAGCGAAAATAAGAAAATGATAAGTAACACCATTACACATTTTACAGCAATGGCCAATATTATATGGCGTAATTGAAAGTTGTACAATGTTCCACACAGCTAGAATTTGTATTATATTGCCAAAAAAGCATTTTATATACCTCCTAATGATTCTTTGGATAACGTTGCACCCTTGTAGTGACTCAAAGTTAGGAATGTTATACATTCACGATGTGATTGTATGTGTGTGGTGAGCTTGTAACCACACTCAAGACCTACGACAATTTTGTAATCTTCTTTTCGATTAAATTTTTACTTAAAAGGCCTTACCATTTCAAGTAATTTGATGGAAAGAAAGAAATATCAGGATGTTTTATAAGTTCAAGGACGAACCATTAGGCTATAGCACAAAGCAGAAGGCTAATTTTTCTAGCTATCGGAAATGATTTTAAAAAGGTTCATAAGAGTTGATCTAGAAAATGCTCTTTCATCATGAAGACTCCTGATCAGTTACGTCAATGCTTCTCTTTTGATAAGCTGATCTATTACCAGTTTTTCCGGAACTTTTGATTAAAAAGTATTGTTCGAGGACGTAGTTTTCGGGTAAGAACATGTGAGCTACTTTGGCTTAGCCTTTAACTGCTGTGATTGGGTGGTTTGATCTTTTTGGTGCAAGGGCTACACGTGGTTGATACAGCTCCAAAAAAATTGGTGATGATCAATTTAAAATTTCAGAAACAAAGAATTGAAAAAACTAATTTAAAAGTGAAAAATTAAATATTTTAGGAGGTTGGAAGCATTCTACAAAAAATGACTCGAGGTCTGTCGGACCATATATACAGCAGTTAAAGGTTAATTTTTTTTATAGATATTTAGGTTCTTTAAAATTGTATATGAACTCAAATCACCGTGGTTTATTATCTAAAAATCCAATTATTCAGCATTTAAATTATTGTTTTTTATGTATGTTGTTTGCTGACCTAACGTTTTAAATTCTTGCTTCAATGCTTAAAAATTAATAATAATTCATGCTTATAGGTATCTAGTTAATAAACAGTTAGAAAATGCAAGAATTATGATTTGAAAAAACTTTCTTGTAAACCTTGTACGTAGGTTAATGTGTCACGGTGGTAAGTTACTTTCTCATTTATAAAATCAAGCCGAATACAATTTGAAGCGAATAGTCACCATAAGGTATAATTGGAACTCGTTTGTGTATTGGGTTCTAAAATACCAAAACGGGGATTACTTTATGTTTGAAAGGTTATGTTTTGTATAGGCGCAATTTCTTATATACTTGGATAATTTTTAAAACCCTCTACACCAGAGTTCTCCAAAATGCGTAAAATCTGCGTGAACACGCATTGAAAATCAATTTCACACCTAGAAATTAACTTCATGAGTTAATTCACGTATCAGCACATCATGTTTAAATTTGAAAAAATTTATCATCCATTTTATAAAATCAGAGATCATCCTAGCCGTTTTTTAGAAGGACGGTGCTACCTTCCTGCCTTTTTCCTCCGAAATAGCCAGTTACGCATGCGCATTCATGTTCAAATGTGCCTCGCACAGACCAGTGACTGACTGAAGTCATTGAATAGCTGCTGATACCTCGTGCGACATTAGTAGGTGGCCGTCTCACAATTTCCAATTGTAATTTCGTACGTTCCTTAATTAAGTGTATATCCCGGCCTTTTTAACATGCCTTTTTGCACAAAATAGAGAAAAAAAGCTAACCTCTTGAGTGAATTAATGGAAAACGTAGATTAACACTGTCGTCCGCACGTCTAATAGTGTGTGTGTGTGTGTGTGTGTGCTGGTAGGACAAGTTCAGGTCATTTCGCCTATGTCTATCGCCGGCGTTTTTTCGAGATTTTCGGAATTCCGTAAATCGTCGAGTTTTACTTCTCCGTCATTTGCGCGATAGCTTTTGTATAGCGTTGCCGGCATTTTCCCGATAGTTTTCGTGGTTTCGACTGCATTTGCCCGATAGTTTTTGTGATTTCGCCTGCATTTGCCCGATAGTTTCGCGGGACACCAATGGTGTTCATGATTAGTTTAAGGTTTATAACCATCAAGTGTTTTTAATAAGCATTTAAAAAGCTTATTTCCCCTCTGATACGCGAAATCGCGATTGTGTATCACTGTTATTGTTGTACTTATTAATTTTGTCAAAAAACTTATTTTGTTTTAGTTTAAAAAATACCATTTGGAAATACTTAACTGGCGAACATTGCCTCTACATCTACTTTTGTCAACAGCAAAGATTTCTGAATATTTTTTACGACCTTAAGTAATATTCCGGCTTTTCTGTCACTTTAATTGACATACAGTAGAGTTGTAATGGAAATAGATTATTTTGATTTATCTTTAATTAAAATAAACTTACGTATAGTTCAATTTAAGTAAAAGTGCTTATTTTAATTTTTTTGCCATATTTTACCAGTGAATAAATCTTTCCAACCGTAGGTTTCAATTAATTAGTATTATTCGTATTCTAATTATTAATGTTCTTTTTTTATTTATTATTCCTTATTATTAGTATCAAAATTAGTTCTCAAAGATCTTAAAAATCCTTTGTGCATGAATTTCTACGCTTAAAAAGGCCATGTTAACTGTTATTTTTTGTTTTTGAAAATTTATTTACAAAAATCAACTTAAAAATAAACAACGTCGATTAATAGGTGACAGTTAATATGTTAGCAGTAGATCCTGCTATAACGGCTCCGTCCGTTTTATGACTACCTTTTACTTTTTTAAATAAAAAGTTTCAGTGACCCGACAGAAAAATAAAATAGCACACCTGGCGATATCACTTTGTTTTCACCTGCTCTAGTAGTTTCTTCCGCAACTTTCGATTGGCCTTGGGAAGTTCCCCCCCCCCTTGAATCACAAAATGGCGTAATGATCTGGCAATTAGATAGAAAAGTTACGTGAATTTCGAGGTGAAACGGTTCTTCGGACAGCTCCTTGACTTTTGTGACACTTTCACTTTTGAATCATGTCAGTGAGTCCAAAAGTAAATATCCAACTGAGAAACCCAGAATCGCTCATGAAGCATTCGCTTTGTGACATCAGTTGCTTCTATTCAGGCGAGGCGACATGATTTTTTTTTTTTCTTTTCTTCTCCGATTGCGGAAATGGGAGTGATGAATTCGATTTTATGGGCAGTTTCACGAGTGGAAGTTAAGAAATCAAGGAATGCTCTGATTCTGCGCGTTTTCGGTTGCGAAGCACTGAAAAGTCATCAAAGCATGATTGCTGAAACTTTTTTCTAGCAGCATGTATAGTGTGATCGAAACTATTTTCTTATTTTTTTTTAAATTTTTTTTTTAAACCCAGTCGTCTGAAAGACATTTACATTTAAAAAAGAAAAAATCTATCAACAAGCTAATCTGTAACTTGACAACAAACGGCATGGAAGACTTGTCAATTGCTCAAAATGAAACTTTGGAGTTGTGATCACCAGCTTATAATAAGGAAGATTGGTCAATCACCAGCTTATAATAAGGAAGATTGGTCCATACCACCTTAGGTACAGTATGGATTTCAGTTCACCTTAAAAACCCGGAAATCAATACACAAATTATCCTGAAGAGATGGACTTGTCTTGCTCAAATTCTAGTGTTTAAATGCATCGTTTTGAATGACTGAAATGCAGTTGCTCCTAAACTATTAATTTTGTTTCATTTATTTAAAAAAAATTAATTTTGTGTTCAAATCTTATTTAAAATATTAAAAGATGTGTATGCAGTGTGTCCGTAATACTGTGGCTACCCCCTAAATTCCCTCCCAGTGGGCCTTCTCTACCTGGGAATAAAATCAAGCTCTAAATATACCCTAAGTTAAAGGTGACTATTAGAATGCCCATATCCATTGTAGGTAAATATAGGTAATATTTAACCATTTAACATAAGGAGTTCTCATAAAGAGACAACATAAAAAAAATAAACACTGTCTTCAATACGTATTAGATAATAGAGATATAAAGAACAAAATATTTTTTTTTCTAATTAAAACATCACATTAAGCAATGTCTAAAATTGTGGTTTAAAAGGTATGCTCACTTTTTTCTATATGTATGCAATATAAGTACTTCATTTAAGCGAATAATTCTTAAATCGGTCACAAAAATGAAATTTGTTTACAAATCTCTCTTTTAGAAAGTCCTAAAATAAGTCCCCCCTCCCCCAACAAAAAATAATAACAGTCATTAACATATTGAAAAAAAAAATTGTGTAATAGTTTTTCTCTTCTAACCATTATAATACAATAAAGATAAAAAGCAAGATACATAATCCAATTATGCTGTTGGATTTTCCTAAAATATGTTTCTGTATCTGCACAGAGAGCTCCGAATTGATCACTTCGAAGTATTTTAAAGGACAAAATAATACAGAGCTCATAAAAGAATGAAGCACTCCTAATTTTTTAACCTTCAACTACTGCATGCGGTCTGATAGACCACGAGTCATTTTTTTTTTTTTGGAATGCTTTCACCCCCTAAAATATTTCTTCTGTGACTTTTACATTAATTTTTCAGATACTATGTTTCTTAAACTTTAAACTGGTGTCCACTAATTTGTTTTGGCGCAGTATGGACTTGTTGCCCTTACGCCAAAAAACATCAAACCATCCAACCACAGCAGTTAAAGGTTAAAAAAAAGTTTTAAGACGCCAACTTCTACGACATCGAATATATTGGACATTAGACCTGGTGGTCCAGAAAACTGATATTCTTAATTACGCAACACACCAATAGTAAGTTCAAGGCTAAACCGGTTAACAAACTTTCCATTGAAGACTCTAGTCTTCACAACAGAAAAAGAAAGGAAATAATTGCAGGTTGATAAATATCTCAGTTCTTCTTCTTGTAAGGGCACGTGGGGTTACTAGGTATTGGTGTGAATGTTACTCCCTTGTCCAGTTTTCACCTTGACTCTAAAACCCACAGAAGCATTGGCCAACGAGATTGAGTTCGAGGCTAACAAGTCCCCCCGCCTGAACGTATAAGAATTTGGACTTAATTCAGGTGTAATTCATCGGATTAATTGAGTCATTTTGAGGAATGTTGAAGATAAAAAATGGCGGCTTTGGTGTAATGGTGTTAAATTTTTATTTGAGTTTGAGGAACGAGTTCAAAGAGTTGATCTAGTTGAACGCATTGCGTACCTGGCAAGAACAATGACTTGCGTGAAATTTTTATAACTTGAGTTTGGTAAATCAAGTATAGAATGAATTAGTAACATATTCAGAAGTTAATTGTCTGGTTGTATTGGGCTTTTCATATCGCAATACCTACATGAGGCCTGGATTAATCCAGGCCTCATGTAGGTATTGCACATTGCATGAATGTATAATTACATTGCGCCCTGCATTGCTGTGAGAATGGCTTTACAATTAAGGTTGGTTGGTTGTATTCAGATTATCTGGCGCCGTCAGCAACACTAGGGCTATAATGCGCCGAAACATTCATCATTAGACAAGCCAACATACATTTACAAACACCCATGCTTAACACGGGACTCGAACCCGCAACCTCGCGGTCTAGAAGCTATAACGCTAACCACTATACCGTTTGGTCGGCCTTTACGATTAAGGAGAATAGACTGCCGGCAGTGCTTCGGTTTTAAAAAAGAAAATATACCGCATTCCTTCTTAAATACTGCGTTACCCCGTCCTGTAGGGAAAAGTAGGGAGAACTAACAGAAACTATTAGGAAAAAGTTATATTAAGAATTTTTTTTTACATATTATGATTTATACTGAAATCCTTCCTTTAAAAGTAATATAGTAAAAGCTTTGATTTTGTAACTTTAAACACAAGTTTGTAGATACGAACTTAGGAAACTTTTTGTAATGAAAACCGTCCAATACTGTTCAGAAATGTTTGACGGCCGACCAAACGGTATAGTAGCTAGCTTCTGGACTGCGAGGTTGCGGGTTCGAGTCCCGTGTTGGCATGGGTGTTTGTAAATGTATGTTGGCTTGTCTAATAACGAAAGTTCGGCGCATTATAGCCCTCGTGTTTTTGACGGCGCCAGATAATCTGAAAACAACCAACCAAATGTTTGACGATTAATGTGATAGCAATTGAATTTTAATGTTACAGTGCATAAAATCAATTTCGGAGAACAATTTTATTCAGGTACAGTTTAGACATATATTGGAGAAAACAACATGAAAGCATGGACCCCAACTGCAGAGTCACAACACTTTGCCTGGGATAAATACTTCCAGCAGGACAATGCCCGTTGTCATACAGCTGACATTGTCCTCAGATGGTTAAAAAAGAATGACGGCGAATTTACTTTCCTTCGTTCCAAAATCCTTATACCACCTACCAACACATCTTATAAAATCCACGTCAAAAATAATTCATGCAGTATTAAGGGCAAAAGGTGATCTAACATTATATTGAGGGGGTGGTCATAATAATTTGGCCACTTAGTGCATACGGTTACAAAATACATCGTGTGAGCGATGTTTATCTCTTCAATGCATTGTCGCTTAAACAATAGAAAATATCAGATAATCTGCGTATTGTCCAGCTCATACGCAAGAAGAAGAAAAAAGTTGCGAAACAAAAACTCAAAACCTTCCTCCAAAATTTTCAAATAAGTCTAATTTTAAATGTGAATCCAAAAAAAGACAGTTTCTAATAAATGTTGCTTTTTCCTTTGCGACAAAAATTAAGCTGCGTATTAACAATTATAAACCGGTTACGCATGCAGGTTAGCCAACCTTGAAATACGAGGCAAATTTAACTGCAGAAGGAAGAGGGACGTTTACATTCCGTATTTTTACCACACAAAAGACGACTTTTCCTTATTTTAAATAAGTGATTTAATCTAATACTCTTACAGCGAGGTAGAAAAAAAAATGGGGAAAGTTTTTCTAGCAGGTCAAGGCGGCGTGTTTCCGAGTTCCTGTTTCATGGAGAAAAAAGTTAAACAAAAAGAAATTAACCCATAAAAAAAGTTTTAATTCTAAACCCTTTATATACTTTTAAATGCAATTGAAACTTGTCTAACTGATTTTGAGCTCGGATCCAGTTTTCTTTGTGCTTGGACACTATAAAGGTTGGTTGTTTTCAGATTATCTGGCGATACGAGGGCTATAATGCACCAAAACATTCGTCATTTGACAAGTCAACATACATTTACAAACACCCATGCCTTACACGGGACTCGAACCTGCAACCTCGCGGTCTAGAAGCTAGCACGCTAACCACTATACCGTTTGATCGGCCGGACACTATAAAGAAACCTAACGATTCCGTGCCGAGGACTAACACCTTTTTTGCCCCCCAAAACTTAATAGTACTTGATCTGCCCAAATTTCAGTTCGATTAGATGACGGTAAGTGGGTTAATTTGCCCTCCGCAGATTTGACCGCCATAAACAAAATTGAGCTTAATATGAAGGATAAAAAAAATAATAAAAACTTTTAGCCACTCGTTTTAAATTAAGTGGCCTTGGTACCCTAAAAACTATTTTTTTTTAATTTAAGCCTTTAAAATTATAATTGTTGCATACTTGGATGTATTTACTAAGTAGTAACTAAATTGTATATAAGAAAAGGTTCTCATAATGCTTTATATTTTCAAAATTTAAAATTTTTTAAACAATCAAATTTAAAATTCTACTTTTTTTTTTTTTAATTTTTCAACATTTTTATCCTGATTTTTTTTTTTTTAAATGGACCTAGTAATATACTCTAACTTTTTAGACATCGGATTTTGAATAAGTAAAATAGTTTTCGAAAAGAATTATAATTACTGTATTTATAGGTACAAAAGAAACGTTAAAAAAAAAAGAGGATATTTTTCAACATTAAAACCTGTAGAAAAAAAGTTTATATTTTATTCGTAAGCCATGTCTAGTTCAGTCAAATAGATCTTTAGAATGTCCCACAAAAATTTCAAGTCATTCATATTTGCTGAAATTTTAGGATTTTGAGTAAGGTGGAAATTCCAAAAAACACGAACTGAGAAAAATGCTTTCGAAAACATCGCAGGAGCTGTTGCAGCTATGCTAAATTCTTCCATAAACATATAATTATTAGGCAAATGCGGTTATCAGATCAGCTCAAACACATGCCAGAATAAGAAGAAGGTTTTAGGTATTATAAACACACTCAAAATATAAAATTGATATTTTATAATTTTTTATGAAAACATGGGGTACCAAGTCCCCTTAAGAGTGATCGCCAGTCTCTACCTGTGCAGAAATTTTTAAATTTAGATGCTTCATTTCCATGGGCGTCAACTACACGAGGGCAAAGGGGGAAATCGCCCTCGTGGTATACCAACAGCGGGGGCCAAGGTATCGTTTCGCTTCCGCTCCAAAAATCTGTAAAAATGTGTTTTTCCAATATACTTATAATTTCAAGTAAATATGTTTTTATATATTTTTATAGTTGACTTTTTTTTTTAAATTTTTTACTTTCAATTATCCATGTGTATATATACGTAGGGTAATAAAAGTATAGCATTCGGTAAATAAAAAAGTTTTCGATTTTTTTTTTTTTTTTTTGCATTTCTCCACGTTTTGGAACATCCTGATTTCAAAAAAGTGATCTAGAAAATATGTCTGTCTGTGTGTGTGTCTGTAGTCAGCATAACTCCCGAAAAAATTGACCTAAGATGTTCGAATTTGGTATGAGGGTTAGTGGCGGCCACGGGACCTACCATTAGGGTTTTCATTAAAATCGCGCATGCGCATAAGGTAGCTGCCATTGAAAAAAATCATGTTTTTCAATGATTGCTAAAGAGCCGCTCTAACGATTTTGTTCAAAATCTCAGTGGTAATGCCTCTTAATGTGTTCTAAACCTTTCCACATCCGAAATTTCATTAAAAATGCTTTAATGGCGTAAAAAGTTGTAAAACGAATACCTTCAACACTGAGTCTTCTCGTCTTCTTCCCTTGAGTATTGATCGTGTTTTCTTATCTAGAGAGTTACACTTATAATAAAGGATAGTATATAAGGGTTATCGTGAAGTATATCGCCAAAGTCACCAATTTGGCGGAGTTTTTTTTTTTTTTTTATAAGAACCATACAAGTAGTATCGCAAAAAATATCGCCAAACTGGCAATTTTTTCTAAATGAATGATGAAAGGTAAATGATACAATTCCTCGTTAGTATTATAGTGTAATTGAAAGTTGTGCGATGTTCCACACCCCTAGAGTTTCGATTGTATTGTATATAAAATACAAAATTTCAGAAATAACTGAAAAATCACTTCGAATTGATTAAAATGTGCTGTCATCACTTTTGTGCAATTTCATAAAAATATGTATTATAAAGTATTGCATGATATGGGAATAAGTAGTTTTGTAATGAGGACATTACTTGGTACAGGCTTTTTTTCCCGTTAAGTGTAATCCAGAATTATTAAAATTGGCTTTCTTTATTTTAGTGCAATATCCTAAGAGTATATCTTTTTTAAAAAAAAAGTATGATATTGAAATAAATTACTCTATAATAAAGTATTAAGTAGTTACTACTCTTACTGTTTTCATAAAATGTTCCTGAACTAATTTTATACAAATAACTTTGCTACATAAGTCATTAATAGTTTGTGAAAAATGTATTGCGTGTTTAAGTTCAATATATTCCTGGTTATAAGTTCAATATATTCAGTAGATAGATCAGCCGACCAAACGGTATAGTGGTTAGCGTGCTAGCTTCTAGACCGCGAGGTTGCGGGTTCGAGTCCCGTGTTAGGCATGGGTGTTTGTAAATGTATGTTGGCTTGTCTAATGACGAATATTTCGGCGCATTATAGCCCTCGTGTTGCTGACGGCGCCAGATAAATCTGAAAACAACCAACCAACCAGTGTGCAAGTGCGCCTTCAAAGCTTCCCCCCCCCCCCATGTCATTTCTTCTGGAGCCCATACGGCCCATAAGGTTAGGAACATTCCATATTAATTTCTTATTCTGTTCATGTTGCTCTTTAAAAGGAACTCCTTGTAAGGATCATTCCCTATACTAGCTATGTTACAATCTGCTAGCCCAGTGCATTTAGAATCGACTTTGTATAAAATTTTGCACAGTTTAAGTCATTTCATTAAGTGATCTATTTCGTACCTACTCACCAAATTTCAAGGTTTTAAATAAAGTAGTTTCTAAATGCACTGAGCTAGAAGATTGCAACATAGCGAGTACAAGAAATTATCCTTACTAGGAAATCCTGTTAAATTAAATTATTACAAGAATTGCCTTCTGGTCTTTTAAGTCATTCCCACAAAAGACGTCGCATTGAGTATGGGTATTGTTGAATTGGAAAGACTCATTTATGAGGAGACGACGATTTGATTCCTTATGAAACGATAGTCCTAAAAGTACAATGGAAATTTAAAAAAAAAATTCCAGTAAGCTTTAACCTTTTTTGATTGTACGATTTCAATTAAGCATTTAATATGGTAAAGAATAACTTGTGTTTAATGGTGCAAGCTAAATTTGGAAAGTACATTTTTAACTGACATTCATCTTATATCTGCAACGGTCATCCTCTTCTGTTAAAATCTTGATTCAATTACGAAGGAGTTTAACTAGGTAATAAATTATTTAATGTTTACCGGAAAAAAACTATTTTCTTGCAACGTGATATTTTAATGGATGTAGTGCCAACTGTCAAAATCGGAATATGGTGACTCAGGGTTCAATGAACTAACGGCATCTTTCGATTTGTTCGTAATTTCAAATGAAGTGTAACAATCAATAACAAAATGTAATGAGTAACTGATTTGAAACAATTGTACTTATGGAATCACGTTTGTCGATTGTCTCAAAATAATGAATAGCTTTTTATACATTAATTGTCAAATGGAGGTTGAAAGCTGTAATTGAGAGTTAAGTAAATCGAGTATTTAATGTTGTTTCTGTGAGGTGTTAATTTCGATAAAGTTTTCCTAAAGTAATTGACAAAAAAAAAGTATTCAGTAATGATTTTATGTTTTAATGACTAAACTCAAAATTTCAACACAAACAATGCTGGGCTATTTGTTTGTAGAGCAGTTGCACAAGTTGAATATGACGGATAGATGCGGTTTCTGTCACTAAAATAATAATTCAACTTTACTTTTGGTCAGGTTTTTGCCTTCATCTCTGTGTAGGATGCAGGAATAAAACATAATTGCTGATCTTAATATGTTTTTAAAGTTTTTTTTTTATGTACTTATGTCTCATTTAATATTAAAACCAACTTTCGACTTCATAAAAGTAAAAAATGAGTAAAGCAGAGCAATAAGTTACTAAATAGTGATATT
The DNA here is from genome assembly GCA_963978545.1 of Linyphia triangularis. Classification (NCBI taxonomy): domain Eukaryota; kingdom Metazoa; phylum Arthropoda; class Arachnida; order Araneae; family Linyphiidae; genus Linyphia; species Linyphia triangularis. The sequence goes on from OZ021727.1 coordinate 19,350,511, forward strand.
ATAGTAAATGTTTTATTCAATATATATAAAGTAATTTTACTTCGGTAAAGGAATATTTTAAAATAAAATTTTTATTACAAAAATACAAAATTCAACCGAAGTCTGACAGAGGGTTAACACTGCCTGAGCTTCAATTAGCTGTCGTCATACGTCCAACAAATATATACAACTTTATTAACTTAATACATAACTAATAAGTATATCTAAATAAATTTAATATATATAACTAATAAGTATATCTAAATAAATTTAATATATATAACTAAATAAATTAATATATTAAAAAATACATGTTATTAAAACAGGAGCTCTAAAGCATTTTTTGTTGTAAATTTGTGATGGAAAATAAATTTTCACTTTTGATCAAACAGATGAATTTCACAAATAATTAAAAAAAAAAAATTATTATTAATGTAATATTAATATTATTAATAATGATATGAATAATAACATAATATTAATAATGATATTAATAATATTATTTATTGTTAATAATAATATTAATAATGATATTAATAATAATAATATTATATATATTTAAAATATTAATAATATTATTTATTATTAATAATAATATTATTATGTATATTTAAAATATTAATATATTTATTATTAATAACAATAATATTATTATTATTAATATCATTATTAATAATAATAATATTAATATCATTATTATTATTAATATTATTATTATTAATAATAATGATATTAATAATAATAATAATATTATTATTATTAATAATAATGATATTAATAATAATAATAATATTATTATTAATAATAATAATAATATTATTATTATTAATAATAATGATATTAATAATAATAATATTATTATTAATAATAGTATTAATAATAATAATATTATTAATAATAATATTATTAGTAGTAGTAAGGATATTAATAATAATAATATTAATAATTATATTATTAATAATAATAATATTAATAATAATAATATTAATAATTATATTATTAATAATAATAATATTACTACTACTAATATTAATAATAATGTTATTAATAATAATATTATTATTATTAATAATAATAATAATAATAATAATAATAATAATAATGATGATAATAATAATAACAATTGCAATTGCGAGTTACTCACATTGCATTTTCAGTTTTAATTCCATATTTATTGATGAATAATACTAGTAATTATTCAACAGGCTTCTTCTGGCAAATAATGCAGAGAACTGCTGATGGTATCAAACTATATGGCTATCATGAGTCAGTTACGTCATATTATCTAATCTTCAGAAGCTTTACTTGAACTCTTTCTGATAAATTTGCCAAGAAATTTTCTTACATCCCAGCTGTTGTTACTGACGTGGATTTCACTTAACAATTCAAATTCAAAAGAAACTAAAATTAGCAGTAGATCTGCATTGAAAAACTTAAAAAGTAAAAGGTATGTGTAACTTTATATCTCAAAACATCCATTTTAAAGCGAATATTGCATTGAATTGCATGAAGAAAAAAAAAAACTTCTTTGAAGTTTGTAAAAATATTATTTTATTTCATTAATTTAAATTAATGATCATTCTTTACCACACGATATCATTAAAATTCACACATAATGCATAGATTCCTGATATATAATTTATTTTGTAAAAACAATCATCTAGCCTCTAAGTATGATCTATAATTTTGGCAAAATTGCTTTATTTCTTATGAATAAATAACACCAAGTTACTTTAGAAATTTATGAAGGATTAAATCTTTGATAGCTAGTTTCGGAAAAGAAACCAAAACCCCAAATCTCCATTTTAAAAAAAATTACTTAATTTGCATATTGGAATTGAAACAGTTGACATTTTCTTTTGAAACTTTTAAAAATGATAATTCATTTTTAAATTAAATATTTATTGTCAACCGATTGTATTAAAAATATTGTAATATATGGAATCTAGATGTAAAGTGTATTGTATAAATTGCTTAAAACAACCATATGGGGTAATTCTAAAATTTGGACAAAGCAGTTTTACTCGTAGCGAATACTTAGAAAGCAAGTCGACATTATTTTGAAAAATAATTGTTTAAGCTAAATATTCAAAAAAAATGCTTCCATTCCAAAACCAGCTTTTAAAGTTTCAACCACGCTTGCTCCGGATTATCTTTTACATCTTTCAGTTGCCCAATTATTTTGCATGCATATATTTATTAGTGAATGTATGTTTTATTTTTGCCCCAAATACTTTCATTAAGCTTTCCTTAATAAAATAATAATAATAATAATAAAAAAAAACAAAAAAAACAAACAAAAAAAACAACAAAAAAAACAAGAAGACAAAATTAAAGTGTGAAGTTAAGTGACTATTTATATATTTTTCAAAATTTTAATAAGAATAAACTTTTCGAACAAACTTTTTATGCCATAGAGAAATGGTTTTGTGTTTCTGAAGTATTTGAAGAACCAAATTTTATTTTAATTTTAAAAGCCACCTTTTTAATTTCATAACAACACTTGTAGGTAATATAAATGAGAAATCAATGAACATATAGATAAAAATCGTAAATATTATAAACAACGTTTACGAATTTTCTATTACTACAAAGTTTAGTACAAGGACAGAATCAAGATTTTTAAATGATTAAAAAACTGTCAGAATCTGGAAAAAATTAGCTAAAACGCACTTTTCCTACCTAGTGTATGCCCACCTGATGTCTGTTGGGTTAGTGCTCTAGCTTGGCATGCCAATGGCACCGGGTTCGAATCCTGGGTAAAACATGGATGTTCGTTGTGGTTCGGAATCCATGTTAAGCTGTAGGTCCAGGCCTGATTAACCGTTATTGTGCATCAAACCTACCTAGTGTATATGAAGGAGCATTCTAATACTTGATTCATGGTCTTGGTTATTTCCGTACTTGCAATAATACTTGCAGTTGCACCTACTGTGCAAGAACTTGTCTTCCCGCTTCACCATATTGCTTTTTGACTTATACGTGTTACCAGCAAAGTGTGAAATGCCGTTATTGTGCAGAATGCCTGTTGCCATAAGGCATAGTATGAAATATGAGAATTATTATATACTTTCCCTAGGCATTGTATATAATACCTAAACATTCTATAGAATGAAAAATGCTATGCTATTTAGGAAAAGTATGAAAACATTACTTTTATGCATAGTGTTTGTGATATTGAGCTTGAAACTCTATACCAATAAAATCAGAACTATATTTTAGTTGCTGTTTGACCACCAAAATAGTTTATGAAATATGAGTATTAAAACGTGCACACCATACTTTTTAGACAAGTACAAAGGGAGGGTTATATACCACAAACGACTGCTCGAAATAGGTAGGGATAATTTTTTTTAGGTTCAATTGGCCGTAAGGTCAACGAAATCGGTCGTAATTTTTCCTTTTAAAGCTCGAAGAGCAGGCACACCTTACTTTTTAGAGAGATCTATAGTACCAAGTATTTAAAGAAAAGCTGATTTTGGGGATGAGATTCCACTCCTAAAAGGAAGAAATACAACCTATATTGTTGGCCTTAAGGTCAACTAAACCTAAAAAATATACTCTACCTATTTCGGGCACTCTCTTGTGGCATCTCACCCTCCAAAATCACTTTTTTTTAATCACTTGTTATTGTAAAACTCTTTAAAAATTAAGGTGTGCGTGTGCTTCGCCCTTTAAAATGAAAAATTATGACCTATTTTGTTAGCCTTACGGCCAATTGAACCTAAGAAAAATACAATTACTTAATATTGTAAAACTCTCTAAAAAGTAAGGTGAGCTCGTTAAAGTCACGTGCCAAGTGATATTCGAAATGAATCGGAGATGTATTTCATACTTTGCCGGTTTCTCATTTCGCATTTAATAGAATGCCTAGGAAATGTGTGAAAGATATGAATCGTTTCATACATTGCCGGCTAGTTTTTAGGCGGTCTATAGAATGCCTAGGCATTTTGCACAAAAACGGATTTCAAACTTTGCCGGTGACATACAATTTGAAACATCATTTTTTTTTTTTTTTAAATTGTGGATCCACCTGTTAATAAAAACTCCACAATGTCGAAATATTTTTTTTTATTCAAATATTTTATTGGATGAGTAATACAATTACTTGGTTGACTGTTGTCGTATGTCACAAAATAGCCCTAATTTGTAGGTAGCAATATTTCGATTGATCTTCTGTTTTGAAAAAGATTGCGCCAATTTTCCGCCACTTACCTTAGCATTTTTCTCATAGCTTTGTTTTTTATCACATGATTACTTTATACACTTGACTCTCCATTACCAAATATGACCAAAGAGTTTTGCGACATTTTTGTTCGCCAACTATTATCGGTGAAATTAATGAATCATAAATTTGCAGACTTTCCTTCTCAAATGTTAAAGTGACCGATTTTAATTTTCCTGACCTTTTTCTGGATTATAAAAGAGCTCTAAAATAAAGGAAGTCTTAAGAATATGGCTTTTGACTGCGTTTTATAAGGGGTATTTTATTCTAAAAAACATGATACGGTTGTATTTAATATTACCTACCAAAAACTTTTGTTGAAAAGTTTATGAAAATATCATAGCACTCCCAGTAGCGCAAATACGCTGGCCAATCACGATGTTGATAGTTGTAGGTTGGCTGTTACTACGGATCATGGCCAATCTCGAACATTGTTGGTTGAAATAGACTGCAGGTTTTGAAATGTTGATGAATAGTTTAAAATTAAAATATATTTTTATGAGATAGAACAAAGGGTTAAAAAATATGTTTTGTTATGGCTTTGACATGTTTAGTTTTTAAAAATCGTCTATTTTGGAACGATGCTCGAGTTTCGGCATGGATTGGCCAATCTTCCCAGAGCTCTTGATACCGACATTGGCCTATACCGCTGTTCTACCTAGGTAGAATAATAGAAGCTTAAAATTGTAGATGTATAACATTTTAGCAAAAAGTGCTGGAAATGTTTCAAAGAATTTTTTTTTTTGCTTCTATTTTGTTTTTTTTATAAATATAATGGACACCATTTCTTTGTTGAAAAAATGCTTGACTCGATAAAATATTGCTGCAGGAAAATATTCGCTTCTTTGGTATAAAAAAGACTTAATGATAATTGATGAGAGTAAGGGTAAATAGGACAACTTCTGTTTCTCTCCGATTAGAACGCATAAGTTAATTGTGGAAAAAAATTTCACTTATTATTCAACTTCTATCAACAAAATTTCACTTATTGTTCAATTTATATCAACAACTGAACAATTTCATTGCTTGTTTGATTACCAAAAGATAGAGTTTTTAGTATTTCAAAGGTAATTTATCTTCTTTCTGCATATGAATTATATAATTACATAATTACAATTTTAACACTCTAGAGCACAAATTTTTATATTTTTCTACAACAAGGCAATTTTAAACCCGTGTACAGAATGTGTTTAATTATACTAGTCAACCAGTCAATGAGACGTGTTTTAATAGGTAATACGAAAATTATCTTTAATGGGTCATTCGACGGAAAATTAGGAATTTGATCAAATTGAAAATATATAAATATATTCTTCAAAGATCATGATACTCACTGTAAAGGTAGATATATCAAGAGTAATAATACTATTATAGTGATTGAAATGAAAATTATGAACTTTTTTTTTATAAATATTAAAGGTAGTATACATTTTTTTTAATAAATATAAAAAGTAGTATCCGAGTCATTCTTCGTAAAGCGCACAAAAGCTTGTCGCATCAGAAATTTTTGCCGACCAAACGGTGTAGTGGTTAGCGTGTTAGCTTCTAAACCGTGAGGTTGCGGGTTCCGAGTCCCGTGTTAGGCATGGGTGTTTGTAAATGTATGTTGGCTTGTCTAATGACGAATGTTTCGGCGCCTTATAGCCCTCGTGTTGCTGACGGAGCCAGATAATCTGAAAACAACCAACCAACGCATCAGAAGTTTTTTCTTCCATTAGATAAGTAAGATATTTCTGTTAACCATGGAATATATTTTAATGCTATCAAAAACCCTCCAAACAAGTAAAATAAATTTTTAAATATTTTTATACTAAAAAAATACATCCACGCACTTGATTTTTCATGTCCGTGGACTGTTGCAACCTCAGTGTCACTTGCTTTATCAGTACTTTAATTCCCTTTCATATTTCCTTGATGCCTTTATTTATTTATTTTTATCTATAAGGTAGGCTAAGCAGGTTAAGCAATCTTATGTCTGGGTATAAAATTTTTATGAGTAGCAATTTCATCACAATGGGGAAGTTGCATGATTTTCAAACTCTTTTGAAAACAATAGTTCCTTTTAAAATAAGCATAATGGTACCATTTACACTTTGATAAAATTCAATTTATATTATTTAAATTAACTTTTGAATGACCCTGACGTCACTTCCTTTAAAAACACCGTCTTTGCACTGTGACGTCACGATACATGACCTAGGTTCTTCCGGTTCTTCGATTCCTGCAAAACCAAAGCGGTTGTGATTTCGGGTTTTTTCTTTTAAAGTTATTGCACTGAAATTTTATATTTACAATGCCAAAAGTGCCGTATAAGTATTGTATTGTTTCTTGCTGCAAAAATACCATCATTTGTGCTCCGGATAAAGTATTTTTTTAGTGAACCTAAGGATCCTTAAACAATGGTGCACTGCAATGAAGCGAGACAAAATCAAAAATATGAAATTGTTTTATGAAATTTCTCTACTGCTGATGTGAACGTTATTTTTCGGTAAATTGAGATTATTTTTGTTTGAATTGATTTAAAATATACACGAACCGATTTGTTTTCGTTAGGATATCTTTTCTTTACCATTTCAGATCAAACTCGCCTCATTTTATATTTTAATAGATAGTTAAGAATTCGAAGTTTTGTAATAATGTTTTCCCTTCAATTAACAAACGAATTATGCGAGATATTTCAGTTGGGTCTTTTAAGAGTATTTATTAATATTATTGATCTTTTCTTTCTTTGAAGATTAAAAAACAATTGTTAGCAATTTTCAAATCGTGATAATATATCCTACTAGCTGCATGGCCCCCCGTCGTTGACGGATAAACTCAGTTTTTGGTACTAAATAAAAGTAATATAAAAGTTTATCACCCCATTGTAAATTCATTCTTTGTTCGTTTAGTTAGGCATGTCTTAGCCGATCGGCTTCTAAACGAACGGCACGCCTCTCTGATGTTTCTCTACTCCTTACAGACTCCTGGCGTCGCCGTTGCGACGCTAATCTGTCCTCTGGGGAAATGTCCGGCTGCCGCGAAGTCGAAGCTTCTTGGTTGTCATTTTGTAATTCGTTCCTCTTTAAACGTTTTTGAAAAACTTTTTTGTCGATTTTGCTTAATGATGGGCGTTTTTTTCTAGGCATTGTGAATGTAGAATATCATTTGCGATTTTCAAAACAAACCAAACGAAGATTGTCATTCAGTTGCCATTCAGGAAATACTAAATTGTGTCTGCTTAAAAACACAAAAAAAAATTATTTCGGAAATTTTAAAACTCAATTAAAATTAAAAATATATCGCCTATTTTACTCCTGGTCGTTTAATTAAGCGATATACCAAATTTCATCCTAATCCGTTAGGTAGTTTTTACGTGAAACGGTCCCCACGATTTTCAAAACAAACCAAACGAAGATTGTCATTCAGTTGCCATTCAGGAAATACTAAATTGTGTCTGCTTAAAAACACCAAAAAAAATGATTTCGGAAATTTTAAAACTCAATTGAAATTAAAAATATATCGCCTATTTTACTCCTGGTCGTTTAATTAAGCGATATACCAAATTTCATCCTAATCCGTTAGGTAGTTTTTACGTGAAACGGTCCCCACGATTTTCAAAACAAACCAAACGAAGATTGTCATTCAGTTGCCATTCAGGAAATACTAAATTGTGTCTGCTTAAAAACACCAAAAAAAATTATTTCGGAAATTTTAAAACTCAATTAAAATTAAAAATATATCGCCTATTTTACTCCTGGTCGTTTAATTAAGCGATATACCAAATTTCATCCTAATCCGTTAGGTAGTTTTTAAGTGAAACGGTCCCCAAATCCGTGTGACAGAAAGTCAGTTTTATTTATATAGATGGCATTATCGCCATAACTTTCACGCCCTGCTCTTTAAAAAAAAGGGGGAATATATTGTCTACGCAATATGTTTAAACAGAGACAGTTTAAAATTTAGTCCTTTTCTGTGAAAATAACTTATACAAACGTTTTGAATTTTAGGTACTACTACACTGTGGTAGTTGGGAAATTACTTTTGAGTCTTGATGTCTTTAGAAAAAGTGGGTTATTTTAAATACCTTCAAAACAAAACTATGAAAAAGAAAAGCTGTATTTAAGTTCTATTTAGAATTCTAGTAGGTTCACTGTAGTGAATCATTATTTCATTTTCAATTGAAATAAAAGTTCTAAAAAAATTACAAATTAAGATATGGCCCGTGAAATCAGACTCTAATTAAGTAACTACATTTTAATTGATTAAATATCAAATGGAATTTTTTTGAAAATATATATTTTTTGACACTTGTTTAAGTGTGAAAAAAAAATGCGAGTCTAGTTCAAAAATTAAAGAAAAAACGTATACAACTTGGTAACCTTAAGACCAACAAAATTATATTAGAACTCAGAAAAACATATGAATGATAACAAATATTTAAAAAAAATTCTATAATTTAAAAATCACTAATCTTTGAATTTTAACTCCTCTTATTTCTGTACCCACAAAGGTTGGATTTCTTGCCGAAAATGATATCATATTGATAGAATCTACTCTTGGAAGGTTATCCGATTGTACTTTTTGAAATCCTTGGTCTAACAGCATGATAAATTTTTAAGGACTATTACAAAAAATAAAGATCAAATTTAAAAAATTCGTAATGAATATTTTAAATATTAACGTGTGGAGTTATAGATTATCCAAGCAATCGCTTCATTCAATGCACTACACAGTTGAATTTAGATCGGAGTGCGGAGCCTTCATGCATTTTGACGTCACCGGTCAACAGGGCTGTTTTCGGTCACGTGATGTTGTTGACGTTTTCGCTCATATTTAATGGCATTTTTCATATTTAATGAAACGTTTTTTTGAGCATTTTGATTGAATATTCAGAAACTGCATCAATTTTTCTCTTGGAAAAATATGATTTTATGACATTTCGGGTATAGGTGCAACTTCCCCATTAGTGTAATACCTCTTGTAGCAATACTGATGCGTCATGACAGTGGACAGCAGTTTTTAATTGTTTAACAGCCCACCAAGTGACATAAGTCAACTGTGATATTGGAAAGAAGTTTAATGTAACCATTTTGGTTCTAATGCACATTGTGTATTATATTTTTCAATACAAGAATCATATTTTATCATTTACATGGGAAATAGATGCAAAAAGAGCATGCCGTCATGTCTGTGATCAAGATAAAACTAGTTAAGAATGAATACATATTTATGATTAGTTACTTATTTGATAGTATTAGCTGTACAGATATCAATTTCGTAATCTCATGTTTATAAACCTTAAGTTTGATAAGTTCTATGGGAGAAAATATTTTCTTAGCATTTAATGAATTCAATAATTTTTTCTCTTCTGCTGCTGAAATAGTGTATTCTGTGGAGATTGACCAATCCATTGATATCATATAAGGTATAAAAGCCTGCAGATAATTATTTGATAATGTTAAATTTAAAATAAACAGTTATAAAATATAAGTAACGCTACTTTTATAACTGGTTAAATATTTTACAACTGGTTAAATATTTTACAACTGGTTAAATATTTTACAACTGGTTAAATATTTTACAACTGTGGATTAAATAACAATGGGGGTTGGGGTGACACCAAAATGCTGAATATATAACATATTGTCAATTTTTTTCTTTCTTTTTTTTATCTGATATTTTAAATACTTAATTTTAAGTTTCGAATCTTCAAAAGGCCGACCAAATGGTATAGTGGTTAGCGTGCTAGCTTCTAGACCGCGAGGTTGCGGGTTCGAGTCCCGTATTAGGCATGAGTGTTTGCAAATGTATGTTGACTTGTCTAATGACGAATGTTTCGGCGCATTATAGCCCTCGTGTTACTGACGGCGCCAGGTAATCTGAAAACAACCAACGAATCCTCAAAAGATAGATACAAAAAAAATAAATTATTTTGAAGGTGAAAGTTGTTTTATCTCATCTCTTAATTGTCTTCAATAGAAGTAACGAATAACAAAGAAAGTTTATTGAACTCCAGTAACAATTTTAAAATACTTCATAATATATTTTTTTTGCTTTATATATATTGCCAACTTTTATGTGAAATTAGAACTCATCTAATGGATTTTGAGCTCATATTGAGTTTTCTACTGTTTGACCACTCTTACTAAAAAAATTTGGCGAAAAATCTATTTTCGAAACATTTACATAAAAACATATTCATTTAAAATTTTTTCAAATTTCCTAAATTCCATCTGCAAAGCATTTTAAATGAAACATACAAAGCAAAACTGAAACAAAAGGTGCATACAATTTAGTTGTTTATTGTCTTAAGGTGCTTTTGCAATATATTTTGTTGTTTATATGTTCATATATATCAACCTAAGTAATGTACCATTCTCTTTTACCCTTGGATTATTAATTCCATGTAAGTGATTTCTACGTATGTAGCAAGGCGATATTTTTTTTTTTTTTTTTTTGCATTCGGGGAATTTTTCATGATATTTGCCAAGCAAAGTCTTCTCATTATATATTAAATATTCCAACATATTTTTATAAATTTAATTGATCATTTCAACTCCATCAGGATCCACGGATGACAGATGTGACCATAATTATCTATTAATGTGATAAAATTATTCATAAGTCTAAGTTTGTAGAATATTCCAAGTCTGTATTCTTTTAATCTGACAAAAACATCTGCCTATCAGCTGGTTTCTTTTTCAAAACAGTTTCTAACTGGCAACTGCAAGCATTTAATGACACTTTTTTAAGTGTCCACGAAAGTGACCGATATTACCGGTATAAAATGAAATAAACATAAAATTTAAACTTAATTATAAGTGTTGGAAATGTGTTTAAAAAATTTTCTTAATATAAAACGCATTCTAAAGAATTTAAATGGGTTTAATGGACAAAAATCCCGCATGTTTTAAAAACGAGTGAAATTAGTTTATATTTATGAAGAATTTCTTTCCGATACCAAATATTTAAAGAATAGTTATTTAAAAAAATTAGTTATTTAAATATTAAGAAAAGAAAATGCCCGAAAATCTCGTCCCATCGCTTTCTGATCAAAACCCTACGCTATAGCTGTGTCGTCAAGATATCCTTCCGTTTCTATGGTTATCGTGAGGTTTCTGCCAAATAGTTGGTGTGAGTTTTTTTAGACATATCCCGTTCCTTTTCGCACGATTTGCGAGAAACTTGTAAAACTGGTTTCCACTGCTGCGTTTCAAGCCAAGTTATTTCAGATCAAGTGACGTCACATTAGCTTCGAGCTGAATCAGTCGTTTTCCCCGCCAAAATCTAACAGGTAAACTTTGATTTTAAATTAAAAAAAGAAAAGAAAAAGCGCCGTGAGCAAACATTTTTGTGTTTATGGCCTTTTCGAAACATTTGGAATTGAATAAAAAAAATTTAAATATACGAGAATCGTCCATTGTTTAATTTATATAATATTACCTTAGAAAAAGTCGTTAAAATATTAAGTGATGACGGTCCACGGATCCAACATTTTAGCGTTTGGGTGTAAAATTTGAGTGATAATTAAAATATCTTATTGCAATCGGAAAATTAATTAACACCAGTCATACTAAGGTTGTTCATACCTAAATAAGTATTTTTATTTGCATACTTTTCGTAATAAACACCAATTACACAAAAACCTTAATTTTTCGTAAAATGACTCTAAATGCGATCGCAAAGCAATTTCAGATAGTAGTCGCGCAATAGTAGGAAGGAAATGAAGATATTTTGCTAATGTATTTACGTCAAAACACCGTAACAATAGAAGTTGGAGGGCAATGAACGAATTGATTTGTACAGATTTAGAAAGATGTAAAAATCTCTTGTGAAATCAGATTGCGTCTATAGTTTGTGATGTGTCCATGATCAAAAGGAAAGTCTATTATCCTGCATCATTCTCTATGGGAATATTATGGAAGATATTGTTCGTTATCCGTTATCAATTCCATCTCAAACTATGCATCTGACAGTGGAAGTTAAATTGAAACTTTGATAAACTTGACATTCCACATTGTGGCTCAGTTATGGTAAAATAATATAACCCATAAAAACAAATCCTTTATATGCATTGCCAATATTTATATTCATTAACATTACTCCGATTCTGTTGTCAGCGTGTGCTTGGGTGCTTTCATTTAATTTTAAATAATAAAAACATCTCTATCAGCAAAATATGCGGCAGACTAGGTTTCAAACTTTATTTATTAAAAACGAATGTGAATTTATGTATTCACGTCCAAATATCTTTTATTTATTCTGATAAAAACAATTTTGGCAATAGGATAGAGTTTCAACATTGATCGGCTAAAATTTTTTCACTTACAAGGGGACCTTACGGTCTCGGAAATTCAGATCGGGATGAGACTTAGCAGATTAGTAGTATACCTTAAGAGTATCCACACAGTAAAACAACAAAGCGCACTAGCCAGAAGATTCCGAGAAAACAGGCTCTAAAGTGTTATACACAGCTTATATACTAGTAGAGATTTTTGCTCTGCAACTGCCCGGTGGCTAACATAAGTGGCCAGCGTGCTGAGTTGTCGTACGGACGATCCGGGTTCGATACCTCGTGGAGTATTTTTTTCCTTTTTTTTTTTTCTTCTTTTTTTTTCCTTCTATTTATAAAGTGACTGTTACAGCCAATTGAAATTTCAATTAAAGATAATACTTTATTTGCTGTTGCAGAGCAAAAATCTCTACTAGTATATAAGCTGTGCGTATCACTTTAGAGTCTGTTTTCTCGGAAACTTCTGGCTAGTGCGCTTTATTGCTTTACTGTGTGGATACCCTTACTAAGATATGCTACCAATCTGCCGAGTCTCATCCCGATCTGAATTTCCGAGACCGTAAGGTTCCCTTGTTAGAGCAACGTTCAATTGACTGGATCATCTGCCATAATGAACATTCGCGTTCAATTATCTTTTATTTATTAAAATGATTTCGGCAACAGGAAAGAGTTTCAACAATGATCGGCTAAATGGGACTTATTAGTATTCCAAAACGATTATAGAAACGTGTGTAAAAGCGACCTTTTAGTGACAGTGACAGCCCTCAGAACTTCATAGAATGCACTGTCATCGATTTACACTTTATCTGCCAAGTTTCAATCCGATCAGATGACGGCAAGTGGGTTAATTAAGGCTTTCGCAAATTTTCCCTGCAGCCACACACAAAAATAAACAAAATCGAAGTTAATACAAAGGATTTAAAAAAAAAAACAACAGGAAATTATGAAATCGACAGAATGAACCGATGAAATATTGGTGGACTATTTGCCAAGCTTATTTTGCTAGTATGTAGAAACCAGGTGTTTAAAGTTTGAGCAATTATAGGATTTCCCCTAGTACCTTTTTCTAACGCGCAGCTGATATCACGGAACTTAAACAAAAAAAAGTAATCATAATATAAATCAGTGTCATAATGATAAATGAAACCGGAAAGTCACATAACTTAACAGGAAGTCCTTGTAAGGATCATTCCCTATACTAGTTATGCTGCAATCTTCTAGCCCAGTGCATTTAGAAACTACTTTGCTCAAAATCTTGAAAGTTGGTGAGTAGGTACGAATATTATCACTCAATGAAATGACATACATTAAAAACTCGAAAATAGCGTCTAATATATTTTATTTCATATTTGAAATCCTTACGTCACTGCATATGCAGTGGCTCCACCTGGTTTTGTCTTTTGCTATTTTAATTTGTCATTTATAATAAATAGACGTTAAATGAAAACAACTTCTGTCATTTCATGACCAAATTTTAAGATTTTATATGCAGTAGTTTCCTAATGCACTGGGCTAGAAGATTGTAACATAGTGAGTATAGAGGGTTTTTTTGTCCGTGTATTACCAAAAATATCGCCAAACTCGCCATTTTTTATTTAAATGAGTGAAAACATGAAAACGGTAAATAACACTATACATTTTAATGCGATGACCAATATTAAAGTGCAATTGAAAGTTGAGCGATGTTCCACACCCCTAGTTTAGTTTTTCAGAAATTTACAGAAGCGGAAATGCAGTGATTGTGCTTTTAGTCATCGATTTAAACATGGTTGCATCTGCACAACAGCACACGGGAAACAAATTATTGGTTTGGATGAGATATAATATTCCAACTTTGAATTCATGTGTTTAATAGCATTTACCAAAATCGACTGTCAAATATATCCCTAAGGTCTGGTTCAAATACTTCTCAAAAGTTGATTACCTTATCAGGGAGATAATGACACCTCAAAACAATTAAATGACAATGAATAATATTTTATATGAAGTCATTACATCCGAAAACATTACTCAATGAGAAATGTTAATCAACGTTATATATTCATTAGGTTGAGAAACAGTTAACTAGGTTCATTCTTACTTTAGTTTTCTGCTTTTCTTTTGTTAAATGAAAGTACTTTCATTCCTGGCATAATACTCACGAATCTTTATCTTTCTATAACAAAGAGAAACATATCAGAAACATATTAATATAAAATAAGAACTTTTATTTTTACTACTCGTTTGAAATTCATTAAATTATTAGGAAATGTAACTTTCAATTAAAAAGAAATCAAACTTTTTTCGATGCTTTTGAGCTGTTTATTAAAAAAAAACCCGTGTCCGCACTCGCATCCGAACTGTCTGAAGGAGTCCTATAAGAGGTTCATTGCTACGTAAGCATCGGCCCTCTTCGCTCGCATAAGGTTTCTACGCAAATCCCCAAAAATGCTACCTACCAATCGTGATGTATTTTTTTTATTACATTTTTTCTAGACAACTTTTTTGAGATCCGGATGTTACAAAACGTGGAGGAATGCAAAATAATGGAGGTGTTTTTTTTTTTTTTTTTTTGACCGAATGCTATACTTTCATTACCCTATGTATACATATGAGTAATTGAAAGTAAAAAATATAATCTATACTAATAGGAGGAAGAGTCTGTGAGTCTGTCTTTGGGTCCATCTCTTGGTTAAAATGCGTTATACCCCTCCCCCCCCCCCACTTAGCGACTTTGTAAAATGCCGCCAAGTTGAATTGACATTACTATTGAATTGAACTACAGGTTTGCCGAAATGGATGCCAAGTTGTAATGGAATCATGTAGGCGCCGGGTTACCATACTTGGCGAAAAATCGCCAAAAAAAAAAAAAATGGGAGAGGGGTATACTGCTGCCGTCTTAAGCAGAAATGCATTAACTCCACCTGAGCTGATTTGTCAGAAAACGCGATTTTTGTTTCTTTTTTTGTGGGCCACCTATTTGAAATACAACTTACTTAATAAATGCTGTTGTGTAATTTTATAACAGTTAGATTTATAGTTTATGAAAAAAAAAAAAACGAAAAAAAAAAAAAAAAAAAAAAACGAAAGAAGCATGTCTGCTTCCAAGTAAAAGTTTTACCTCAGAAAAAACAATAGCAAGTTAAAAAACAATAGCAAGTTAAAAAATATATATTTTTAGAAATATATTTACAGGAGGGTGAAGGGGGGGGGGGGAGGTATGGGGATATATCAGTATATCACAGGCGCGTAGCTATGGGGGATATGGGGATACATCATCCCCTCCCCAAAAATATATTTTAACTTTCAAGAAATGGGGGTGTCTTGTTGCAAGTAATAGTTTTACTTCAGAAAAAACAATAACAAATTCTTTAAAAATTCCCCTGAAGCCTAACAATCGATTCTTCCCATACTAAAATGTAATGAAATGGTCTGTTTCTATATTATCCTTATCCAACAATGAGAACCTCTTGTTTTCGGCGATGAACTTATCCTTCCCTAGATATGGAACTGAAAAACCTCTTTTATCGCGGACATCATTCCTTCATTCCCTCTTCTTGTTTGTCTGCTGCCTGCAGTGGTACAATACCATTTAAGTCTGGGCTTGGTACTATACTGACCTACTCCAGAAAACTCCTGACCAACAGTTGTAGTAGTTGCAGATTTTTCTACAGACATTGGCAGTATTGTAAGCAAGACGCGTTGTGTGTTGCATGGTATTTGTAGGTTGATGACTTTCTTCGAAAACTTATTCTATTCTTCTATATAAAAGCAAAAAAATTTTATTTTAAAAAGAACACGACACCGTGTTAATTAAATCTTTCATAAACAAATTATCCATTTAAAATTAGTTTTTGGTCCTAATTGTTTAAATATTATTTGTAAGCACTACTTTCCAAGATTGCTTAAAGGGTTTGGCTTTCATGTTCATTCATAGAAAAATTATTGTCAATTTGGAAGAAAGTCAATTGTCAAAGAAGAAGTCCTTAATTAACTTTCCAAGAAATCTCGAAAGTTAAGTATTGCATTAAAAATTATGAGGCAAAATATGTGCTTAACTAAATTTTTTGCAAATATTGCGTGTGAAAGTTAATAAAATTTAGATTTTTGTTATCTATTAAGAACTTGTGTGTCTATAAATAGCGCCGTATATTTAATTAATTAATAAATTACTTAATTAAGGGTTTTTAATTGAAGAGTATTATCAACAATTATTTTATACATCATTGTTACAATTTGTTGGTGGGAAGAATAAAACAAGATTCAGTCTTGAAAAACCAACATTTATTTCCCGTAAATAAAAAGAGCTTCCAAAAGGAACACATCACCAAGAATATATGTACACATACACAAGCAGAAAAATTTGAATAAACATTGTCACAATACCTTCAGTTAACAGTTAAATAAAATAAATATTCCCAGACTGACAATGACACAACCAATTTAAAATTACCATCAAAAATAACTTCTGAATATTAGGTGCGCATATCCCCTCCCCCCCCCTCCCCCCGAAAAAGAATCCTGGCTACGCTCTTGACACTCACGAAAAGAACTTCCCCTAATAAGCAGTAGAAGTTTAGGAAACTATCTCCGATTATCTTTAACCTTAAAAACACCCTGAATAAAATTTTAATTTCTTGCTGACAGACAGTAAATTCGAGGTAATATACTACATCTGTTGAAACTTTCAGAAGAAGAAGTCTGAATCTGGAAGTGGCTTTCTCTAGATATTTTACTTGTCAAAAATCACAGGCCTGTATAGATGGTTAACAAATAATCGATTTAATTGTATCCTACAGTATTTCCATCATGAACAATGAAACGTATGACCTGTGCATCATTGGGGCAGGAATGTATGGCTCCGCTGCTGCTCGACATGCCTCAGCGAACCCGTGTTTGAAGGTCTGTCTGATTGGGCCCAGCGAACCAAAAGTAAGATAACTCTTTGTAATAATCAATTGACTTTTTTTCATGCAGGTATTTACTGGTATATAACACTTGCGAATACAATTTGGGACTATCTTAGCTCCTAAGTGCCCTTGAAGAAAATTATTTAAATTGTATACAGTTACACAGACACCGTAGGATGGTCTATCTCATCATAAAAAAAGCCTAAATGCGATAAAGCAGTTTGGTCAAATGCGATTTCTCTTTGTATTCTTCCAACATTTGAAGTTACTTCATAAATGGGATATTTATTTTTCCAAACAAAGGAAAGTTTTTAGGCTATACTCCCCACCTGATGGCTGTGAGGTTTGTGCTCTGTCCTCGCATGCCAAAGGTGATAGATTCGAATCCTGAGTTAGGCATGGATGTTCGTCTCGTGTTTCTATACCATTTCCATCCTTTTCGGTTAAATTCAGGTCAAATTTCATGTCATTCTTACTAGCGATTCTTTAAGTGCAGCTTTTTGAAAGTTGAACTTTAATTATTAATTATAATCACTCAGTAGTTCGAAAGGTGGGACGAGCAGTTTTCCTAATCAACGGTTTGTAATGCGTTGTTATTCAGCTTCTTTTGCCCAACTGTTTGTGTGTGTGTATGTGTTCGTTTTCCTGGTGTATGAGGTTTCGATTGTGTTAGAATATAGCAATATACTACAGGCAACACACTTTTAAATTTCTGGTCAGAACTTGCTGTTAAATATTAGTATAGACACTCATCTCGATGAAGTTTAATTTTGACTAATACGTGTCACTTATGAATTTGGTGTATTTGGTTTCAAATACACGGCACCAAAAATAGTACTATGAAAAATGGTGTCTCACCCTATTGTTATTTGAAACTTTTGGGGCTTCAAATGGGGCATTTCCCAGTAATTTAGAAAAATATGTTTTCCTGATTTGTTTGGAACGGTATAGTGGTTAGCATACTAGCTTCTAGACCGCGAGGTTGCGGGTTCCGAGTCCCGTGTTATGCATGGGTGTTTGTAAATGTATGTTGGCTAGTCAAATGACGAATGTTTCTGCGCATTATAGCCCTTGTGTTGCTGACGGCGCCAGATAATCTGAAAACAACCAACCAACCTGATTTATTTGGGGATTACGGCCATTCAGAGAGACACTAAAAAAGAAGTTGTCCATCATAAACCTGCATTTCTTAAACCCATTTCCTTAAAGAATCTCCACTTCTAAAAATCCAAGAACCAATCCCAATCGAGACAACTTCAATGTTAGACGCACGTAGAGCCACATATGTGAGTAAGATGTGCAGTTTAGTGATTGAGTGTACTTGGTGTCTTATATATTTACAGGCGGGAGCTGACTGGTCAAGTCGTGATATCCACAGTTCGCACTACGATGAGGGGAGGATCGTGCTGACCACAGAAGATAGCTTGGCACTGCAAGTATTAGGCAAGAACTCGATTCGGAGATACAAGGAGCTGGAAAGGCTGTCGGGTGAGATGGGCACTCCTATATATTTTGTCTTCAAACGGGGTTAGTAACTCACTTGATGGCTATGTGGTTAGAACTCTGGGCTCTGGCTTCGCATACCAAAGGTGCCGTGTTCGGATCCCTGGTTAGACATGGATGTTCTTTGTGGTTCGGAATATACACTAAGCTGTAGGTCCCTGTCTGATTAGCTGTTATTGATCGCACAAACCAGGCAACCAAACTTGGTGTTATTTAAGGCCCGTGGGGAGACTTTGTGCCCTAAAAGTTTTTTAGATACTTATGCTCAATGTACAGTTTTTAATATCAACTATTGATGGGTTCAAACTCTATAGATGAAGAGTGAACGATCGTATTGCAATAGTGCCTATTGCTATCACGAAACTGTACCATGTAATCACCATGTACCGTGTAACGTTTTGGTATGTGGTTTAAGTTAGTGCCATTCGCATTAAATCCAGCATTCTGCAAAGTAGCTTTGTTAGTAAGGTAGTGTTGGTGGTAGAAAATCTGACTCCATAAGATTATTAACATATTTAATAGAAACTAGGGTACAATGTTTACAACAAAGAGAAATTAAGAAGGAAGGAATAAATGACACCTTCATTTTTCTCTGAAATCGGGGTGCAGTCTGATGGTTACAATATAGTTCTTCCAATTCGGAGATCACAATCACGTGGGAGCAATATGTTGGCTGCATAGGCTATGCACGTGATCGAAGTAAGACTATAGGCTCTGCAATTTTATCAACTACGATTCAGAAGAATGGAACTTACCAGTGCCATTTATCTTAGCTAATGCGGATTCAGTGTATTTATGATTATAGTTACGTTGAATTAAGCTAGGTAGATTATTTATGGTGAAATAATGTATTGTCATTAGGAAATGGTTTAAATAGAGTTGCAATATAGATTCGATGATACACCTTGCATAGCATGTTAGGAAAAAAGATTTGTTTCTCAAATTTTTAAATCTACTTATAGAAAATCAATAAAACCACGCCCCAACTATTTCTTTAATTATTTTGCTAAAAATTTTTTTTTAAATGTAATATAAACTACCCCGAATATGTTTCAGGAAAGCAATTTTGATCCGAAAGAATAACAATAACTATTTTACGCTCGAATCATATTTTTTAAAAAGGTTTCCAATTTCTATCTAATTCAACATAAAGTAATATAAAATATAATACTTATAAACTTCAGGCTTATTCCTTAGTTACTTTTATATATAACTGATATGAATTCGATTCTATAAAAACTCTCTCTATATATATCGTACTCTTTTCCTGCAACATTTTAAATTTTTTATGTATGATTTTTCTTTTTGAAAGGTATTTAAATTGAATCACTGACATTACAGGGATTCAGTTTTATCATCCAGTTGGTACTCTGCTTGTAGCAGAACGGAATAGTTCTCATTTAAGAAATTGGATGGAAATGATTCAAGTGAAGAAAACGCCTTTCGTCGATTTATCTTGTTACGATGTATTCCGCAAGAGGTACGCGACTTCATGACCTACGAGTCATTGTTTATCTTAATCATTTGGATTCTTTACAGATTTTGCTTCGCATACATCAGGTATACATGGCGTAAGCGCCTGGCACAAAAGGCTTATGACCTTTGTTAATTAGGTGATATGAACTCTCATTTTATCTTTTGTAAGAGTGAGTCAACGTTTAAGACTAATTTTTTCGTTGAAAATGAACTCTAACGTTGAAAAAACATAAATTACAAAATACTCAAATATAGTAAATATTTTTCTCAACTCCAGCATGCATTTTAGCCGTATGCCAACAACTCACACACCTAACCCATAGTTCTTATTGGCAGTAATAAGTCACAGTGCACTCTACGTTGGTTTTCCTTCACTTGTCGATAGACGATCTATCGTGCCATCTTATCAGCAAAAGGAATCCCTTACACTGAGGCCGACCAAACGGTATTGTGGTTAGCGTGCTAGCTTCTAAAACACGAGGGTGCGGGTTCGAGTCCCGTGTTAGGCACGGATGTATGTAAATGTATGTTGGCTTGTCTAATGAGGAATGTTTCGGTGCATTATAGCCCTCGTGTTGCTGACGGCGCCAGATAATTTGAAAACAACCAACCCTTACACTGAGCTAAAACTGAAAGCCAACACAACAGTAGCACAAACAACGCTGGACAATATCGCACAACGTCGGCCAATCCAGATATTGGCCAATCACATTTAATGTTAAAATATACTTTAAGTTTTGAAAGGATAACAAACATGTTTTGTGATATTTTTAACATATTTTTTTTTTTTTTAATTGTGTATTTTTAATCAATGCTCGAGTCTCGGCCAGATTTGGCCAATCTTCCAGATCCCCAGTTACCAGAATTGGCCAATACTGTTGGGCTACCTGGGGACATATAATATTTTATACATACCTCACATACAATATTCATTTCTTAACTGCAATTAGCATTTGTTAATGTAGCAGCCGTCCAACAGATGGCGTGGCACGTCCCTACCAGTAAATTAGTTTGCAGTAAATTTATTAGTTAAAAGCCGACGTCTTTACCTTGAGGATCCTTTTAGTAGACATGGGTTACAAAAGGGCTACAGTTGCTAGATGTGAAGCTTATGCTTCCTTATGGAAAAGACATCACCTATGACCTAGATATGGACCTTACCTGAAATTGATCCTTAATATATGTTTATATATAGAAAATTCCTGATCTTTTATGATCGTGTATGGTAGTATACTGTCCATATATGGAGAAACATATATCTGAAAATGAGTTTTTCTTACGATGTAATATTTTCTCCTAAGAGCAATGACAGTATGGCGATTATACCGAAAAAGAGCTAACTTAACGTTCACCAATGGACAATACCAGCATTTTTTGAAAAACGAGTGAAATTAGTTTATATTTATGAAGAATTTCTTTCTGATTCCAAATATTTAAACAAAAGTTCTTTTAAAAAATTAGTTATTTAAATATTAAGAAAAGAAAATGACCCAAAACCGAGTCAAAACCAGTCCGATCAAAACAGCCAACAAAATTCGTGACGTAAAGAGACCCTATCGTTTCTATGGATATCGTGAGATTTCTGCCAAATAGTTGGCTTTCGTAGACCGCTGCCACATTCCGTACTGGTTGGCGAATCTCGTTTTCCACTGTCACATTTCAAGCCAAGATGTTTGCAAAGCCATGACGTCATATTCAATGGCAGCGGAATGAGTCGTTTTCTCGCCAACGTCGAACAAGGTAAAATTTGATCGCAAATTAAGAAAAAGTGCATTGAGTAGAAATTTTTGTGTTCATAGCCTTTTCGAAACATTTAGAATTAAATAAAAAAAAAAATAAAAAAAAAAAGCGGGAATTGTCCATTGCTGTTTGCGTTTCGATATCGGTATTACAACTTATTTCCATCTTTGCCGAAAGCGCCGAAGGCATAGTAATTTGTGTTGTGAATGTGGCATCCCTTCAAAACTGTTTAATTCAGTGATCTTGTCTTTGTGTCAGGTTCCCTTACATGTGTCTGGAGATGGAGGATCATCCTTTCTTTGACGACACTGGGGCGGGCTATATCAGTCCTCGAAATATGGTGGAAGCAGAAAAGAGAGTTGCACTTGCGCAAGGATGCACCATGGTGGAGGAAGTGGTGGAAGAGGTAACGCACCTCAACAAACAAGGATTACACGAGGTATAATTATATAAACCCATGAATTTTTTTTTAATATAAATCTTTTATATGAATGGCCAATTTTTATGTGCAATTGCAACTCATTAAGCTCAGATCCAGTTTTCATAGTGACATACAAATAAGAACAAAAGAACCATTCCCAACTATTTACTAACTTCTTGTTTGCCCCCACAACTTGATTGAATTTATTTCTCATCCACAACGAGTCTATATGTCAAGATTCAACTCGATTGGATGACCGAAAGTGGGTTAATTAGTCCTCCGAAGATTTTGTCTAGACTAACCTTAATAGGGGAAGGTTTCAGTTATAATATCACCAAATTGAGTTATTTGAATTAAGCATGGTCTCTGGTTAGAAGCTGATAAGTGATAGTAAAGCAATAGAAATAGTACGTCTAAAAATGATCTTTGCATAACAGTCCCACAACTTGATAGAAAGCATTAGTCATCGAGAACGAGTGTACCAGCCATGTTTCAAAGTTTCATTTTGATAGGTTGCCGTGAAGTAGGTTTATTAATAATCCCAACATCAATTGAAGCGCGTGCAAAAGCTGTATTTAAGTGACAGTTCCTAAAATTTGATATAATGCAATCTTATTGACAACGAATCTATCTGTCAAATTTCAGCTCGATTGGATGACAGCAAGTTGGTTTATTAGTATTCCGAAGATAGAAGCGTAAGTACAAGCAAACTTTTTAGTGATAGTGACATCCCCCAAAATTTGATAGAATGAATTGTCATCGATATCGAACCTATCTGCCAAATTTCAGCCCGTTTGGATTACGGCAAGTGGGTTAATTAGGTCTTCAAAAATTTGCCCGCCATCGACATACCCACACACACACACACACACACAAAATCGAATTTATAAAAAGGATTTAAAAATAGGGGTTAGCCTTTGCTTTCAAGACAAAATTTCATTTGCTCATACGTTTTGGCTTGTTAAAAAAATATTTTAATCTTCTGGTCTAGTGCTCTGAATTATATACGGAACCATTTCTGAACGTAAGCGGAACATCGTAAATCTATGATACGTTTAAAAAAAATTGAAGGAAAATAGTTTGGAATATTGCACACAGCTGATGCTGACTCCAGTGTAAAGGACGTTGCATGTATTAATATATTAGCCAACTTTTTATTTTCTAATTTTTAAATAAGAGCCTAACTTGTATATTAACATATGATGTTGTAAGCTCAAACCACTTATGCCATCTATATTTCATTTCTGAAGTTAGTTTTATACTTAAATTAGGTACTTAGAGTAAATATCGCAACAACTTTCCCTACTTAAATTTTTATTAATTTTGAATTTAATTTTGTTTAAATATGTTTTAACTCATTTCAATAACTCTTAAATTTCTAAAATTAGTAAAGGTACACACTAATTTTACTTAGCAGAACTTAACTAATTTTACTTAGCTTAATTTTACGCACCAGATAGTTCGTAAACAAAAAGTATCAAAGACAATAAAAAATTCGACACTGGCACGGTTTTTATGACAAGACTCTCTACCAACAACAGACCACATATCGATTCTATTATGATAAAATCAACTATATAATTTTTTTCTCTCATTTTACAGATCACAACGCAGTCCGGAAAGTGTATGAGGTCCAAACGACTGCTATTTTGCACGGGTGCTTTTACTAAATTCAAGAATTTATCTCCGGTCAAGAACTTAAAGTTTTCGATTCACAGAGAAACTGTTGCTCTGTTAAAAGTCTCACCTGAAGAGAGCATCAGACTCAGGTAAGAAAAAATGGTATAATCCATAAAAAGTTTTTAATATAAAACTTTTATATACATTTCCAGCTTTTAAATTTATTAATAAAGCGCCGTTTCTGTTGCTAGCGTGTGCTTGGTGTTGGTATCAAGTGTTAAACATTAAAAACATCTCTAATATCTGCAAAATATGCTGTAAACTACTTTTCAAAATTTATTTTTTTAAAAATGTGAATTTATGCACTTGCATCCAAATATCTTTTATTTATTCAGATTAAAACAATTTTATTACTTATGTATTGACAAAATTTTGGCAACTGGAAAGAGTTTCTTCAACAATCAGTTAAATGCTATTTCAGCGCGATTGGATGACGGCAAGTTGGTTTATTAGTATTCAGTAAAAGCGATCTTTTAGTGACAGTAACAGTTGCCAAAATTTGATAGAATGCATTGTCATCGACATCGAATCTATCTGCCAATTTTCAGTCCGATTGGATGACAGCAAGGGGGTTAATTAGGCCTCTGCAAATTTGCCAGCCATCGACATAACCAGCCACACACACAAACAAAATAGAAGTGAACCCTTTGCACTCGAGGCCTTTTTTGGGCGGATGGACCAGCAACTCGAGACATTTTAGACAAACGGTTGGCGTTTATGAATTTGCTTCATAGAAACTAAACACAGTCATTGGCCTTGCATCAAATTTCCGCATCAAACCTAGTGGTCCTCTCGTGTTTCGGCATCCAATCGTGTGGCGCCTGAGAGGCGCCGCTCAAGTGCAAAGGGTTAATATAGAGGATTTAAAAATGAGACTTCGCTCAAAATATCTAAGCCACAGTATGCGCCATTTTTCATTAAACAGCCTTGCATAAAATACTGTATGCATCAATATTGCTAATGGAGAAGGCGCTATTTGGGTAAAGGCAAAATACAAACCGTTAGACAAATCTTTCATAATTCGTCAAATAATTTACAGACATTTACACTAGTTTCCTCTGATCCTTTCATTAACATGAAATGGAATCGTTGGTATTTTACAATTTCGGTGATCAACTTTTCCTTTCGCGAACTAATACTAAGTCAAACCCTGTTAACGCGAAATCGCTTAACATGGAATCCCGTTTAACTCGAAGTAAAAGCAGTTCTCAGTATTTAAAACTTAACGTTAATTTATTCGTTTAACACGAAATTAGGTTAACACAAACAATTTCAGCGAAACTTTTTACTAATTTGTAATAAATGTGTATTCACAGGACGCAAGGCCTATTGTAACGGGCAGTTATGGTTCATTTGGGCAGTCATAAATAGAAAGCCGACCAAACGGTATAGTGGTTAGCGTGCTAACTTCTGGACCGCGAGGTTGCGGGTTCGAGTCCCGTGTTAGGCATGGGTGTTTGTAAATGTATGTTGGCTTGTCTAATGACGAATGTTTCGGCGCATTATAGCCCTCGTGTTGCTGACGGCGCCAGATATTCTGAAAACAACCAACCAACCAACCAACCATAAATTGAAAATGGTCATTCATAAATCTAAACTTGGGCAGTAGTAAAAAAAAAAAAAAAAAAAAAAAACTGTAAATCAATTATTGTTTTCTTTCTTTTATTAATTTATCAATGTTTCACAGATGCCAGTTCAAAGAGATGCAATTACAAGTTATGAGCATTCTCCCCTTAATCTCCTATTATCATCAGAAAAACTTCTGAATAAAATTGTTTCCCCAATAATGTGGACAAATCAAGATACATATAGAAAAAAAAAAAGGGAAAAAAAATAACCTGGTTTAAATTGGTTCAAAAGATCTCAAATTATGATCATATCAACTTTCACCCCTTTTCCTTGATTTTATCATATTAATAATAAAATGTGAAATGAAATTGTGTTCCTGATTAGGTCAAGGATTAGTCAAGAGAGCTATAGAATAAAAAATAGTTAGAGGGAGTGTAAAAAGCAAGGATTGGAGTCTTCTTAAGAAGCATGAGTGGAAGTAATCATGAAATGTGTAGTAATTTATGAAAGATTTTGATAACATGGTTTGTATTTCAACAATTTTTCTCCCCGCAGTTTCTTTTTTAGAAAGCTTTTCAATTCACTACTAGAGATATTAACTGATGATCTTTTTGTAGGAAGTTTTCATCACGAAATGACTAGCATTTTTTGTCACTGGATCGTGGTATTACTTTTTGGTATTACAATTACCGAGTAGAAAAGTGTTATTTCGAGGACAAATATGATAATTCGTGCTTGCTTAAGGAGAGTGTGACTTCTTGTGACTTAAGAAGAGTTGCACTAAACAGCTTACCAATTGTTGTAGTGATCTCATGTAATTAATAGTCTTAAAATTTTAGTATGTTCCTACATCTAAAATTAGAAAGACACATAATATGCAGTTTCAGCCGTTATATTACTCAAACTTATAAATTTCGGTCATTCTGTTAGGTCATTCTGTCATTCAGCTGGTTGTAATATACTGTTTTGATAAAGAAATGAGATGTTAGGAAGATATTTTGTTCAGATGCCAAATATTAGCTACAGACCTAGTTATTTATGAATAGTTACTTATATTTTATAATTTTTATTTTAAATTTAACTTCATTAAATAATTCTATGCGGCCTTTTATAACTCGTGTCACATCGAATCCGTGAGTATAACTTTTTATAATATTTATCAAAAAAATAAAAAGTTCATATTTTGTATCTCAACCACTATAATAATACAGGGTTATTCAGAATTCCCTCCCGGGTTTCGAAGCAATTACTGGATTTTTTGGCAGGAACTTGACTATCGCATTGATGTATGCCGTGTGATCAAGGGTTCACACATAGAACACATGTAAGCTATGTAAATAAAACTTGAACTGTTTATGTATTCTTTAAAATGTTCTTATTTGCTGTGTTAGTCTTATTTTTTATTTTTTTTTACTATAGTGCTTCGAAACCCGGAAGGGAATTCTGAATAACCCTGTATTATGTATTACTCTTGATTATACCTCCCTTTACAGAAAGTACCAAGATTTTTAAATATTTTTTTTATTAAATTCTTGATTTTCTGTAGAATGACCCAATTACGATTTTTGTGTGTGAAAAATATCTGGGCTAATCGTAATTTGTGTCAGAAGAGTCCAAAACGAACATTTTTCTTGCAGATTAAAGAAGAACTGACTATGGATGGTAGATAATACTGGTATAAAGTCATTCGACAACAGTCACTATACATTGAGACAAGCTTTCTTAAGCTTATTGAGTACGCTACAACGATGTGTAAACCGGTATCACTCCGCCCTTATTGGCTGATTGGAACGATGTGAGGCCTATTCGTTTGAACTCTTATAGTATATGGTTAGAAAAGTAAAATATTAGTTGAAATTTAAACTCAAAAGCGCTTATTTTCTTTTTGTTATCAACATATATTTAAGTTTAATACAAAACTATGTGAGTAGGTTGTCTATATTACTAAAAAAGATGTGATTTGTCCGGGACGGGACTATTTCTTTTCGCGGATGGATCCATCCTACAGTGTTATGCTCAAGACTCAAGTAATGTTGTCTCGAGGTATTGTCTAACCTGGTGCTTGATGGAAATGTTCAATCGTAGATGGGATGTTGACAATTGTATGGGAATCCTTGCACGTTGTTCTCTCTATTCATGGGTTGATGTTTGGAAACAAATCCCAAGTCGTCTCTGATTGGCAGACTTCCCGCGTCTTCCGGTTACTCACTTCCGGCAGAGTATTTCCGGTTTTTTTTTTCAATGCATTTGTCATTTCGTTTCAAGGTTTGTTTTGCTTTTAAAAACTCAAATGAGCAGAGACTATTTTCAAAAATTGGAGCTTTTAGCTCAGATGAGATACAAAGAGAAATTAATTATAGATAGAGGGATCGATTTATCCGATCCATTGGATGTTATTTCTAAAGCAAACTCTTTGTTAATGATACCAGACATTGACCAGAAGTCTCGTTTGGATGCGTTTATATGTACCAAATTTTGTTTTAGATACCCAATTTAATGAAATAAATATTTTTTTGTTCTCAAAAGTTTCAGCTCATGCGATACAATTTTACATTTTAAGACATAAATAATATATTTAATATTAATAACTTCATTTGCTTGACAGGTTTTCATTTCTGCAGAATAGGCTGTATTTCTTGTAACGCTACACAAATTTATACAGTACTTTAAATTAAATGTCATGTTTTTAATAGTTTTTTTTTTAAAGGTGTTACAGAGTGAATTATTTGTGTAGGTCGTTATAAAGGGTGTATTATAACTTCAAATGGTGTCTACTAAAATATTTAAGGGTGATTACATGCAAAAAGGAAGCTCATCGAAAATTTTCTCTACCCTAGATGCTTACTTTTTTCGAAATTTTTTTTTTTTTTTAGTTCCTTCCGTCACACTTTATAATTTTGACCAAATAATTTCGAAATGAGCCTGTATATAGTGTTTGTTTTTCAACTTTTAGCTCCATGCCCAGCGTATTGAAGTTCAAGAACAAAATTGCTGACCTGCCCTCCTCTGTGTTGGGGACGTATATACTGCCTCCAATACAGTACCCAGATAGTAAGTTGTCATTTGATGTACATTAATTTTCTATGTAAAGCCTTAAAACTTTTGAAAAAAAAAATCAGTTAACGTTTATAGTTTCAAATGGTCGTGACATCCTTATTTATTGGAATGATCGGGTAAGCCTGGGCAGAGGGAGTTGCTGAATATGTTCCGTTTTAAACATTTATTTAGAAAAGTAGGGTTTGTTATAGATAGTATAAAACATAGCTAGATGGGTAATGCATGGAGTTTTTGGAAGTTTCACTGAAATATCTTTGCTAGAAAAGCTTTCTGCTATAACCGCGTGATGGACATCTTCAGGTGGCGTCGTGGAAGGATTGTATCTTGAAAAATCTAACAAGGGTAGACATCTTTAGTTTCGTTTCTTGCTAGTCTTTACATTCAAGAAAATCGTAAACATTACTTCGACTTTTAACAGACGTACCCTCCCTCCCCCCAGACAACTGTATTCAATAAACAATTCCCGCATTTTTTAAAAACGAGTGAAATTAGTTTGCATTTATGAAAAATTTCTTTCTGATTACAAATATTCAAATAAAAGTTCTTTAAAAAAATTAGTTTAAGAAAAGAAAATGCTCCGAAACCCCGTCCGATCGCAGTCCGATCAAAACGATCCGCTATAGCTGTGACGTCACGACATCCTTCCGTTTTCTATGGTTATTGTAAGATTTCTGCCAAATAGTTTGTGTGTGTTTGGCCATATCCTGTACCGGTTGGCGCGATTTGAGAGAAACTTGCGAAACTGGTTTTCGCTGCTGCGTTTCAAGCCAAGTTGTTTTAGATGAAGTGACGTCACATTTGATTCGAGCCGAATGCGTTGTTTTCCCCACAATAATCTAACAAGCGAACTTAGGTTGCAAATTTAAACAAAGAAAAAGCAAAGTAGGCAGAAATTTGTGTGTGTTTATGGCCTTTTCGAAACATTTAGAATTGAATAAAAAAAAAAAAAAATACAAGAATTGTTCATTGCAGTGTGTACTTTTACATTAGAATGCATTTTTTCTCCCCTTTTTCTTGTGTAGAGAACTACTACGTGAAAATAGGACCAATGGGACATCCTAGAAACTCCGAGATTCAAACACTGGAGGAAGCTCGAAAGTGGTACAACCACAAAGGAGATGCAGAAGTTTTGGAAAAACTTCCTAAAGTGCTTCTTCAATTGCTTCCTGGTGAGGTTTTTTCTTTGACTTTTTAATTGCAAAACATCTTTTCCATAAAATTCTACTTTTTTTGTAAAGAATTTGTATGATTCAATGAAAATTAAGATTAATATTGTACCATTTTGATTTGTTTTTTTAATTCAATTCTCTTGGTAAATAAATAAATAAATAAATGAATGAATGAATGAATGAATGAATGAATGAATGAATGAATGAATGAATGAATGAATGAATGAATGAATCAATTAATCAATGAATGAATCAATCAATGAATCAATCAATCAATCAATCAATAAATAAATAAAAACGTAACTTTGACTGCAATTGGCGAAAATTTTCACCGCCTATTTGTAATTTGTTTTGCCAAGCTTTGATTTGTTTACTTAGCATTCAGCACATTTTCCTGTTATGCCAGTTCTGGATCGATGGATATGTCAAACGACTTTAAAGTTACACTATTCATCACACACAAAACTTAGAGTGAGAATAAGTTACTCTGGGGACGTTATTAGGATCTTTAAGGATTCTTTAACTTTTAAATTAAATAACTTGGAAACGATAATCGACAGAAGAATGTGATGAATGTTTATTGGGAAAGCTGTAAAAATTTGGTTATATTATTAAGAGATGGTGTTTTATATTATAGTCGTTATAGTCCCAACCATATATGTGGGGGTTAGTGGTTCGGTTTTTTAAATGTCTAGGGGATTTATTTAGGGAAGCAAAAATGAAATAAAAGAGAAATAAACTTCCAAATCAGAAACGGAAAGTACAGTTAAATTTATTAGACGAAACATCACAATCACTTTTAAATAAAACAAAGGGGGGAAAAGTATTAAGTACTACTAGCCAAATGGCAGCACAAGTCGACGAAAACTAAGTGTTTAATTAGTACATTACCCAATTAGCGAAGTGAGTTGAGTGCACCCAAAATTGGCGGACAGAGTTCAGCGTGTTTGTTCCCGAATGGGATCCGGTGTGCTTCTGCTTAAAAAATAAAATCGCGGAGTACGAATACTTATTCGTAATAACAAAAAAAAAAAGAAACATCGTCTTGCAGTGCCATCTGTCTTTACAAGAGGAAATTGAAATGTACCGTAAACAATTGATATGGGATAATAAAAATCCTACAGATTCGGCCATCCTGTAGATCGATGACCTCATCGATGAAACACATGGAAATGGGCAAGACATATGATAATACTTAAGTAAAAGAAAATATAAAACTAAGACAAAATGAAAACGTTTCGTTGAAGGTCACAATGTTCATTTGTAAGTGTTCGAAAAGTTCAGGATCAAGTCTATTTGAAAATGGTAGGAACTGCATCAGTGGCTGGGTCCTATGCTATGGCTGGAGTTGCATGGTAAATTGAATATCAAACAATGACATATAAAATGAACAATGACATATAAAATGAAGACTAATGACGTTGGGAGAAAGACAATTATGGCAATGTTTACATATTATTTTTGAAGAGTATTTATGTTAAGTTAATTTATTTAGTAGAATAAAATTTCATTAGATCAGCGGATGTAGAAGTTATGTTAGGCCCTTCCTGGTTACCTATTTTTTGTACGTCATACCTATCTTTGGGTTTAACTTTTGTAATTTTATAGGGTCCTAGGAATTTGGGTCTTAGTTTTAACCCAGAACCGAACTGCGTTCGCTGGATTGCCACCAAATCCCCTTCCCTATAGTTCGGAGCTTTCTTGCGTTTCTTGTTATAGGTCCGTTTGTTTTCGGCTTGAATCTTTTGGATGTTCCTCTTTGCTTCTTGTCGCAATGAGTTCCTTTGCTCCTGAAGCTCATCTTCTATCTCTTCCATGAGTAGGTCTCGTATTTTCAAGTCGTCCTTATTCCTCATGGTAACACCTGTTAAGAGTTCAAAAGGTGTCCACTTGATACTTCTATTAATCGTGCTGTTGAGTATTTGTTGTAGTCGGTCGACATATTTGTACCATTTTGTCGAGTCGTCTAACGATAACTTGGTTAGGACAGGTATTAGAGTGCGATGGATCCTTTCTACTTGACCGTTTCCTCGAGGTACTCCGGTAGCAATTTGCAAGTGTTGAATTCCTTCTTCAGTGCAAAAATCAGTGAAGGCTTTCGAAGTAAATGCTGATCCTCGATCTGTGAGTATCCTTTTGGGATTTCCGAAAGTTTTTTGTTGTAACCTTAGTTTGTCTATTAAATCTTCCGCAGAAGTACACTTCACTGGATACAGCCATGTGAATTTGGTAAATGCATCAACAACAGTCAATATGTGCTGATATTTTTTGTTGGTAGAGGGCATTGGACCAATAAAATCTACATGATACGTACTTAAAGGAACGTCTTCTTTCGGAATTGGATTTAGAAATCCTTCTTTCTTTCCGCTCTTCTTGTTAGCTAAGATGCATGGGACGCAGTTGTTGATGACATTGCGGACTAAGGCGTTTAAATTTGGAATGAAGAATTCCTGTTTTATAACGTCTTCCGTCTTAGAGGTCGAAAAGTGTCCTTTCTCATGCGCGAGCTTGATTAATTCCGTCTGCATGTCCTTCGGTGCTACAATTAATTCGCGACCATTTACGAATTTGTAGAGGATTCCGTTTCTTTCACAAAATTCTGACGACCCGTTGTTGTTAAGGACTGCCTTCAAAGTACTGATGTTTTCATCTTCTGCTTGAGCTTTGCGCAATCTAGCTGTGATTGTATCGTTCTCAATTATAAAGACTGGATTTCTGCTCAGAGCATCTACATGTTTCATCCTTTCTCCAGGTCGATGCTCGATCTGATAGTCAAATTCTTCTAAGGATAATGCCCATCTAGCTATGCGAGTAACTAGATCTTTTTTATCCATAGTCTTCTGGAATGCCGAACAATCGGTGACTATTTTAAAATGGTTTCCCAGAAGATAGACGCGGAATTTCTTTAATGCGCTTACAATAGCTAGCACTTCAAGCTCGTAGCTGCTGTATTTCATTTCAGCTGGTGTTGTCTTCTTAGACATGTATTGGACTGGATGCATCTTTCCGTCGGTGGACTCTTGCAGTAGTACAGCTCCATAGCCGTGTAAACTGGCATCAGTGTGTAATTCTGTCCTTTGACCTTGCCTGAAGATACTTAAGACTGGACTTTCTGTAAGGAGTTTCTTGAGTTTTTCGAACGCTTCGACTTGAGGTAGATTGAACGCAAATGGAGTTTCTTTCTTAGTCAGGTCGCTTAGTGGCTTTGCTATTTTGGAGTATTCTGGTATGAACTTGCGGAAATAGCCGGTGAGTCCGAGAAAGCTTTGTACTTGCTTCACGGTTGTGGGTACGGGAAATTTCTTTACTGCTTGCGTTTTAGCCAACGATGGTCGTATTGTACCGTTTTCCACTATGTGTCCTAGAAATTCTATTTTCCGTTGCAGGAATTGACATTTCTTCCATTTTATCTCCAAGCCGTATTTTGATGCAACTTCTAGTACTGACTGTAAGTTTCTTAGACCTTCTTCTTCATCCTTTGAGGGAATTACCAAATCATCCATATAGATTATTACGATGCCTTTTCTCATTAGATCTCGGAAGATGTTGTACACGTACCTTTGAAATACACTGGGACTGGTACTTAAGCCAAAGGGTACTTTGTTGAACTCAAATTGTCCATCGGGGATAATGAAAGAGGTTAGCTTGCGGCTCTCTTCATCTACTTCAACATGAAAAAATCCATTCTTGAGGTCGAGTGTAGTGTATACTTGAGCATCTTGTAGCTTGTCTAGAACATCTTCTATCAGAGGTAAAGGAAATCGATCCTTGACTAATTTTCTATTCAATTTCCTATAATCCACACAGAGGCGGGTGGAACCGTCTTTTTTCTTCACTAGTACGATAGGACTGGCGTAGTCTGACGAGCTTGGTCTGATGATTCCTTGTTCTAGCCATTCGTCGATTTGCTGATTGACCTCTAACTTTTCTGAACTAGATAATCGTCTCGCAGGTTGGTAGACTGGAACGTCGTCTTTCAGGATGATTCGCATGGATACGTCTGTTGACAAAGTTTTGTCAGGCTTGTAAGTTGAGATAACTTGCTTCAATTCGTTCTGTATCCTGATGTCTCTTATGTGGGTCAACTCTATCTCTTCATTAGGACTTGTTTCGGAGATGTGCATGAACCAATCAGCGGGCTCATCTTTATGAAATTTCATACCATTCCTGGACGTTGTAAACGTAGCTTGATTCGTAACATCCATTCCGATAATTGCTTGGAAAGATAACTGTGATTGTGGCACTACATGCCATGTTAGAGAAAATTCTTCTCCGTCGGTGGTGAAACTCATTTCGAAAGATCCTTTCGTTGTGACTTGGGAATTTCCTAAGCCTGAGAGCGTTCTCCTTTGTTTCGAAAGCTTGGATTCATCGATGATTTCTTTGGCTATGTCGTCTCGAATGAGACTGAGTGAACTGCCTGTGTCTACGAGTGCGGTGATGAGTTTGTTTCCCATGACGATTTCTTTAAATTTCAACTCTTCTGATGGGATGATTGTACATGTCTGTACAGAATTGCTCGGAGGATTGCTGGATTCTGCATCTATTCGGCGCTTGTCGCAGTTAACGTAGAAGTGTCCTGGTTCTTTACAATAACTGCAGAGTGACTGTCTAGGCCTGACAGTGTCGGTATTTCGATTACTGTTGAAATGGTTCCTTTCTGACCGGTTTGGTCCATATCGGCGATTATCAGCTCTTCGGGGAGGGCTTCCACGATTATTCGATGATCCGGCCTCGTATCGGTGACTGTCGGTTCTTCGGGAAGGGTTCCCATAATTTGACGATTTAGCCCCATATTTTCCTTTGGGCAAGGAGTCGAACTGCTTTGACTTTAACGTTCTGCGGACATCTTCGTATTTTTCGAACTTTTGGGCCAGCTCTCTGGGCGAGTTGATGAGTGTCTATTCATTTAGAAAATGTTCTTTGAATTCGTACGGAGCTCTTCTTTTGATCTGATCTGCTATGATGAGGTCACGAAGCTGGTCGTAAGTTTTTATTTCAAGACCTTCCACCCATCCATCGAAGTAGGTTTGCAATTCATGGAGAAAATCCAACCAAGTTCCTTCAGGAGATTTTTGGTGTGACACGAACATCTGGCGAAGTCTTTCTGGAGACAGTTTGAACCTTCGTAGCAGCAACTGCTTTACGTGATCGTAGTCGTGAGACTTGTCGGGGGACTCCCGCGCAATTAAGTGTGCAACGTCGACTGGAAGTAGGCCTATGAGGTGCTGAACCCATTCTTCTTTAGGGATCGATGACAGCTCTGCATGCCTCTCGAACAGGATGAGGTTAAGATTCACATCTTCTTTCATATCGAACTTGTGGAAGGTATCACGTGAAGGTCTGCTTGGTACTTGGTTTGTTGTGACGTTTTTCGAAGATGAATCCTTCTGGCTTTGGATTCGTAATTTCTCGAGCTCGAACTCTGCTTCTCGTCTCCGTTCCTCGATGGCATCTTGACGTTTCCGTTCTTCGATGGCTTCTTGACGTTTTCGTTCCTCGATGGCGATGGCCTCTTGACGCTCTTGCTCTTGCAACCTTTCCTCGGTGATGCTCTCGAGAAGTGCTTTTACTTCATCTTCGTCATACTTCTCATTTTCCAAGATTAAATCCTTGATGATCGGCTTGGTCATAGTAGCGGTTATCTTTATGCCTAATTCCGTGGCTAAGTTCAACAGATCCTCTTTTTTACTTCTTAGAAGAAAAGTCATGGTGATCTTTAAATTTGGTGGAAATCCAGTGAACTTTGTGATATTCGTAAAAATGAAATTAAAAAAAATAACGACTAAAAGGAAAAAGCTTGTAGATTTATGTTGTGTGCTTTTCCTCTTGTCTTTTAAAAAAAAGAATGGAGTATTAACGAAGATACATTTTAAAAATGAAGAAATGTATTTTTGTAGAAGTTAATCAACTCTCGGTCAATCAGATAATTCACAAAAAAGTAAAAGAGTACTACCGTAAGAAAAAGGTTTTAGAATTTCATGAACTTTTGTATGAGAACAAGTCGTCAGAAATTTTTTACTGAAAATATTTTTTTTTTCACTTGGACAAGAACACGATAAACATACTAACTTATAATAATGTACTTACTTTGTATTGCATAATATTTTAAAACATAATACTGCATAAGTTATGCTTTGTATTGCATAGAAAATTAATTGCATAAGAAATTATAACAGCAGCATTTGGAAAAGTAAACTATGAAAAAGGATGCGAATAATATATTAAGTATTCAAAACAAAATATTACCCAAGGATACTTTATAAAAAGAACACTTTAACACGATAAGTTTACCTCACTTAAATCACCAAACATCTCAAAATAACAGCTGCATTTGGAAAAGTAAACAATGAATTATTACCCAAAGTTATCCATCAAAATAATGTATATTGAATAATATTCTTTGTATTAATTCAGACAAAAAGAATAAAAGGGAATATAGTAACAATTTAAATGTAAGCTATTCTTAGAACAATAATGAAAATATAAATAAAAGACTGCAACATCAAATCCTTCAAGGTATCACTTCCGGTTATAGATAAGACCTTTTTTTTTTTTATTCTTTCTCTTTATTTGTGTTGCGAAGAGTTTACCCAAGCAAGAGGTTTTCAAAAAAAAGTAAATAAAAAAAACTAGTATGCAATTCTTAGAAAAAGAAAGTATCAATGATTCAGAACTTATCTGAAGGAATAAACTGCTGGCTTTGAAGACGTCGGTTGTCACTGCTTAGAACACAAAATTAATGTAGTAGATAGTTTCGGAACACACAGCACTAATCTTGGCAAATTATCCGGTAAGGGCCTCGGATAAAATTTCAGCACTTCGGGATTGAAGATTCGAAAATTTTAGACGAACACTGATGAAGACGAACACTCATGAGACGTTGAGACACCAGTTGGAAATGGCGCGCTACTTGTTGAAGACTCGTTGGCGAAGAATTTCGCTTGAAGCTGGATGCTTTCTGGCTAAGAACGACGACTGGAACTTTGAGAATTTCTTTACGACGGGTTCAAATTAATTTAATTGTAAATTTCATCTTCGATGGGTTCGAAGGAATAAGGGTGATTTTCGATTAAAACGGGTGCACTCATAAAAAATATTATTGAACTCATGTTACCAAAACGAAACAGGTTACTAGGCATACACTTGTTACTATACCAAATAACTTTGAACATGAACAAAAAAAAATGAATCGCTACAGGGACGTGGTTTATTCAAAAACCAAAAATTACTCGAAATTAAAAAAAAATTAGAAGCAATTCCCATTTAAAAATTCCTTTTCGCTAATCCCGGCCGAGGACCCCAAAAATATGTGGGGGTTAATGGTTCGGTTTTTTAAAATGTCTAGGGGATTTATTTAGGGAAGCAAAAATGAAATAAAAGAGAAATAAACTTCCAAATCAGAAACGGAAAGTACAATTAAATTTATTGGACGAAACATCACAATCACTTTCAAACAAAACAAAGGGGGGAAAAGTATTAAATACTACTAGCCAAATGGCAGCACAAGTCGACGAAAACTAAGTGTTTAATTAGTACATTACCCAATTAGCGAAGTGAGTTGAGTGCACCCAAAATTGGCGGACAGAGTTCAGCGTGTTTGTTCCCGAATGGGATCCGGTGTGCTTCTGCTCGAATGAGAGCCGGCGAGCTTCTGCTTAAAAAAATAAAATCGCGGAGTACGAATACTTATTCGTAATAACAAAAAAAAAAAAAGAAACATCGTCTTGCAGTGCCATCTGTCTTTACAAGAGGAAATTGAAATGGACGGTAAACAATTGATATGG
Source organism: Linyphia triangularis (assembly GCA_963978545.1). Classification (NCBI taxonomy): domain Eukaryota; kingdom Metazoa; phylum Arthropoda; class Arachnida; order Araneae; family Linyphiidae; genus Linyphia; species Linyphia triangularis. Next base: position 19,388,281 of record OZ021727.1, read on the forward strand.
GATAATAAAAATCCTACATATATACCTATGGAATTGAAGAGTACTCTAAATCAAGGTTAAGCAAGGCTTTTTATATATGAATTTTCAGAGTACACTTAACCTTTTCATGATTGAGCATTCAATTGCAATCAGATCACTCTTTCTGAAGATTTATACTGCGACTGTAGCGTAGAACGCCACTTCTTGGCATTATTTGCAACTAATTTTGAAACTTCTGTCTAAAATTTTACAGCTTTCTCAATCAACACACCAATTGTTTAATTCTTCTATCGATTACCGTTTCTGAGTGATTTCATTTCAAACTTTGAAAGTCCTGAATGACAGAGACTAAAACTAAACTCAGTGGCGTGACAACCACGTGGGGGAGCTTTGGCCTTGCTGTGCCCAATCCAGCTTACTTGATCATGGGTGCCGTACATCAATGTTCCGGTCAGATGGTCAGTCTAACGCGGAACTTACAGTGCTTATAGTTCCGAAGCATGGTTGGTTCTCATTTAATCGATCCACTTCGGGGATGAAAGGCTAAATCAACATTGCCCAGTCCGTGGATCGAACCGCGGACATGCGCCGGGGCAGCGCAATGCGCTACCACTGCGCCACTGGGCTTCGGAGGACAAAGACCCAGCATGATATTTCTTTCTCTTTCCCAGGACTGAAGGTGGATGAGGTTCACTCGAAGACCTGCATCACGTCGGACAGTCCATCCGGCCTACCGTACATCGACCGTATCTCTCCCACAGTCACGGTTGCGGTGGTGGGAAACGGCATTGGGGCCACCATATGCGAGGAGGTGGGCAGAATGGCCGCAGAACTCAGCTCCACCGGGCGGTGGGACTCGGAACTACCGAAAGCCATATTCGAAGCCATCTTCGAATAATGCAGACAAAAATTATAAGGGTGGCAAACAGTCTATGGATTTTATTTAAAACAAAAGGAATAAACAAGCGAATGAAATAACCATTTGCATTACCTACCATTGTAGGTATGGGAGAAAAATATTTGTTCAAAATATCTTACGTAGATCTCGACTCAGTGTCTCATTTCCTTTTTTACTTCTTCCCCCAATGTTTTTACAGCCTACCCCAGTAGCACAAATCCGCTGGCTAGTATCAACTCGGCAGTGGCCAATCCTAATGCGAATCGTTGTAGACTGTCCGTTGCTACGTATCTTGGCCAATCTCACTCAGTGCTGGGTAAAATATACTGACAAATTTGAAATGTTGATGAAAAGTTCTAAAATTTAAATATAATGTTTTAAAAATAGACCATGGGGTAAAAAATATGTTTTGTGATGCTGTTGACATGTTTTTTTTTTTATTTTTTTTTTAAATCATGTATTTTGGAACGATGCTCGATATTCGGCATGGACTGACCAATCTTCCCGGAATCCCAGTTTCCAACACTGAGCTTCTTAGGCATGTCATTTGTTGGTGGCAAAATTTAATAGCAATTGATTCAAAGTGTATTGATATTAATTATTCAGTTATATTTTTTGTGGGATTTGAACATTTTTTTTATTAATTTCCCTTTAGTGGCAAACATTGAAATGCCAATCCCAGTGTCCTCCACAAATTAATTGTTTATTACAAAAAAAAAAAAAAAAAAAAAAAAAAAAGAAAGAATGTATGGTATATTGACTTTGCCATCTTTTACAGCAAAAACATTCTAATAACGTCAGATTCCCAACTGCATTAACGGATTGAAGCCTTATTTGGAAATTTATTATGATTTTTTTCCTTATTAGTTTCATTATAACTTGTTCGTTCAATGTGACCACCTTTTGATGTTATTATTGAGCATATTGTTGCGCAACGTGTGAACCAAAATTAGCGCATATAGAGTGAGCTTCCCCTTAACCAGCCAAACTAAAGACCGAGGATAATCCGGTTAAACTAAAATCCGTTTAATAGGGAGAATTGAAAAAACGCCCCAATTTCGAACAATGAAATGAAATATTTGACAAATGTATCAAATAACTATTTCAAAAATTTAGATATTATAGAATGCATATAAGTTAGAGGAATCTTTATAAAAATCAGTGACTTTTTTGAGTACTTTTCCTATTAAGGGGGCTGTTGGTACTTCCAAGTATGGTACAGATTCTGCGCCAAAAATTATTTTCATTAAACCGCGCCAAATTATGGCAACCATAGGCAGCTCACTTGTTATTAAAAAATGGCTGCTGTTGCCATTTATTGGCGAAAATCGCCTTGGCGCAGAATCCGTACCTTACTTGGAAGTTTTGCCTACATTTTATATATTGTCAAAGCCTCACAGTGGTCTGGGAGCGACAAAACACCGGTTTGTAACTTTTTGGGAAAATGAAAATTGACATTATTTTTTATTTTAAGGAAAGTTTAAGGAACTTAAATTCCAGAATTTAAACATTACATAGCCAAATTTTTATTTGTTTACACTTACCGAAAGTCATCACACCAAAAGTAGCTCATTTCGACGTCAATATTTATTGATTTGCCATTAATGATATAAATTATTAAAAATATATATTCGCACTGTATTGTAGATGGTCGTATCTAGATGGCCATCCACCTACTCATCAACGATAGCCACCCTTAAAACAGCTCGAGAAGGACTTGCATTGATTAAACACAATCTGAAGAAATGAGGACTAGAAATGCAAAACGACCTAAGTTCAAAAAAGAAAATTTTTCAGGAGAGCCGAAAAATGATCACATCTAGTATTTAATACAACGATTAAGTACATACTTCATAATGAATTTGAACTATTGCTACTGGATTTCGCACTTTGGGCGTTCTCCACTTTGTTTAGCTTGGTCTTTAGGACATTTTTCCGTAAAAAAAAAGATTTTCGATTTTTTTGGTTCTTATGTCGTTTTCTATTTTTAGTAGGGATGGAACGGATGTGAGTTTTGCCGGATACCGGATTTCGGATATCCGGGGTACCATGTCTACCGGATACGGATATCCGAAACGGATTTCGCCGGATATTCGGTCTATATACTAAAAACGATAGTTATACGATATGCTATACGAAAAAAATGGTCATGATATGAAGTATTAAGTAAATTATAATTAGTGGTTAGCGCACCGCACTGCATGCCACAGGTCCATGGTTTGATTCGCGGACTGGGCAAGGTTGACTTAGCTGTTTATACCTGAAAGAAATAAACTGAGGAGGACCATGCATGATTGGGAACTAAACACTGGGGTTCGACGTCAGAACGACCATCTGACTGAAACATCTGCTATGTGATACACAAATGCCACAGTCGAGAAAGCTGAGCTGGGCCCAGCAGGCCTTAGTCCACACGGGCTGTCGCGCCACTGAGTTAATTTTTTTTATTTAAACTTTAGTTGATGAGTGAAAGAGATCTTTGTTACTGATTTTATATCTTGTAATATTGATACTTTTAGTTTTTCATATAGTTCTGGCAGGGCTTTATCACGAAAATAATTTCTATTTGGAAGCGGATAACGAGGAGCTAGGTATTTTATTAACTGACCAAAGCCTTCTCTATTCACAATGGAGAATGGTTCAGCATCAAGAGCCATTAACTCACCTAAAATTATATTAAATTTTTTTTTTACAATGTTGAAGTGCAAAATATAGCTACTTTCAATTTACTTCATGCATTGTTTATAATTGATAAATGATTACAAAATTATACCGGAGGCATTTGTTAATAACAAAAGATTTATTTTAAATATTTTATGAAATTGAAGTCTATTTTTTTTTGTAATGCACCTAAAACATTACGGATTTAAAGAAATCTCGTAGAAAACTTAAATTGGATCTATCGGAATATTCCGTCTTTTAATATAAACTTAAAAAATTTCGAGCCCAAACTTCATCAGCATTATGTTATACCATATTTAAAATATATATTTAATATAAACAAACAAAATTAGTACTTACATATTTTTGTGGTTAAGGCTTTTGCTTTAGGATCATCTAAACTCCACAATTTTGGTACAAATAATGTCGATTCCAATGTTGTCTGCGTGCATTTCTTGTTTTGATGAATTGTTTTTTCTTGTTAATCAATATTTGATGCATTTAGTGAGTCTTTTAAGCTTCGGTGAATTTCCTTATGCACACTCATTAAATGGTTCCATAAGGGTTTTGTGGAAAAGGATTTTGGGCTTTTGCCGCGCACATTTTTTAAACGATTCTGTGGAGCAAGTAACACATAGGGCTTTGCTTTCGTCATTTCCATTAATTTTAAAATACTTCCAAATGGGTGATTTTAAATGAGCCATTATTAAAAATTATAAATTGGATTGTAATTGGAGAAAACTAAATTTCAAGGCATTCTAGAGAGCTAAATATAATTCCACATTGTGGCGCTGCTTTAAAGAGCTAAAAATTACAATACTTCATTTTACGTCAGAAAAAATATACCAGCTTTCAACTTCTGCCAATGAAAAATCAGAAATTAGACCATACCATTCACAGTATAAAGGTGTACTGTATTATCGTCGATAGAACCAAAAAAAAAAGCATTGAGGATTGCGCATTGGCTATTTATTGCTTTTTACTCGCTAGCAAATGTCAGAAAAAAAAAGGAGGAAGTGAGAATAACTAAAACTCTTAACAAGTCAGTTATGTTATGGAAAAAAAGTACTATTTATTAGTATTTCAGTTCGAGTTTTACGGAGAAGCATTCAAATATAACATCTGGAATTAATCAGATCATAAACTTGGAATGAAAAGAACATATTGCAAAACACGTATAAAGGATGTGTATGGAAAAAGATTGGAGGAATGGTTTATGCTTATCAACTCGGCGTCAATAATACGGCGCCTCTTTCTGTTTTCGTTTTCTAATTTGACTGCAATTTATGTCCAAGAAAAAAAATTACAAAAAAAAAATGTAGGATGCGGTGTTCCCTTTGTCCGAAAAAGATCATTATTTTTTTCAAAAAATTATTTCTTGTGGATACCTGGTGGTCGGATATACAGCCGGATATCCGAATGAAATTATCGGATGTCCGGTATTTCAAATCGGATATCCGACGGGGTTTCGGATATTGAAAAATCAGCCGGATATGCCGGATATCGGATATTTGCCGGATATCCCTTCCATCCCTAATTTTTAGTCTATTTTTAGAAAGGCGAATTTTAATTCCAACAGAACGAAATACCTCTACTTATATACATTATTTTGGGACATCCTGTGTACTAGTTCATAGATAAAGTCGTCAATTCCCTTACGGAAATTTTGGATTTTCTCAGTTTCTGAGAAAACTGTATCATCATACTCCAGCAACGATATATTTTATTCCTGCGTGATACGATACAAAACGTCTTCAGACATTCTTTGTTTTTAAACATTTCAAAGTACAACATCATCTTATCTGCAGCATTAAAAATAAAATTCTTATCACAAAAAGGCTTAGGTTCAATGCACCTTCGGTAAAACCTCCAACTTCCACATCTGTGTGGTTTCTGCGCAAAGAATTATTTACATTAATAAGATATTATTGACCGAGCTATTTCACGACGTCACTCACTTGGCCCACTGTTGAGGGTGGAATCGCTCCTTTGCCCCAGTGTAGTTGGCGCCTATGACAGCCTGACATATTTGCCAGAAATATTTCTGGTCGGTGTTCAACTTCTGGAAAAAACACTATGTTAATGTATTCGGCAACAAGTAAATCTTGAGATCTTGTTAAACATTTTTCAATCGGACCACCAAAAAAAAGTAGGTCTAGAAATTGGATGATCGAAATAACCATAACTTTCCTGTGAGGCAATTTGTTTAAGTTTTATATCAATTTGTTTTTGCCTCAAAACAAATAAATGAAAATAATAAATGAAAATAATATGGAAAAAAGTACATTTTTATGTAATTTTTAATTTAATTTTGTCCATTGAAAATTATATTTTATCGTCATTAGGGGGGGATTATGGTGCACTAATAAAAACATTTTCGTTTGCTAAAGCTATTAGGAAGGTTCACTGCTATGTGCATAAATACAGATTATTTTAATAAATTTTCTGTAATATTATTTTAGATCAATAATTTTTTATGAATATTAAATCCAATAAAACTTTTGCTGTAGTTGAAAAAAAAAATGTGTTTTTTGTATGATAAAAAATTGGCCTGACAAAACTATAAACTGCGCAAAATTATTTTGGAGTTTGCTCTTAACACAAGTACAGTACAGCACGCTTATTGAAATTTGAAAAAGTCAATTAAAATATTTTGTAATAGAAGAAGTCATTTTAAAAAATAAAAATAATGAAAAAGGTACTAAAAACTGTATTTACTCTTTATTACTACTTAGAAGTTTTAGTTTTTGGTTTTTTAATCCCTTTGAAATGCTAACTCCAGGGATTAAGTTCCAGTAAATTTCAGTTATAGAGCACCCAAACCATTTTTGGAAGATTTTCTATTCAAATTTTCATTGCAAGGGACGCTAAAACTCATTCTTGCAGACACAACATTTTGCTCAAAAGCCGGCCCTAACCACAGTCTGGAGTTGTATGCCCAAAATATGTTGAATTTCTTTAGCCAAAGATATGTGTTCTTCTCGTTTAATCATTCAGAGTCCTTTATTAATTACAATTTTTATACTTACTCCTTCATCATTTTCGACCATAAAAATAGAGTGCGAGTTGAACTAATACCTTTAGATGGTATTTTACCCTTTATCGGAAAACCTTCGATTTATGGGGGTCAAGGGTGGGCAGGGGTGTTGTGGAGCGGGAACGCGTGGGAACGACGATCCTTTACCTTTTTTAAAGGAGGAACGGCGTTCCCTCACCTAATTATTATTATTATTATTTTTTTTTTTAATTTTTTTTTTTAATTTGTATTTTACATTTTTTCAATACTTGACACTAAACGCAAAATCAAGTAAAAAAATGAAAAAGTTCTTTCCTGAGAACTATGCTTTCGTTTTTGATCCACAATTTCAGAGCTGAGCAAGCAAGTTCAAGTATTTGCAAAACACATACTAGTTGCTAACACACTTCTAGGTATTAATTTCATTTTATTAAAGGCGCAAATTTTGAAAAGATAAGGATGGGTCTATCAAGCAAGAATCAACATCGGTCTCAATCGACATCTGCAACAATCGCAATATTTTAAAATTCGTTTTGAAAACAGATTTCGAGAGGGTCTGAATTGAAACTCGATCTCTTAGGAAATTTTTTTTGAATGAAAATTGTCAAAAAAAATTATGTAAATAAAAATAAATCATGTTTAAAATGTGTTGTAGGTAATCTGTTTAAAAATTGTCGTAAAAAATCTGTTTAGAAATTGTCGTAAAAAATATGCTTAAAAATTTGTGTCAATTATATGTTTGAAAATGTCTTATAATCCATTTATGAAGTGTCAAACAATCTGTTAAAATGGGTTGTGCAAGGCAAATTGTTCGTAAATCCATATAACTTAATAGTTTAAAAAATACTTTAAATAAAAAAAAAGTGTAAACACTTTTTTTTTTCAATTTTTGAAGTGCTCGTTATCTGTTTTAGGATTATTAAAGTAATATTAATAGTATTATTTATTCTTAGTACTCATTTTCACCTTACCTCCCCCTCCCACAGAAAAAAAGTATACTTTTGCACAACGACACGACTTAACGTTCCCCCACCTTTTTATTTTACACTTCACCACTGAGGGTGGGGTTATGGGGTTATCAAGGGTGGATCCAGAGTATTACGGAGGGGGCGAGAAAATTTTTGTTGTTGTTGTTGTTTCTAATCTCCCTTTTGTCTGACGTCATTGAAGCCATTGACATTAATGAAGTCTGACACTAGTTGTGGACAGTTACAAATGTCCTCCCAGTCCAGTCCAAGGCAGTCCAAAATGTGCTGAGGTGATGCCTGTTCTTTTTGGCATTGAGGGCAAAGAGGAAAATTTTTGCTTCCCCCAGAATATGTGAGGCCTTTAAGGTGACCACTAGCAAGTCGGAACAGACGGGTATTGGTGTGCCTATCACAAGGAAGAGATAGGGAGTGTCCTGGCTTTTTGGCTTTATACCATTCGTGAGATGGAGGTATATGCCATTTCACTTTATTTTGAGCTATTTTCTTTGAGTATAACTCTTGATATGTGAGTTCTTGAGTAGAGAGGACATAGAGAGGGTGTTCTAGTCCCTCCTTAGCAAGAGTGTCAGCCAATTCATTTCCGTGGATGTCTACATGTGACGGGATAAACTGAAAGTGCACTTTGTGCAGTCGGGATATGCTCTTGACTTTGCGTATTATGGATAGACTGGTTTTGTCTCCCACGAGGGCCCAGTTTTTAAGGTGTTGAATGGAACTTCGGCTATCGGATAGAATCCATAAGTCTCCGTAGTTGACCTCGCCAAAGATATTCTCTAAACCCAGGTCAATTGCTATTAATTCGCTTCGAAAGACAGAGCAGAAATCTGGATTACGTTGTTTAATAGAATGTTTCTCTACGGGCGTTTCTATATAAATTCCACTGCCTGCCTGTATATCTATTTTGCTGCCATCTGTATAGATTTTGATGTCAATTGAAGGAATTTGATTAATAATTTCCAATGCCAATTGCCTAAGAAATTCCGGACAACATTCATTCTTATTAAGTGTGGTGGGAAGGCAATCAATAAAATCAACATTGGAGAGTCCATCGTAAGTGTTCAAATTAGTATTAAGACAGTGGGGCTCTACATTATCTGCCATTAACTTCTGTGATTTAACTTGGCTGAAAGGACTGTGTTTCTTAAGTCTTTGATTGCTTGTCCAGTTATTTAAGTAATAGGCCGTTTTATTTTCTTGGTTTAAGCTGGAAAGTTTATTGAAATATTTGACCAAGCCTGCCTGCCTTCTGAGAGAGAGTGGTTGCAGATCCGCTTCGTAAAGGACAATTTCTGAAGGACAGCTACGTTTCAGTCCTGTGATTATGCGGGCAGCACTCAAGTGAATCCTTTCCAATTTGTTCAAGTTCGTATCAGAAGCACAGCAGTAGATAGGGCAGCCATATTCTAGAATAGGTCTAATAAGTGCCTGATAGGAGGTTCTGAGCGTAGTTGCGTCCGCTCCCCAGTCTCTACCTGCAATGTGCTTAACAATATTTAATCTTTTCCTGGCTTTCAAGGCTATATATTCAATGTGTTTATTGCAAGTAAATTCGGGATCAAGAATGAAACCCAAATATTTTGGATGTTTCTCGTAGGTGAGTTTCTGGTTTTTGAGGAACAAGGATGGCTGGTAGTTATAGAGGTGCTTATTTGTAGTAAAGAAAGTGGTAATAGATTTGACGGGGTTAAAACTCAATTTATGTTCATCTGCAAACATGGAAATGGCTTCTAAAGAGCTATTGAGCTTCGATTCAATTACATCTATGGCATTACCGGAGCTCCAAAGAGCAATATCATCTGCAAACATTCCGATATGAGTTCCTGGGGAAACTGTTTTCTCATTCCGGCTATATATAAAGTGAAGAGAGTTGGGCTGAGGACTGTTCCCTGTGGGACACCCTGGCTAAGTTGGTAAATATCAGAGAGGGTTCGATTGAACTTAACTCTAATAAATCTATGTTTAAGATAGTCTGAGATCCATGTCAAAGTATTTCCCCAGATTTTGAAGACATCATGTAGCTTTACAATGAGTTTATCCTTCCAAACGCGGTCAAAAGCCTTCGTGAGGTCGAGAAGGGCTGCGACACTATGATGAGTTGGTTTACGATTCTGCGCATCCCTAATAGATTGTGCAAGGAACAAAACTTGGTCTATCGTGCTGTGGCCTCTACGAAAACCAAATTGTTCCTTAGGGATAGAACGATGTTTTTCAAGGAAGAACTGGAGTCTAATCAAGACCATTTTCTCCATTAGTTTGCTTGTGATACATGTCAAAGCTATGGGTCTGAAATCTCCAGGCGAGCAGGTACCTTTAGTTGGCTTCTTGATTGGGATAATTGTGGCTTTCTTCCATTCAAAAGGTAGACGCCCCTTTCTCCAAGAGAGGTTGATCAAGTCGAGCAGTTTTTGTTTTCCGCTGCATCCCAGGTTTTCAATTTTACTTTGGGGTTGTTGAATAGTTAAGATAAAATTTCTTGTTTTTAAGTTTTATTCTAGTGTACCATGGGATTCCAAAACAAGAACTTCCAATGTGTTTAATAGAACAAGTTTATATATCTAAAAAATAAAAACGTTATAATAATATTTTTTTTTTATAACAAGCAATTTTTTAAACAAAAAGGGAATTGTAAAAGAATTCTGAGACTTTTTTGTGTGTTTTATCTGTCGCTAGATAGCAGCACTATCTGTTTATTATTTATTGAGATTTTGCGAGTGACAATTTTTCTGTATTAGTAATAACCCAAACAAAAATAATCCTCTTATTCATAATTTATCACATTGAAATGAAGAAATAACTATTTTAAAAGGCATTATATAAAATTAATATAGGATAGAATTTTTTTTGGCTAACAAGTATAAATTTTTTCTATTAAAACTGTGGTGTAAGTAATTATCTGCTAAAAGTAAAAAAAATAAAATATTTTCACATTTATTTGGCTCAGAAAGCAATTTCTAACCTGTTTTTACATTGAATTACGTGAGATATTAATGCATAAAATAAATAATAACACTTTAAAATAACTTTTAAAATGTAGAGATGCCTCCCATGCTCTTTATCAATATATATATTTAGAATTTCTATAGTTTACATTTATTGATTTAATTTTTAGTGTAAAGAATTGTAAACACATGTTTTGCCATTGAATAAATTAATCCGGGGACTTATGGCATTATTTTATGCATTTTTTTTTTTATATATAAAAATGAATTTATTTAATAGAATTTTTTTATCATGAAAGAGTTGTGTTAAACTTGATAAAGTATGTCAAATAGTTATTTGGTAAGATAATTAAAAGAAAAAGAAAAAACTTAACTAACTCAACGCATTACGCTTTTTTTGAAAACTGCTTTCTTTTAATAATTATTTTTAATAATTCAGAAAAGAAAAATATTAAGAAAGCCTCCCGAGATTTTTTTTAGCTCCTTAAATAAGAAAAAATATTTTAAAATAATTTTTCCTTTATTTCAGAAGATGAAAACATTTCATAACTACTCAATATTTATAAAAATTCCTGATACTTTGCTTAACTATTTTTTAATTTTGATGGAGAAGGTATATAGTGGTGGAAGAGGCTATATTTAGTATTAAATGTAGTGTGTAGGTGTCGCCACGGTTATGAATTATATTTTAGATTTAAAAAAAAGAAAAAATTGAAAAATACTTATGAGCTAAAAACAATTGTAAACATATTGATATATATTGAGGTTTCATTTTCATATAAGTAAAAAAGCGTGTATTTTATTAGACAAAATGTTAAGATCCATTATGAAGTATTTTATAAATTTGAAATATCATTGTGAAACGAGTGGCCGGTAGATGTCACCACAATAATACGAAATTTAAAATAACTTTATGCTTATAAGAAATTGAAAAATAAACGAATTTTTAGCTTCACGTAAAAAATTTAAAAGGAAAAAATTTATTGGAATAAGTAAATTTATAGTAATGAGATTACTGGTATATGGGCTTCTTTTTTTAGTAATTATCAACCAGAATTATTAAAATTTGCCGCCTTTATTTTAATGCAGTATATATAATAAAAGTATAATTTTCAAAATGATGTATGTTATTGAAATAAATTATTTTATCATAATGAATTTACTGATGGTTAATGTTCTCTTGTTTCTTTCATAAAATGTTTTCGAACTAAATTTATTTAAATAAATTGGCTACAAAAATCATAAACGCTTTGAGAAAAACGTATTGCGCGTTAGATACAGCGAGGTGAGTTCAATATATTCTGGACGTGTATCTTCATATAAAAGTGGTGTTCGGAAATCTTGGAACAATTCATCCCCCCCCCCCCCTTCCCACAGCTAGTTTATTCCTTGATTCTAGCCCCGGTGATAAAAGTGAAAAGTTGATGTCTATAATATCTTGCAGCATTAAAAATGTTTACCAAACGTCAAAAATATGAATTGGATTACCAATCGGCTCATTATGATACATCTTAAAGTTGGATAAAATATTATTAGCATAAATGGAAATATTATTCCTTATAAGGGAAACTTTTCGAATAGTGAATTCTTAAAATGAAATATTTTTAGAATTGTAGAATTTATTGATAGTTTTTTTTTTTTTTCATCATGGAGTTCCACGAGAATTTTTTTTTATTTGTTTTAATTTGATAACAAATTTAAAGTTTTTTAAATTGTCTATAAAATTACATAAAATAAATTTTCAAAATAGTTGTGTAAATATGTAACCAATTTTTTACTGTAATTCCAAACATGGAGATTAAAAAAAATCTCCAGGTGTTGCGAGGGCTATAATGCGCAACTCATAATTATCTTTTTTTCTAGTAGGCACATGTCCCCCAGAAAATCGATATGGCCTTAATTTCAGTTATTTTGTTTGTTACTACTAAAGCAAACAGATGGCGCCACGAGTTAACAGAAATCCTAGTATGAAAATAATCGTTTATTTACGTTTTTCATCAATGCCAGTCAAAATGGACGACGTGCGAGAGGTGAAATTGAAAAGAAGCGATTCCATCGGCTTAGGATTTTCCGTTTTCGGCGGCAAGGGTTCCGGATTTCCGCCTGTCATTTACCAAGTCGTGGACGAGTCCCCTGCAGCAGTCAGTGGCGTGGTAAGTCACAATTTCCAAACCTATTTCTGACTTTAAAAACGCCTCTGTAAACGCTAAACTTCTATCGAAACGCCTCGTTTCATTTCCCCACACACCGCTGTTTACTCCAGCGCCGGCTGTTTTACTTCTTTTGGCAGACCATGTGAAAGGAACAGCTGCTTTAAGAATCGCTGTCTGCCGATCGAATTGAAAAATTGAAGTACGTCTTTTTTTAAGGTTTCATTGATGGCTTACCGACGAACGGAATTCCGAGAGTTGCGAAACCTAGACTGATTCACCGTCGTTTTGTTATTGATCTCCGAAAAAACCAGACAGTTCGTGATTCATGTGTGGGGATTAAGTTAATTGTTGTATAAGTCTGCAACCACGAAGATTTGTTTTTATTTTGTGGATGAATACTTGCAGACGTTATTTTATTAACACCTCAATGAGTAACAATGTTATCAGCTGTTATTAGGTTATCAAAGCCTGTTGCAATGTGTAGCGAGATTATTGTTTGTTAAAATGAGTTGGATTTTAGCTAATAGTAGTTGCTAGTATAAGCCAGGGGAAAAAAGTGTTTGTTTCCTGTAACCCTACCTACCCTAAAATTACAATACAAATATTCCGACTTTAGAGTTTTTTTTAGACTTTTTAAAACGTTTAATTATTAAAAATATAAAATAAAAACTCATTTATTAAAACAGTTAATTGATTATGATGCCTCAGCGATCGCGTAATAAGCCGCTAAATCTGAAAAGTATTATAAATACCAGCTAAAGTGTTCAATTTGGGTAAATACCTGTGTAGATACCTAGGATATTAGCTTGCAAAATGTACCCTAAGTTTACACAATTGATCAATTTTTAATCTAACATTAATACTTATATAGTATTTCCAACAGACCTATTTCTTTTATTGGCCATAGGGAAATGATGGTTTTCTTAATGTCAAAACTAATTATTGGACGCAAATGAAATAATTGAACATATGCATACTAAGTAATGATTTTATATAATTGAATGGAAATGGTTTTATATAATTGTCATATATTTTTGTATGTAGTTAAACATGAAGCTCATCTACAAAGAAACATTATTTTATTCTTTATTACTGTGATTTCCAGAAGGATATGTATATTAGGATAGTTTTCTGTTTGAACAAAATATTAAAAGTTTCTAACAAGCTTAACTTTTATAGGGCTTAGCATATATCTGTGTTACAGCTACATTTCAAAACAAATTTTGGCTATCCAACATATTTCAGTGTAGCAGCATGATTTTGAAAGAAAGTGATATAATGTATCACATATCAGTCCATGCTGTGGAGTCAAATTCAAATTGCAAAAGTTTCCGCCTTTATATAGTATTTCCCAATTTGACTCGACTATTCATAGAAGTTTTTGTGAAGTTATTTATTTTATTTTTAAGTATTTTGCAAAGTGTTTATCAAATTTTCAAATAAAATTAGGAGTGTATATGAAATTATGTATGTTTATAGGCTCATAATTTCAAATTATTATTCTAAGCAAATTTCTTAAATAATTTCAAAGCGTTCTCTTATTGTCGTTTATTTAAATTCATTACTGTAAACATCATTCGTGTTTGTAAGTTTTTAACATTTTTAATTTTAAATAGATGCAAGATAATTAATACTGGTGTGTAGTATTTTTTTTTTTTTTTGGTGTTTAATGCATAATGATGAGTGGCTGCAGTAACTAAATTAATGGTGGATTATATTAAAATTGTTAAGCTGATTGGGAAATATCACCATTAAAAAAAAATTCTGATAATGTATCAGTAAATAATTTTAATAAATAAATAATACTGGGAAATTCTCCTGAATTAAAAGAAAATTTTCGTCTAGTCTCAAAATACATCTTAACTTTTCATAAGGAGTTATGAAAGTAATATAGCAGTTTACTGATCAAATATTGAATGTATACTTATTTTTAAAAATAAATAAAAATACTTTGTATACTAATGATTGTGGCATTTTACGGAGATCTTTTTAAAAAAAAATTTCAGTGTATTTATTTGATTAAAAAATAGTTTAAAGCAATAGGCATTTGTGGATAACTATTTTCTAAAAGAAAGGGCTTTGAGTTCAGACATGGTGTATTATACAATTGGAAAATTATGGAAAACTGTAAAATATCAGGGAAAACTTCCAAAATTATTATGTATTAAAGAATTCAATATTTTTTTGTTAAAAAAGTATGAAAAGACATTCCATGTCATGCGTATTTTGCTCATTTTTTAAAAAAACAATCCAGTAAAGTTTCCTATTTATTTTGATAAAATTTTGAAATGCTCTCTATTTTGAGTTTTTATTGAATGTTTCATCAATAAAGTTATTTATTTAGAAAACTTAGAAATTAGTTTTTTGCGTGATACATTTCTTTAAAATATGTTTTTTATCGTTTTATTTGTATCAATGTAAAAATATTTTTCACCAGGAATCGGACAGGAATTATAAGGGAAATTCAAATTGATTTCCCTCTTCCCTCACTTTTATTTTTTTACAGAAAACTTATTTAATACTGTGGTATAATTTAAATCATGGCAGAAATTATTTATTTCTCTCAAAAATACAGCTAGGAAATTGCAGAATTGTATCTTTATACTTTGTACTTTACTCATATTTTCTTATCTTTATTTACCTAATATTGTTTGAGTAACTTACAGACATTAAGCTAGAAGATAGATTCTTTTCATTTTGTTGTTCAGATGTAGTTACTTTTTTTTTTATAATACATATTTGAAAATGAAAACTTTCATGTCCCCTTATTGCACTTGTTAGAAAAAAAAAAATTGTGTTTGGGATCCAATTTGATTTTTACTTCATCGAGAGGCTCACAAATCCAAAGGAAACTCTGATCTTTTGATTCTGTTGAATTTGAAGTTGATATCTATTTATATTATGGGTGACTTGCTTGT
Source organism: Linyphia triangularis (assembly GCA_963978545.1). Taxonomy (NCBI): domain Eukaryota; kingdom Metazoa; phylum Arthropoda; class Arachnida; order Araneae; family Linyphiidae; genus Linyphia; species Linyphia triangularis. The sequence goes on from OZ021727.1 coordinate 19,403,834, forward strand.
CTGTATTTCGGCTCAAGGATTGTTTACTGTCGCATGTTTTTTAATCTGTACAATTTATTTAAAATGAAAAGTACTAGATGAGTTGTTAAATTTGGATGATTGTCTTTAAGATATACCCTCTTTTCTTAGTTGATGGCTGAGCTTTATTTACAGGAATAGAGTTTTCTTAAGTTCTGTAACAAACTCTGTTTTTCAAATCCTACTTTCTGATATCAAAAACACAGAGGTTTTGACATATCGTTGTGTTGGTTGTCAAGCTATCTCGTGGAAAGTTTTTGGGTTTTCTTCCATTCGAGATGCAAATGCGGGGCACTTTCCCATTAAAAGATCACCGAGTGGGCAATAATCTGTTATATTTCGCAGTTTCAATTATCTGTCGGTGTAGCATGGTCTTGGTGTAGTTCATGTGCCAGATAATGATTTGTATCAGCCAAACAGTCAACTTCATTGTGTTAGTTTTTTGGGTTTGCTCCCACACAAGATTACAATTGGACATGTGAGTATATAATTGTGTGGTCATTTATTAATATGTTAAAAAATTTCAATTTTGTTGAACCAACCATTTACAAAAGAAAGGACCTTTCATTAAAATAAATGGCTTAAAAAGGGACCCTGTGAAAAATTCTTTTCTGGAAAAAGACCCTTTTGACTAATGCTTAATAAAGCATTTACAATTTCTATTTTATTTTAGTATAAATGTTTTATTTTAAGAAAATGTAATATTTTTCAAAATATAACTCTTTTTTTAATTGTTAATCTCACAAAGAATGAATTCTTTGAGGAATTGATTCATATTATTCAGCTCCAAAATCTTTTTTTAACCATCCTTTTAAAAGGATCAACTCTCTAAATTGGTATTTATTTACCAATCTGTTAATAGACCTTGAAAAGGAACATTGTTCAATTTTGCTAATTAAGTAGTAATTGCTTCCGTGAACGGCATTATAGGTGTTTTCCGTTTTCGGTACAACCGACTTTGATGAAACTAAAAGTTATTATTTTTGTGCGATTTCCGTTACTATAGTTAAAAAAATAAACCAATTGTTATAAATTCTAACATACATATACTCGATGCTATTCTTTATCTTTATTTTTTTTATCATTATTCTTTATATTCAATTCCATATTAAGTAGTTTTTAGTTACGTGCGCATAGTGTATGAAGCATTCGACATTTATTATGTGAAATGTACCGAAAATTTCTAAAAGATATCTGGAGGTGAATCTAAGAATCTTTATTAGGTAGGTACAGGAAGGTTGACAGATCCATCTTAAAGCTGGAGTAAAGAAATACCGATACCAATATCTTTTTATTTCAACCAAAGATAGTTCCGTCAAATTTCCTTTACTTACCAGTTGACAGCCGTCCAATGAAAACTCGATATGGATCTTAACCTAAGGTGACTAGTCCTTACAAAGAATTTTCGTATCCCTAGGATATCTTTATATTTAAGGAAAAGACCGGCTTATATTGTGGAAAAGCTTTTAGCTTTATGGAAGTTGTCAGCCACTGTATGTCGTCTAGTTATCATTTGTTTTCATCTGTTGGCTTTTATTGTTATTTATGCACAGATATCTTATTATCTTAGCAGTGGGAAATTGGAGATATTTTATGCTGAATTTGAACCTATCAGACTAAATATTAACTAGTGGATTCTTGTTTTGCATATCTCCTCGTTTTGGGACATCCTGCTTACAAGAAAGTGGTCCAGAAAAAATTTCTGTGTGTACGTGGCGAGCATAAGTCACGAACATGTACAAATTTGTTGTACAGCCTTCAGGCAGTTCGCGATATAACCAAAGACTCGTGTACTGCTCTCAGGATTCAAAAAAAGGGAATAATCCAAGATTGGCACGCGCCTATGAAACAAGAAAAATCTGGAATCGTCAAGGGAAAAAATAAAATTGCCTTTAAAACCCAGGGAAAAAAATTAAAATATGCTTAGATCTTTTGAAAAGTCGGGGATCTTTTTTTAGAAATTGTATATAACATTGTAAAATGGAAAAAAAAAAGATTTTTTATAAAACTTCTCAACTATACCTTTCATTTGACATATCTTAAGTGTCTGTGGAATTTGTAGGTTTAACTGAGGATGTCGACAAGCAGAGCCGTTGTAGAATAAGCTTCTTACCTACATTAGTTTAGAAGCTGAAATTCAATTTCCCCGCCTAAGTTGCTGCTTTTCTCTCGTTTATCGGAGAAAATTTTGTTTTGTGTGTGAACTATAGTTTTCTAAGACGGATATCGAAAGATAGGCTTGCTCTCACTATTTCTTCGTTGTTACTTTAAAAGTAACAACGAAGAAGTACGAAATAGAAAAAGCAAACCTATTTCTTAATAAGTAACTTATCGCAGTAAACGAGTTGTTGTCGCGTTTCGAGGGCTAAGAATTTCAAAAATAAAAGGTAATATTGTCGCGGTATGTAATAAGACGCAACTGAGGACGAGGACAATTGATTTTTGGTCTTTTAAAATTTTCTTACTCATATTTCGGGTATTTTTTTTTTTTTTTTTTGTGTGGCGTGTTTTCTTCGACTTTATCAGCTCCGAAAGGTGTGCGGTTTGAAAAGGGAATAAAAATAACTATCGGGTATTTTTGGGGCAAACGGGTTGTTAGATAAGAAAAGACGGTTGTTGATCTCTTTTTGGTGGTGGTGGTGGTTCCTGCGGGTCTTTCGGCAACTCCTCGGAATTGAATTTATATTCAGCTACTTTATAGCACCATTTTATGTGTCGCTTCTTTTTGGAAACAAGCTATCGTTGAAAGGATGTTGTCCGCTGGAAGGCTTAGATCACGATCAATGCAAGACTTCCATTCTTTACCCGTCTGACCTTGTGGACTCCTTTTTTTTTTAATCCTTATATAACTAACGATTCGTCTAATACTACCGTCATAAGTTCAAATGCCCTACCCCCCCCCCCACCCAAAAAAAAAAAATCATTGTAAATATTTTCACGTTTTTTTTTCGTACTTTGATATTACATATTACTTTCAATTATCCATATGTATACATAGGGTAATAAAAGTATAGTATTCGGTCGAAATTTTTTAAAATTTTTTGTGTGTGCATATTTTCACTTTTTGGAACATCCTGATTTCACAAAATGTGATCTAGAAAAAATGTGTGTCTGTGTGTGGTCAGTACAATTCCCGAACAAATTGACCACCTGCAATGTTCAAATTTGGTGTGAAGGTCGATGATGTCACAGGGACCTACCATTAAGGTTTTCTTTAAAATCGCGCATCATACGCATAAGGTAGCTGCCATTGAAAAAATCATGTTTTTCAGTATTGCTAAAAAAACGACTCTAACAATTTTGTCCAAAATCGCTGTAGTAATGCCTCTTAAGTTGTTCTAACAAATCCCACCTCCTAAATTCTCGTAAAAAGGCTTTAATGGTGTAAAAAGTTGAAAAACGAATGCCTTCAACACAGAGTGCTATTTCCTTGAGCATACCTCATCAACGATCATTTTTCTCCTCTCCTCAGTTTCACTTGTAAGAAATGATAATATAAGAATTATCGATAAGTATATCGCCAAAATCATCTATTTGGCGAAGTTTTTTAAGACCTATACTAGAATTATGGTAAAAAATATCGCCAAATGACAATTTTTTTCTAAATGAATGATGAAAATATAAAAACGGTAAAAGACACAAATTGACATCAGTATTATAGTGTAATTGAATGTTGTGCGAGGTTCCACACCCATAGTTTTTTTATTGTTGTATAGGTTTGTATGACCTAAGAATTTGAGACATCCAATGAAATAAAAAAGTTATTTTTCAAGGACTAACCAGAAAGTGTCAATATGTATTTAAATTTTTTTTTTTTTAATTCAGAGCTTTTTAACTTATGACGGCAGAATAGACTACCTACTCGTGCCAGTTTTTGCGAATTCGAGATATTACCGTTGCACTTTTAACATCTGCCAAGAGTGCAAACGCTAATCTTTTCCAACTTTCTATTTTTTAATTGAAATATTCTCTTAAGATACACGAATTTGTTTGAAATAAATAAAGAAAATTTAAAAATATACGTCTTTTTAATGTGTAGTCTATAAGTCGAATGATTAGTTACAGATGAACCCTGATTTAAGTTTAGTTGTCGAGGTTTCAAGTAAGTAGACTCGGTGTGGATTGTGACAAATACTCTCGTTCGACTGGGGTGGTCTCTGGTGGCAGTTTTCCTGTGGGTAGTTTGTGTTTGAACCTCCCATGGGATGTTTGAAACCTTCACACATGGACTCCTAGTTGTCCAGATCATGCACTAAGGCTGCCTTAACGCAGTATAGCCCTCGTATAGCTCGCCATAAAATCTTCAATGCAACCAACCTCAGCTGAAAGTGTTGTGTTATGACTATCGCCGTCCAAATATCGTGGTCTCTGAAAATGTTTAAACTCTAAAACTGATTGGGGTGCTCTCTTGTGAAAGATTTCCCGTCTTTTGAACTTCCGGGAGATATTCCTACCTTTACACACGGACTTCTAGTAGTCCAGATCCTGCACTAAGGCCGTCCAAACTCAGTATAGCCCTGTGTAGCTCGAGCGGCATAAAGTCTCCAATGCAACCAACCTGAGCTGAAAGTGTTGTCTTATGACTATCGCCGTCCAAATATCGTGGTCTCTGAAAATGTTTAAACTTTAAAATTGTATCGAGGTTCAGTTTAACGTTCTGAGAGTTCTTTGATGTGTGTGCTTCGGAAAAGGCTGTGTAAAGGTGAATAGGGGTTAATAAGGCTATGTCTGAACTATCTCCCCAAAGATTCTCCTTCCTGTCGCCTATCTTGCGGTGAATGGTGTGGGCGAAAAGATGCTCAAGAGAAATTCGTTTCTAAAAATAATCTTCCCCCCGGACCACTCTCGGCGGCTGTATAAACACTCTCCGGCATATTTTATCATCTCTCTCTACAACTTCCTCTGTATCGGACACTGTGGGACTTAGACAAGGCAGAAGGTTACACTTGCAGCATTGGTTAGAGGCTCTTAAACTTTTCTTTTCTTCACACTACTAAGTGTCTATGGTGTAGACCAGTGCTTCTTAATTTTTCCTTTATTGCGGATCAAGTGTAGTTAAGCGACGCTTAAAGTTGTCTTTTATCACGTACTGCTGAGAGTAGACCAGTGATTCTCAAACTTTTCTTTATCACGGAGCACTAAAAGTAGACCAGTGATAATCAAGCTTTCCTTTATCACGGAGCACTAAGAGTTGACCAGTGATTCTCAAACTTTTCTTAATTTTGGACTGCTAAGAGTAGACCAGTGAATCTCAAACCTTTTTTTACCACATTGCACTAAGAGTAGACCAGTGATTCTCAAACTTTTCTTTATCACGGAGCACTAAGAATGTACCAGTGATTCTCAAACCTTTCTTTATCACGGAGCACTAAAAGTAGACCAGTGATAATCAAGCTTTCCTTTATCACGGAGCATTAAGAGTTGACTAGTGATTCTCAAACTTTCCTTAATTTTGGACTGCTAAGAGTAGACCAGTGAATCTAAAACCTTTCTTTATCACGGAGCACTAAGAGTAGACCAGTGATTCTCAAACTTTTCTTTATCACGGAGCACTAAGAATATACCAGTGATTCTCAAACCTTTCTTTATCACGAAGCACTAAAAGTAGACCAGTGATAATCAAGCTTTCCTTTATCACGGAGCAGTAAGAGTTGACTAGTGATTCTCAAACTTTCCTTAATTTTGGACTGCTAAGAGTAGACAAGTGAATCTAAAACCTTTCTTTACCACGGAGCACTAAGAAAAGACCAGTGATTCTCAAACCTTTCTTTATCACGGAGCACTAAGAGTAGACCAGTGATTCTCAAACTTTTCTTTATCACGGAGCACTAAGACTATACCAGTGATTCTCAAACCTTTCTTTATCACGGAGCACTAAAAGTAGACCAGTGATAATCAAGCTTTCCTTTATCACAGTAAGAGTTGACCAGTGATTCTCAAACCTTTCTTTATCACGGAGCACTAAGAGTAGACCAGTGAATCTCAAACCTTTCTTTACCACGGAGCACTAAGAATATACCAGTGATAATCAAGCTTTCCTTTATCACGGAGCACTAAGAGTTGACCAGTGATATTCAAACTTTACTTTATCTCGGACTACTATAGTAGACCAGTGATTCTCCACCTTCACGTTTTTATCACGCACAACTAATTGTAAAACAGTGATTCCAACACTTTGCTTTACAACAAATCATTTAGTATAGCTTCCAAATTTTAGTTCGTTGTGGTTCATAGGATATTTAGTTTTTCGCCATACAGAATTTTTGAAAATGTCTCTATATGTTATGTGTGTGAGTGAACACAAGAAATACTCTTACTTCACTGTGGCAAACCATGTTAGACCACCTGTCCCAATCACTGCCATTTCTGCTCGTTTTATGAAAAGCGAATGCTTTAGTAATTTTTAACTCACTGCTCAGGGTTCCCTCGGTCATTGAAAGTGCTTAATATTTTTTTTAACTGGTTTTCCAGGCCTAAAAGTACTTAAATTCTTAGAGGTCCTTACAAGTCCTTAATTTTTGTCACTTATCTGCAGCGCACACATTTTTTTTTTGGTATGTTTGTATTACTGTAATCTGCGAGACGAATGTGTGAGATTAGTGTTTACGTTTTCCGAGCTAAAAAGTAAAAGGAAAAAATATTTTAACATGCGAAGATCCAGGGTTGGCATGGTTTAAAGTGGTTTTCTTAAAGACTAATTTAAAATTGTAATTTTATTATTATAATTTTTTTTTTTTTTTTTTTTTTAAATTTAAAATTGTATTTTTATTTGTTTATTTAGAATTAGACACTTTAAATTATTTGATGTTGTAAATAACTTTTAGTTTTAACCAAAAGTTTTCCATTTCAAAGATATCTTTTTCAAAATGAATTTATTGAAAATGTAATAGTTATAGAATGGGATGGCGAATGCAAGAAAATGATATAAACAAGTTTAATGCCGATGTATTGAAGGAAGTTTCTGTAATTCTTACTGCAAAAGCAACTACAGAAAATGTTCAAAGAATTTTTTCTTCTTTCTGAGTTGTTCAATTGTTTCGTAACAGAGTGGGTTTAGAAAAAGCTGCAAAACTTATTTTTTTTTTATTCAAAGTGTTAAATCCTAACTGTTGAATCTTAAATTTTTGTTTTTAACCGGAATAAAGAAATAAGAATCTAGTTGTCTTTCTATTATTTTTTAAGAAAATAATTCACTAAATGAAATATGCATTCTTGGTATAACATGACTGAGTGAGGATTTTGTAAATGAAAAATTATACAAATTTTAGATAGAATAAGTTATGATCTATTTTAAAATAAATCTTGTAATTAAATACTATTGAACAGTAAGTTTTTATATTAACCTATTAGATACATTAATGTTTTATAATTATTCAAAATTATCAATTAAACTTAAATTATAGGCAGGCATTTTAAATGTGTTTCTAAAATAGAGGTTTTGTGCTATAACAACTTATTTCTAAACTTTAAAAATATCAATACATTGATTCAATTTAAAGAATAGTATCTCTAAATAATATATTAAAATTTAACACAGTTTGAATGTCCACATAAGTAACAACAATTGTTAATTTACTTAGTTTCAATTATTTTCGGAAAGAATATTGTCTCGTAACAAATAAAAAAAAAAAAACCTGGTTTAACCCCCCCCCCCCCGTTTTTTTTTGTTGTTTTTTCCCCCCAACCCTACGAAGAAATATTCTTTCTTCACAAATGGCTCTCTAAGCTACGAGTATTAGGTGTTATCTTCCGAATTAGTTCTAGAGAAGACAACGCAATTTTGGAAATTCCAGCAATCATCTGTATGAAATTCATTTGCCAATGTAGACTTAACATTTTAATTATTTCATGGCCCACCGAACTTCGTTCTTTTGTTGTTTGTTTTCTTTAGGTATATATATTTCATTCTATTGTTTAATTTGCGTAGTGCCGCGATTTCATAAACGCATTCTTATCTTTGTTTTTCTGTGGAAACATTCGGCGGTATGCTTTATCGCATTTATTTCCTGTATTAAAATGCAAACTATTTTGTTTTGCGGAATGTGTTTTGAAATTAGTTACGTATACGTGCGCTGTTATGCATTCTGTAGCTATAATATTAACCATTTTTCAAGCGAGGTTTTAATTTTCTTTCTTTTGTTTGGGTTTCAATTATCCCATATGAAATATAGAAATAATGAAAGTATTATATATTAAGGGTCGAAAAATCTAGTTCGTTTTTTGTGTGTGGTGATTTTCACGTTTTGGAGGGAGAGTGGATTTTAGAATATGATCTATCTGTCTGTGTGATCTGGCGATTCAATTGGATGAAATTTAAGTGGAAAACTGATTTATTAGGGAAATTGGAAATGTTGAAACTAAAAAGGATTCTGTGAGACTAAAATAAATCAAGTATTTTGTTTTCGAAAGTTACTGAAAAAAAAGCGATAGAATAAAATAAACTTCACCCGAGGTACAACGCGTTGACACTTTTTATATTATTTTGTTGATTCTTTTGTCACAGTACAGCTCTTTAAAGTTTCATTTCTATATAAAAAAAAAAAAAAAAAAAAAAAAAAAATATTTTGAATTCCCTTTGGAATTATTTTATAATGAATACACATTTTTAGAAAATATTGTTACGAATTTTTGTATATTTGTAAATATTTCGTAGTGTTAATTTTGTAAATAGTAATTTATGTACATTTCGCATAAGGCAGTGCAATAGTTCGTCGTTAAGTTGGTTTCCCGGCAATATGGGTGTTATCGCTTGATAACGGGTTTTACAGAGGGGGAGTTTTACAGAGTTTTCTGGGAAGCGAGTTTCAAGGGGCAGGGCATTTAACATTATGGTAATGGGAATCTCGCCAAATTGGCGAGATAGAGCCAAGTTGGCGACGGTTTTTTCAACTAATTTTTGTCGCCAAACTTGGCGACCATTTGGCGAAATTTTCGGTCCCCAGGTACATGTATAGGACTTTTCGTATACGATCTGGAAAGCTCCCCAAATATCGACCTTGTAGAGGTTTCAAGTAGGTTCGCAGCCTCCCCTATATAAGCCCGGCCGCCGTGAGTGGGGTTAGTTAGTTAGTTAGTTAGTTAGTTGACTGGAATTACTGAGTCTTAGTGAGCGATGTCTTTTGCAGTGATTTAGCAGTTGTTCTCAAATTTTTAACTGCTGTTTTGCGCTCTATTTAGGTGAAAAGAGCTGTATTGTGTCTACTAGAACGAAAAGTTCTGGAGCTGTAAGAGAACTGTGAAGAGTTATTTTGGAATAAATTTCTGCAAGTTTTGATCTGCTTTGGCTTCAAATCTTTCGAACCCGTCCACTCAACCATATTAATATTCTAATAAATTCTTTTTTGTTTGATAACTTCCTTTCGCCTCTCCTTGCCCCGTGGACCTAATGCTTATTATTATTATTATTTTTTTTTTTTTTGTCACAACATTTTCTAAAGTTAAATGCTTTATAACATATGAATTTTGACACCAAGTACAGTAACAACAATGAAAGATCTTTGACAAAATCTGACGGGGAAAATAACGGATGCTTATTTGTTACACCTTAAAAAGTTTTCTTAAGTTAGCTCATAAAAACTTAAATTGATTATAAGCAAACCATTAGTTATTTGTCTTCCACATTTTTTCAATGATCTTTTATTACTGTTGTTTTACTTTGTGACAAAATTCAATTGTTATAAAGCAATACTTTAGAAGATAGTGTAGACAAAAAAAAAAAAAAAAGTATTATGGTCTATGGGGCAGGAACTATCTGGGCAAAAATTATCTCTTCAAAATTATGTAATTAGTGACTGATAGTTATTTTTAAAGTGATTAATTTCATGTTATTCATATAGATACGTGATTAACGATATATATCTTTTTAAGTTGTTATGAAGATCATCCCGATAAGATACGAGCTTAAAATAAATGGTTTACTGTAAGTGGAAATTTTAAAAGGATTTTACGATTTATATATTGCATTTTACAATATACTTACATTTACAATTTGATTACAATTTAGTTAGAAGTACAGTCGAACCCCGTTAACGCGAAATCGCTTAACACGAAATTCTGTTTAACGCGAAGTATAAGCAGTTCCATGTACGATGAAGCTTAAACTTAACGTTAATTTGTTTCTTTAACACGAAGTATCAGGTAATGAAATCTCATATAAGACGAGAAAAAAAAATGTGCTCTTTAAATCACTTTTTTTAGATGAAACCTTGCAACGTTGCTCGGGACTGCTTGCGTTTTAAATAATTTTGAAGAGGTATACACATTTATAAACTAGAGGTGTGGGGAACATCGCACAACTTTCAATTACACTATAATACTGACGTGGATTTGTGTCACTTATTGTTTTTATATAAAAATAAAAAAAAAAAAAAACTCCTCCAAAATAACGATTCGATAATTCTTATATTATCCTTTCTTGTAAGTGAAACTGAGGAGAGAAGAAAAAAAAAAAAAAAAAACGATCGTTGATGAGGAATGCTCAAGGAAAGAGAACTCTGTGTTAAAGGCATTCGTTTTTCAACTTTTTACGCCATTAAAGTATTTTTATGGGAATTTTGAGGTGGGGATGTTAAGAACACCTTAAGAGGCATTATTTCAGCGAATTTGAATAAAATCGTTCGGGCCGTTTTTTTAGCAATTACTGAAAAACATGATTTTTTCAATGGCATTTCCCCTATGCGCGTGCGCGATTTTGACGTAAACCTGAATAGTAAGTCCCTGTGCCACTACCAACCCGCACACCTACGCACACCAAATTGGAACATCGTAGGTTAATTTGTTCGGAAATTATGCTGACTACTTACAAACATACACACAAACATACATTTTTTCTAGATCAGTTTTTCGAAATCAGGATGTTCCAAAACGTGGAGAAATGCAAAAAAATCGAATTTTGTTTTAACCGAATGTTATGCTTTCGTTACCCTATGTATATATATATGAGTAATTGAAAGTAAAAAATATTTGTAGTAAATTTAAGCAAAATTCCATAACTGATTTCTTAATTAGTCAAATAAATGATAAGTTACCTGCAAATACATTTTTTCCCCTAATGAGTATCTTGTTTTAAGCTATTGTACTAAATATATACTTTGCAGTGCAAACTCGTTCTAAACAACAGCAGTATTAAATACACGTATCGTTAGCAGTTTTAAATCTGCGCTATTATATGAAAACGTTTTTTGACGTTAAACACTTAATTCGATTAACGCGAAACATTTCGACTTAGTCTCAACGGGGTTTGAGTGTATCAAAAATGACACCCGGTGTTTGTAGAGGCTTTGATTTAGAGGCAGTATCGATCGTGTTTTGTGTGTAAAAAACTTGTGTTAAATCAATATGAACAAGGTACCTCCGGTCATTAAAAGTGCTTAATATTTTTGAACTTGTTTTCAAGGTCTTGAAAGTACTCGAAAATGCTTAGAGGTGCTTAAAAGTCCATGAAATTGCTTAGATGTCCCTAAAAGTCCTTAATTTTTTGCGGATGTTGTGTACCCAACAAACATTTCTAAAAATACAACTTGGACTCGCTATCCACACGTGACAGCCACTTATCCGCACCGTATCGGAATTCTCTGACATATTTGTATTACGCATGCGCCAACTTGTAACTTTTTTGGTAGAATAGACTTTATTAAAAATTTATATATTAGTCATGATGCCTGAAAACAAATTTTCAAAGGTCCTTAAAACATTATTTAGGTCCATAAATATCATAGAAAAGTCATTGATTTTCAGTTTGTGATTTGAGTGGAAACTCTGATGAATGTCGAAAGGAGAAAAAAAAATGGGGATAGCTAATCTTGGAGTGACGATCGTCCTAATCGCCCCCCCCCCCCCTCCCTCAGTCTCCGCCACTGGTTAGTACGTTGATAACTTCATTCACTTTCTTCTAACTGTATAACACGTGGGCATGGGCACCTTGGCCTTCGTCCATGACCTCTCCTCAGCATCGAAAAGGGAAAGAAACCGTTAATGCAGGTTACAAGAGTCAACTCCTTTCATTCTCTTTATCGCTTTCATCAGTTCGCCTTTTTCGGGATATCACACTTCGATACTGCAATTGGAGTGTCTTTTTTTTTTTTTTTTTTTTTTTTTTTTCCGGACAAATGTTTGGGACCGTTCTTCAATTGCGTTGTCATTATAAATTCGAAAAGATTCATAAATATTGTTACGAATTTTTTTCAGATGACGCAGTTTTTACTAAATAAAAACTATACTTTATTCTTCCTTCGAAGGCTTACAAAAATCCCCCGAACAACGGAACAATTGCTGTCAAGCATCAATACAAGCTTCGGTACATACAACATCGAACACAGCGATAATGCGGGCACAGCGAAAGTAAACAAAAGATCCGATGCTTTCCAAACAGCATACAATATTCTGCTGCCTCTCTCGATTCCATTTTTGCCTCTTTTTAAAAGCTCGCGGCAGAGTTTTTTTTTAGCAAAATCCAATCAACCAATCGCGTGATAGAAACGTCTTGAAATGATTTAGATGCCGCCACCTTTTTTCCAACCTGTATTATCGCTGTTAACAAATAAAATAAAATAGAACTTTAAAAGAAATACGTCACTATTTACAATTATATTCTGAAAATTTGTGTAACAATATCAGTTACTGACTGTTAAGTTGTCAGTGGTTAATGATAAATGGCTTGCATATGGTTAAGTCGATGGTGCTCTGAAAACACCGAATGTCACCTTCTGTTTTAAATTTTTTTTAAATAACTTAAGGTAGTAGTCTGGTAACTTGGGTTCAAAAAAATCGATTTTTTTTTTGCTTAATTTGAAAGTACAATGTCTTGAGAATATACTGTGAAAATTTCAGACAGAAATTTGAAATATTTCGGGAGTTATAACGAGTTTCCTAGAGCGCCTCGGAGTCCAACCTTTAAGGTCGACCGGCAGCTGCAACCGCTTGGACCCTTCTATTGTTTGCGCGCATTTTTTATACCTGGGTTGACTCTGTTATTCTATTATATATATATATTTATGTATATATAATATATATTTATTTTAAAGTATATTTAAGTTAAAATTCACAGTACTCTGTTAGTATTTGATCGTACGTTGACACGTAAGCATCTAAGATGGATAGGAAAGGAAAAAAACGTAGTACGAAAAGTCCTGGAGATCCAGGCATTAAGCGAAAATTTCACTGTAATAGATACACTGCTGAAAAAGATGCAACATTTGTGAGCAAGTCTGCTGAAAAATTAAAAAATGAAGAAGATATTGAAGTAGCCATTGATGAGAGCTCAACGTACGCTCTTTTAAACGCGTTTTTCTCAAAACATTGTTTTTCTTGTCGGCCCGGGTCCTAACTTTTTTTCTACTGAACCGATTGCTTTCAAATTTTAACAGGCTGTTCTACACACTTATAGTTCTCGTCGGTACTAACGAGAATTTTTTTCACCCCTAACTTTTTATTTTACAACCCTTTCTTTGCTAAAATAAAAGGACTTTTTTTTTCAAAGTCCGCCATTTTGTTATTTACCCTTGAAATTTAACTTCAGTAGTTCCGACCAGAATGACATGTCTATAGATTAAGAATAATCAAGAATATTTGATTTCAGATAACATCAAGAGCCAAAATCACCCGGGCCACCCACGTGCATTTTTTTTGAGGTTCCAACTTCGAGTGACAATAATAATAGTAATAAACTATTAAATTTTTTCAAATAAATTTTTTTTTTATATTTTCAATATGTAAATAAAAACACTCTAAATATTCAAGATAATTCATTTTTATTTTCCTGTAAAAAACCACCCTCCAAAGAAGTCATGAAAATAGGCATAAGTTACCAGACTACTACCTTAATCAAGAGTCAAAATATTAGTTGGCAGCAGTTCGCTTTTTCACCTAAAGTTAAAAATTCAAGTGATATGAAATGTCATTAGCTAAATAGTTAATCACCATTTTCATTCCATTTGGTATTTCCCCCGCCCCCCTAAATAAAAAAATGTGCAAATTATTGCGCAATATTTTTATTTAAAAATATAGCAATTTTATTTTTCTTGCCTTAAGGGAGTCCGGTACCGAAAATAAAAATAACTTTATTTATGTACATTTTTATGTCAAAAATTTATTTTATGTATGAGATACTATTTATATATCTTTGAGAGAATGTTTTTTTAAATATTGTGTTAAGTTATTTAAAAAAAAAATAAAAACTAAGAAAAATCCATAATAATTGATGTTTGCGTATTTTGATATAAGTCAAGAAAAAATAAAATTTTTTTCAAAGTGAAAGCTTTCTATAATACATAATTATATAAAGAAAATTTTGTCTTCACAGAATTTTGATAGGTGAATTAAAAAAAATTAAAAAAATTCTCAAAGTTAAAAAATATTGAAATTTTTGCTTTTTTTTATGTTATCTTTTACGCTAAATGTTATATTTTAAAACAGAATTAAAAAAATAAAATTCTGCGAAGACAAAATATTTAAAACTATATAAATTAAATGCTCCAAAAATATGAATAGCCAATTGTTAATGGTTCTGGAGATATATCGATTTGAATATGCAACATCTGTGAAAAACACTAGTGCTCGAAAAACGCACTTTAAGCAGACGCTTCAATGTGTTACGCCCATTAGTGATGTTTAAATCACAGGTAATTTTGTGGCGTTCTAATCACCGGAGGAATAAGATAAAAACATCATTCTCTTCAGGAATGTATGAACTATTTTTTAAAATCAGAAAAAAATTTGGGATTTTTGAAGAAATTTCGGTACTGGACCCCCTTAAAATGGGAACATTCAGTTTTCAGGATTTGATTTAGCATACGAGCAATATATCTGACTGCGATACTTAGTCGAGCGACGACTACACCCTTTGCTCAACTAAACTAGTAATCTTTTTACATTAAAACAAGTCGCTTCGAGAAATCGAATATTATTCTAATAATAAAAAAATTAACTAACAAAGTTATTCTTCTTTCAGAATTATTTCTCGTAAATGAAGTCGGAAGAACAAAAGTTATTGTTTTAAAGGGAAAAATGATACTACATTTCTTTCCGGATATTCGTGTTACAATTGAGGCGATTAATTTCAAAACTGGTTCAGTACTTTTTTAAATCTTTTATATTAACTTCGATTTTGTATGTTTGCTGATGGCGGGCAAATCTGCTTAGGCCTTATTAACCCCCTTGTCGTCATCCAATCGAGCTTAAACTTGGCAGATAGATTCAATGTCGATGACAATGCATTCTATTCAATTTTGGAACTGTAACTGTCACTAAAAGGTCACTTTTACAGAATGCTAATAAACTAAACCTCTTTCCTGTTGCCAATTTTTTTTATAAATAAATAATAAAATTGTTTTAATCAGAATAAATAAAAGGACATTCTCGGATGTGAATGTATAAATTCAGTTCATTTTTAATAAATAAATTTTGAAAAGTAGTTTACCGGATATTTTGCCGATAGAGACGTTTTAAAAATATTTAAAATTAGATGCCTACACCCAGCACACTCTGACAACAGAAACGGCGCTTTGTTAATGATTTTAAAAAATTGGCGAAGCATATGAAGAATTTATATTAAAAACTTTGTTTTTATAGGTTATATTATTAAATTATATATTTCTGAATTCTGTGTTTTAATTCTGTTCATTAGAGCCAAATGAGTCTAAATCCAACTTAGGATAAATTTATTATTGCGGATTGTGTGTCTTAAATGTTAGTTTTTTTACGAACCATAACAATGTGACTCATTCAAAGAAACCGTTGAAAGCATTTAGTGAAAAAGTTATTACTGATCGTTATAAAGAGTAAAGGGAGACCGATGGGATTCTATCCAGTTTTTCACTCTCCTGCTATAGTTGCCCAATTGTGATTTTTTTAGACTCGTTTGTTTCAGATTTCTAAATTAACTCGCATTGAGAGCGTGAGCTATTGATGTATTTCAATCGACTTATAATTTGAAATTATCCATGTGTTAACATAAGGTAATGATTTTTTTTTTTTTTTTGCATTTCTCCACGTTTTGGAACATCCTAACTTCAAGGTCAGCATAACTCCCGAACGAATTCACCTTCCATGTTCAAATTTAATGCACGGGTTAAGTGGTGGTCGTGGGACCTGTCATTAAGGTTTTAGTCAATATTGCGCATGCGCATAAGGTAGCTGCTATGGAAAAAATCATGCTTTTCAGCTATTGCTAAATACCTTAAGAGGCATTATCAAAATCGCTGTGGTAATGCCTCATATGGTGTTCTTAACATCCCCACCACCATAATTTCCCTAAAAATGTTATTAAAGGCGTAAAAAGTTTAAAAACGAATGTCTTCAACCCAGAGTTGACTTCCCTTGAGCATCGCTTATCAACGACCGTTTTTCTCCTCTCCTCTGTTTCACTTACAAAAAAGGATTATGCACGAATTATCGAAAAGTATATCACCAAAATCACCATTCTGGTGGTGTTTTTTAAACTGGTAATTTTTTTCTAAATGAATGATGAAATTATGAAAACGGTAAATAACACCGTTCCCCGTCAGTATTATAGATTAATCGGAAATCTTGCGATGTTCCACACCCCTAGTTTTCATGGTATTTACTGCACATTTTTTAATCTCTACGTATAATTTCAAAAAGGTTATGTGTTCTTCCATGTGTTCCATCCTGCGTCATAACTACCATTTCTAATGTCAAGAATTTGTTCTTCTTTCATTTCGATATTAAAGAGTCCGAATACTTTGTTTGTTCATTGGGTATTAATGCCTGATTTCGGTAACACGAAGAAGATCGTTCGCCTAAAACACCCGAGGGTTTAGTTGTGGTGGATCGTGATCTCGTCCAAGTTACAACGAGTCTCGTGACAAAAGATGTCATCGAGACACAAAACCCGATGACGTCAACGTCAGTTGACTTCTTGTTTTCAAAGAAAATTCCAACTACATTGGTTTTTATTTTTCTGCTGATAATTCTGCGTTGGAATTAAACCGTGTTGTAAATCTCTGTCCCTTAAATTTACGTAGTACTAGGGGTGTTGTACATCGTGCAACTTCCGATTACGCTTTAATACTGGTCACTGTTTTTAAGTTTGAGATGTTTATGTAATTTGCCGATTTCATATTTTCATTAGTTATATTAAAAAAAAAAAAAAAAAAAATTATATATATATATATATATATATATATATATATATATATATATAATTTGTAAAAAAAAAATAAAAAATAATAATGACAATAGTTTAAGTTTAAAAATTTTATAATTAAAGTTCATATTATTAGTTTTATAATATCCATAAAAAGTTTTTAATATAAATCCTTTATATGCATTTACAATTTTTATATTCATTAACAAAACGTCGTTCCTGTTGCCAGCGTGTGCTTGGTGTTAGCATCTAATTTTAAATTTTAAAAACATCTGTAGGCCGACCAAACGGTATAGTGGTTAGCGTGCTAGCTTCTAGACAGCGAGGTTGCGGGTTCGAGTCCCATGTCAGGCATGGGTGTTTGTAAATGTGTGTTGGCTTGTTTAATGACGAATGTTTCGGCGCATTATAGCCCTCGTATTGTTGACGACGCCAGATCGTGTTGTTGACGCACAAGAAAGGACAATGTAATGTCTATCGAATAACATAGCCGATTTCGCCAACTTGACGTTTTTTCGCCCATGTAAAGATTATTGCCAAAAATATCGCCAAAATGTTTTTTTTTTTTTATTTAAATGAGTGAAAATTTGAAAACGATAAATAACACCATATCAAATTTTAAGGCAATGACCAATGTTATAGTGTAACTGAAACTTGTGCGAGGTTCCTCACTTCTAATTTTTTGCACTTTTTGGTACTCTGTCGCTGTCAATTCGTAGTGTAATCTCGTATATAGAGGAAGATTTCTTTTTCCTTTTTAAAAATATAATTACTAAGGGCATTTAAGTAGGATTTTCAGAATGCGAAGTCATTTTAAATTAGAAAGAGCACAATGAACCTTTTTTCTTTCTTTCTAAAACAAAAACGTGCAATCTTCTCACCGGTGTGGCAGCATTTTTACTTTCAATTACCCATATGTATAATATATACATAGGGTAATGAAAGTGTAGCATTCAGTCAAAAAAAAAATTCCTTTTTTTTTCTTTTTTCTCCACGTTTTGAAACATCCTGATTTCACAAAAGGGATATAGAAAAAATGTCTGTCTCTGTGTGTGTGGTCAACATAACTCCCCAACAAATTGACTTGCGATGTTCAAATTTAGTATGAGGGTTAGTGGTGGTCATGGGACCTACCATTAAGATTTTCGTCAAAATCGCGCATGCGCATAAGGTAGCTGCCATTGAAAGAATCATGTTTTTCAATGATTGCAAAATTACGGCTCGAACGATTTTGATAAAAATCGCTGTAGTAATGACTCTTAAGGTGTTACAAACATCCCAACCTCCGAAATTCCCTAAAAAATGTTTTAATGGCGTAAAAAGTTGAAAAATGAATGTTTTCAACACAGAGTTCTCTTTCCTCGGGCATACCTTATCAATGATCGTTTTTTCTCCTCTTCTCAGTTTCGCTTATAATAAGCCGACCAAACGGTATAGTGGTTAGCGTGCTAGCTTCTAGACCGCGAGGTTGCGGGTTCGAGTCCCATGTTAGGCATGAGTGTTTGTAAATGTGTGTTGGCTTATCTAATGACGAATGTTTCGGCGCATTATAGCCCTCGTGTTGCTGACTGCGCCAGATAATCTGAAAACAACCAACCAACGCTTATAATAAAGGATAATATAAGGATTATCGAAAAGTATATCGCACAAATCACCATTTCGGAATATTTTTTTTACGATGTTCCACACCCCTAGTTTTAGTACGAGACGTAAGGCTGTATTAAAAATACATTTCCATAAATCTGAATTTTTTCAATTTAACAAAATAAACTAAACAAGTTTCCACAAACTTTAAACATCATGTACAGAAACTAGCGACCCACTTTCTACCTGTCCCGGAAATAAATGCAAACATAAAATTTTTTAAAACTATTTTACCAAAAGTATTTATATTTCAAATTTGAAAAAAAAAAAAAGAAAAAGTGCCTTTTATTTTATTGTTTGTTGTGGTCTTTAACTTAAAATCGGATAAAAAAAAATTACTAAATTTATTTTTAAATTATTAAACTTAATACTACGGCATTTTACTCTCCTAACTTCTTTCATTGTTCTAAAACGCTTTTCACATCTCTTTCACCGTGATCACATTTGGAACATGGGAAGATACCTGCATCGATAACTAATTATGTTGAGAAACAAGTGGTATTGTGACACCCACTGTCACAAAATCGCCGCTTCCACAGACCTGTTTTCTCTTCAGCACTCGCATGTGCTTAAAAAGAAAGCGAACAACTGTTGTGTGAACTGAAACATCTGTGGGCGGCACTGGTTCACTGCCTCGATTATTCCTCCCAAAAGAATCGTTTGCTTTTTGTTGTTGCCATCTCATTTTACGCAATTTGTTTTCTCTTTGCTCTTTGGTTTGGAACGCCCGCATTCAAGCTCTATTCTGTTCGAAAGTAGGAAGATTTTTTTTTTTTTAATTATTATTTGATTATAAGTTTTTATTATGAGTGACCTGATAAATTGTATAATTTGAGGAGATGATCTTCTTGTGTACTGTTGCTTCGAAGCGGTGAATAGTCGCTTTTGTTTCTGCGATGGGTTGCAGACTGACTACAAATTGTGAACTGTTTGTGGCTTAATTTTTTATGCATTGTTATGTTGTATCCTTTTGTATAAATGAAACGTATTTTAATAATTTTAGGAGTTATTTTTAATTCGAGAATTCCTCAGTGATTCGCAATGTGCCATAATTCGTTTGACTTAAAAATGGCGTTTAAAAAGGAATACTTATTCTTGGCATTTTTTTTTTTTTTTTAAATGTTGATGAGCATTATTAAAAGCCGGATTTACGCGCTTCCAGTCGGGTTTCCAGTTTGGATCTCCAGTTCTGTGACGCCAGCTAAAAGTGACCGTACCGCCATCTGTTGGTGATTACGGGAGAGCACTTGATTGGTTGATGGGAGTCGCCGGCGCCAGCGAATAGAAAATGTTTTTTTTACTGGAACCAGTAGCCAGGTGACGTCACAGACTGGCGTTCTAAACTGGAACCCCGACTGGCAGCGTGTAAATCCGGTTCTATTTATACAAAATAGATGTTGTGCAGTATATATGCGTGTACGATTTCAGTAATTTTTCTGCCTGTGGTTTATTGGAAGGTGTGTGGAAAATGCTTGGTATTGATCTGCGTTAGAATTTCTTCCTGTCTGTGGTTTCACCTTTTTTTTACCACAAAAATCTTAATATTTGTGCCTGGTTTTTTGTTGAATGTCAGCCTTATACAATAGAAAACAGGGCTCCTTACAACTTGCAGATTTTAGGAAAGCTTTGAAATTCTGAAACTTAAAACTCACGAATGTTTTATTTTCGTTTTTAATAAATACTGAGTTTTACATTATTTGGTGAATCAGTGAAACAATTTCTAGATTTTTACAAGTGTTTTAAATGTGTCCTACATATCATTTTTAGAGTCTCATAGAAGAATGAAATGATAAAAATATACAAACGGTAAATTACACCAATCCGTAATCCGTGTCGGTATAATAATATAATTAAAGGTTGCGTGATGTTCCACACTTGCAGTTTTAATCATCTTGAACTTCTTATAATATATTAGTTAGCATGGCCTTAATAATCAAAGTTCCAATCCAAATTTTTTGCTTGCAGCAGCCAAATGGGCGTGAAAACCGTTTACCATACCAGACACTTCAAAACGAAACGCAAAGAAGTCTTTTTATGACACTTCTCACTCCCTTTTATTTGCGACTTCTCTTGGAAATAACAATCCCTCTTCTTCACAACCGCAACAGCCGACCTCCGACTACAAGAAAAGAATTCGGGTTAAAATACGACGTCTTTCCTTCTAAAGATGTTCATAAATAACCATTTTCGCGGTCGAATGTGGGTTAACTTCGTAGAGCAGACCCCGGGTTTCCATTCTGTTGAGTGTTTGGATGTCTTGAGGTCAGACGGGGTTGAGCGATTCAGACAGATATCCTGTCGGAATTGATTTAAATGTGATTTCCTTTTGTAGGGATCGTGTTTCAGGATGACGAAATGGAGAGTACGACTTCGCTTCAAACGGAAAAAAATTAAATCGCTAGTGGTAGCATAAAATTATACATTGTTAAAAATTTGGATCCACCTTGCACCAAAAATTTGTTCCCATTTAGCTGCAACCAACATTTGGTGCTTAGTTTCAAGATTTAATGGTGCTAATCTCGGACCTTAAGCGCCATTAAATCGTGAAACTAAGCACCAAATGTTGGTAGCAGCTAAATGGGAATTAATTTTTGGTGCAAGGTGGAATAAAATTTTTAATAGGGTAATTCGATGTGGATGCACTATAGACAATCAGTGCATTTGGAAGATTAACAACGCAAATTGATCCTCGTTCAACAGGTTCATTTTTCATGAAAGGACCTAAAACTGTTAGACATCCAATATATCATCAGATTGTTTATCGTTTTTTTCCCTTGTTAATTAGGTAAACATTTTACTTTTATAATCGATTTGTATTTCGTTAAAGATCGTCAAGCTGTATCTTAAGGTATAGTTTAGCTTAAACAATGAAAAACTGTACTTAGACTGTATTCTCAGAGCGCCATTTAGAAATACTTGTTAAGAAAATAATTCATGGTGTAACCATTCTTTTGTGACTCTATAGAGTTTTGTGGCAATCATAAATCTTACCTGCTTTTTTTTTTTATTTAGTTCCAACGTAGCCAAAAATCGGCCCTACATAAAGTGAATGTGTACAGAACGCAGTTTTTGAGTTGTTTCTTGAGGTTTGCTGATATAAAGTTTCACAGAATTGATTGGAAGTCAAAATTTGCTATAAACGATGTGGCAAACTCGACAAATTCTGAGCATACTGTCTTCAAATACACAAGAGTAAAAAATTAAGAAGCCATACTCCTACATCTAATATGCCTCTGATGAAGTTAATGCATTGTTACGGAAGACTGGGACTTAACGAAGAAGCAAGCACTCTGAAAAAGAACTTGGTTTTGTTTACGTAGTTCATTAGCCTGGTTTTGTTTACTCAGATCATTAAGCTTGATCAGCAGTCTTGTCTTATTTGTGAGTCGATAGTTTCACATTAAGTGGCCCAAGAGTGGCTCAACAGTATGTTGCCAGATTGGATATCCAGTTATCTAGAAGACGTTTCTGAGATTTACAGACGTTGCCTTTAAAACTCAATCGACGCTGCTAAAGATCTCTGGTTTAAATTTTTGTTTATCTGTTTTTTTAGTAAGAAATTTATAGATTATCTGCCATTCGAGAGACATCTGGGGAAGTTTCCCCCTTAAAAATTCACCTAGAAAATATTTCTCCCTTGAAATTGTTTTTATCGTATTTCTGTGTAGGGTATTCCTCTTGCGCCAGAAGCAAACTTATGCAAGATTTATTGTTTAAATTTTTGCTTATCTGTTTGTTTAGTGAGAAATTTATAGGTTATCTACCATTCGAGACATTTAGGGAAGTTTTCCCCTTAAAAACTCATCTGGAAAATATTTCTCCCTTGCAGATGTTTTTATTGTCTTTCTGTTTAGTGTGTCTCTCTTGCGCAAGAAGTATGCAACCAAACCAAACAGTTCTGAGGAGAAGTTACATGAGCATGATTGTTTAATCTTTGTACTCTAGTTGGAAAACGTTAAACCTATTAGAATAAATGATCATATCTCTATGGGAGAGAGGGACGAATTTAAATTAAACGCTGAGAGTGGGCAGTGTTGCCAGACTTAGTATTTTTAATACTATGCCGTTGTTTTACCCGCACCTATATTTCGACAAAGTGTCTTTCTCAGCACTTTTTAAAGTGCAGGAAGTCTTAGTTTTTGAAGTACTACTGAGATTTCAATAGATAAAAATATTATTAAATATACTATGTCCAAACTGTTCTTGTGAAAAATTACCAGCCTAAGAATTTTAAGTCCGAGGTCTGGTAACGCTGGGAGTGGGGGAAGGTAAGTAATTATTTTTTTTAAAAACCAGTTTAAACAATTGTTGAAACTGAATGTGGCCTCGGAAATTCACTATCCAATTCAATCGATCACCAATTTACTGGAAGCAAGTTTACTGAAGTTTCTTGGCTTCGCTAATCTTTCCAGTTCACGAGCAATTTCTCGTCCGTGCAAGTCTCATTAAATTCATAACTTCAGCGTCGCTGGGGAACATTTCTTAATCTGAAATCAGACGAGTATCTCTCTTTCTAGTGGTTGGAAAGGCAGAGAGAATTATGTTTGTCTTATTTTTCCTTTTCATCTGGAGATGCTACAGATACACCATGATGCTCGTTTCAGCCGCCATGTTTTTCAATGTGATAAGCAGAACTCTTATCATTCGGGCGAACTACTTCTGTTTCTTGGCGTGTTTTTTTTCCCCACTTCAGTTCATGTTTGACTTGATTTCATCTTATCTTCTCTTTATCCGGCTAAGTAGTGTATTTTAGTCAAATATATGTACATTAATTTTCGGCATTTTGTATTCCGGGTTGTATTTGTGAGTGAGTCTGTTTTTATTATATTTGCTGTGGGACATTACATATCTTGTCAAGTTTAGGGCTGGACTTGTACTTTATTTTTATTTGGAGTATTTTGAAAGTATTTTATGTATTTTCAATATGCAACGACCTTCTACTTTTGATGTTAAGTAGCCTCTTATGTTAGGTTATCGGGGCCAGTTTAAGAAAATTCTGAGTTGTTTTACTGCGACCCTAGATAAAATTATAAATTAAAAAAAAGTGAATTTTACATTTATTTCAAAAAAGTAAAAGTACCCTTCGCAAAATTCTGTGTGTAAAAAACATATCTTTATAAATGAACAGTCGTTAGGTATTTTCTAATGTAATTTTTTCTTCTTTAAAACAACCAATTGATAGACATTCAAAGATACTTCAAATTTGAAAAACTACTGTAAGCTGAAAAATATTGCGTTTACCCTGTACAGTACAGTTGTAGTTAAAAATAATCATTAAATTCAAAACTAAAAAAGGAAACCGTCAACATAAGTTTAAAAAAGCTAGTTAGTTGCAATATAATAACATATCGTGTTGAACATCATCAACTTCTTTTAAACCCAAACTAGATGGAAATATGGGCCATTTTCTCTTTAAGTTTGAAATTATACTGCGCTCCACCCCGCTAATGAAGTTTTAACGTTTGCTTTCCCGCCCTTGAACTCATTTCACTTCTTCCAAAAAAGAACACAAACCTCTGCCGTGTCGTGCCTCTTAAAAGGTCCTGTCGTGTCCGCTTAATGTCGAATGTCAATTTTCGTCATGCCTTGAAGGTTTGGAAAGTTTCTGGATTCGATTCTTCTGCTTGTTCTTGGTTGGAATGGCTGTACATTCACGCGGTTTATTCGGTGGGAACTGTTTCGAATTTTGAAATGCGTGATTGTGTTTGCAGGTTGAGCTAGATCGATTGAAATATTGATTAAAGAATAATACTGGACCTTGGTAGGGAATGGGGTCATTGCCAGTTATGAAGTTTAGCAGCACCCACATGCATATAACCACTGAATAATGGTATCTTGTGGTTGTTTTATGAGTTCAGAGA
The DNA here is from genome assembly GCA_963978545.1 of Linyphia triangularis. Lineage (NCBI taxonomy): Eukaryota > Metazoa > Arthropoda > Arachnida > Araneae > Linyphiidae > Linyphia > Linyphia triangularis. The sequence continues at coordinate 19,428,461 of OZ021727.1, forward strand.
ATGATTTTTGTATTCTGTTTGCTCGTACCATTTTTAATTATGTAAAAACATTTCTAGGTATAGAAATGGTGGGAAACTTTTGATTTTTAATGTCACCATCTCAACAATATATTCGCAGCTGAAATATTACTTCAAAACATTTTACATTTTTATCTTGTTTAAGAACAAGAAGATCATTCTGCTTTGACTGTTATTTGATGAAAATGACAACTTTTAATTCGAAACTAAATCTTGAATAATGGCTGGTTTTCGTCTGTAGTCCACCAGGTAGGGCGGGCATGATACAGTTGAGCAGAAATACTGAATTCAGCTTTTTTGAGCGGAATTTCAGTACTTTGAATGTAGCTTAACATTTTACAAAACTGGATTTAAATATATATTCACCTGTTTGTCAATGTAGTACTATTGTTTGATGTTTCATTTTCGAAATTTTTTGAAAATTTGATGGTTTTTTTTGTTGCTGGTTTTCATCGCTATCATGTGGAAATTAACTTTTTTTTTTTGTATAAGAGTTGTATCATGTCTGATGGTGGCAATGGAACGTGTGCACTGTGATTGGCTAAAGGAATAAGAAAATTCGAATTTGTATTTAAATTTTTATTGTGATTGGTTACAAGGAAATCACAAGTGTTGCCACACAATAGATTCCCATTCAAAATAACGCCTTTCATATTATTCATTGCTGAAGGAACTTTATCTAATTTTATAAAATCCTTCTGTTAATTTTTTTTTTTGTTCTGTCCGAAATATTATCATCTTACATATTATCAATTATAGAATTTCCGCTTTGGGCAGCTATTTTGTCGACAAGTCATCATTATCGCTTTAAGTTTACGTTTCGATTGCGTTGTTCGAAACAAGGCTTGGAATCAGTAAACCAGCACGTGATTGACCATAAGGTTCGGAACACCAGCTATTTATAGCTCCAAGGAGAATTGCGGAATGTACTTTTATACCTTGCCACCGCCTTTAAAGTTACATCGTTAGTTAAAAATGTGTATTTGTGTTTTTATTTGGAACACCATTAGTCTGAGGACATTTTCTATAGATCTTTTTATATTTGTAAATTTTGTTTGAAAAATGACCGATCGTCTAAGAATTTATTTTGTTATTGGTTCAAATATTTCAAAATGAAATAAAGATTATTTTAAGATTAAAATTCTAGAGTTGCGTTATTTTGCTGCCATAGGTTAAGAAGATGACTTTGGTAATCTTTTTTTAAAATACTGTTTCTGACTGTTGGTCTCCAAATAAGGAAATAATTTTTTTCGATTTTCTGAGGGCTTTTTATTTGAAATGAAAATTAGTATTCCCTTTCTAAGTATTAAAATTTGTATTGAACTCATATTTATAAATCGGATTGAGGGTTATTCTTGAATTCTGAGATAATACTTATTTTTGCGCAGTAACCAGAAAAGCTTGTACGGACTAGCCTGTACCACATATTATGCACACATAAAGAGATATGTTTCAGTTGTAAGTTTGCAGCGCCACTTTCGCAATTACAATGTACAGGCTGGTGCCTAAATAATTCTTTATGAATACTATATTTCCGTGTAAAGTTAACCTTTATTTTGTACATTGGTCTTTAAAACATTGGAAATTTGAATTGAATCAAATACCGAAAAACTCTTTTCTGATAAAAAACCTAACTCTTCTCCCTGTCCAACACTTGGCTGTAAAAAGGGGTTAATGGCTTCTTTAACACGCGCTGCTTTTTGAAGAAAGATCGTTCTTGAAGCGCCTTGTCACCAAAATAAATAATAATTAAAAAAAAAAAGAAAAAAAAAAGAGCACTGGAGGTGTTCTGTTTTTAAAAAGGGTGAAAGGTCGCGGAGATGTTTCCTTCGCAGTTAAATCACAGCCGCACGTGGCCCTGTCGCGGCAATTCCGTTTCAGGGAAACTAGTAGAGTTGGCCACTTTTGGCGACTCATCGCTCTTTGTCTGCTCAATTTAATTGCGGGGCGTTTCCTTATTTCATTAAGAGTTTTTGCGGACAATTATGTCACTGTACTAATGATAATTTTATACAATGGTTATGCTCTACAGAGGTTAACATTCGTAGTCAAAAGTAGACGCGTTGCTAACGAGCTGTATACCAAATTGAAGGTTGAATTGAAATGGTAGAAGCACTTGGAAATTTGACTGAAGATAGTTATAGGCTTTGCAGTTAATATATTGTAACAAAATATTACCTTTCTTTTTTTTTCACACAATATTCTTACCTTTGCTCTGTGTGTTAGGTTTGGCTGCGTATTTTGTCCGATATATTCTATACAAAATATATTGCTATATTGTATAGATTATCAATACACTTGTATGTATTTGATAAAGTTCTATTTATTGTCAGTTATTAAATGCCCAAAACTCATTTCTGAGTTCCGATTTGATGTAGCGTTTGTAGAAGCAGCCATTTAGCGACCGGTCTGTCACAGTTGAATTTATTTTTTGCTAACGATTCATGATATTGATTAAAAAAAGGGGGAAAAAAAAAAGTCCATTAATTTTTTTACCTTCATTGTTTTTTTAAATGACACTGATTGTTCGCTCATTAATAACTTACCCATAAAAAAGTTTTTAATGTAAATCCTTTATATGCATTTTCAATTTTAATATTCATAACAAAGCGCCTTTTCTGTTACCAGCGTGTGTTTGGTGTCCATCTAATTTTAAATATTAAAAACATTTTATCACGAAAATATGCGGTACTACTACTTTACAAAATCTATATATTTAATAGGCAATACGTTTTTTGGGGTTAGTCCGTCCGCCTAAACTGCTCAACCAATTTCAATGATCAAGGTGTCATTTTAAAGGAAATAAGCTGTAGATTTGCCAAAACGTGCCAAAATAATTTATTAACACTTTATTAATTAGTTAAATTTCAATATTTTTCATCGTTAAGCTACTACAAAGCCTCAATGATTTTGAATATATGAATGGCAACATCCTTACTTATGTAAACAACAAACCCGCTGCTCGGGGGTTCAACCAACCAATCAACCGTTGCTAATTTTAAAGCTATCCTTACGTATGTAAACAACCAAAACGTTACTAATTTTAAAGCTCTTTTTAAACTCTTCGTTTCAAAGTTATTTTTTTCTGTTTTTCTGAAGCATTTTTGTATTAGAGTAATTATTATTTTGAAGTATTTCTATCCAGAAAATGCCTCGCGTTGGATGTCGTTCTCTAACGGGGCGACTTATCAGAATAAATAAAAGATATTGGGACTTCAATGTAAGGGTTTAAGTTAATGAAGTTTTAAGTCAGAATGTTGGCGGATAGTATATTTAACTTTCTATTATGAAACTTGCAATTTGGGTATTTTCTCTATCAAGCCTTACATTAAATTTATAAAAATTTGGTTACATTTTTTATGGCTGGCAAACCTATTCGAGCGCAGCAAGATGTTTTAACCACAAATTTGAGTGGCAAAGCCGCTCAATCCGAGCGCAGCGAGGCGTTTGGGGGTTGGCGAGCGTTAGCGAGCAGGGGGCGAAGCCCCCTAGTTTATTCATTAAAAAGGAATATGAATTTAAGCATTCACATTCAAATATCTGTTATTTATTCTGATTAAAACAATTTTATTATTTATTTATTGAAACATTTTTGTCAACCGGAAAGAGTTTCATCAATGGTCGGTGAAATGCTATTTAAGCGCGATTGGATGACGGCAAGTTGTTTTTTTTTTACGACTTTTTAGTGACAGTGACTTTTTAATGGTTTCGACCACTTTTTAGTGACAGTCACAGCCGCCAAAATTTGATAGAATGCATCATCATCGACTTCGAGTCTATCTGCCAAGTTTCAGCCCGAGTGGATGACTATAAGGGGGTTTATTAGGCCTCAGCAGATTTCCACCATCGACATACCCACCCCATCACCCACCTATACACATACAGATAAAATCGAAGTTAATCTAAAGGATTTAAAAATAACTATGTACACCAATCCGTTTTTTCTTTCTTTTTTTTAATGAGTTTTTGCGTATAGGCGTCATGCTATTTTATATGTCGTGAAAACTCCACCAAATAGCCGATTCAACTAAACGATTTGCTATGCTAAGTGAGTGTCGTTTTGTATCCTTTTTTATTTCCCGACGTTTTCAGGGATCATTAGTGGTAGAAGAACGATAAGTACTTATGCCAAAATCAATTTATTAATTCAAGTACATTTTGTTTTCACATTTTCCCTTGACTTTTGGTAGCCCTTTGGCGGTTAAGATAGATTAAATTCAACGTTTTTTATAAAACTAACCCTTTGAAACAATGTTTTTTAATGATAAATCCTTTATGATTTGCCGATTTTTATGTGCAGTTTGCATTGAATTTTTACTTTCAATTACCCATTTGCTAATATAGGGTAATGAAAGAATTGTTTTCGGTTAAAAAAAATCTTTTTTTACATTTCTCCACGATTGGGAAATTCTTACTTCAAAAAAGTGATCCAGAAAAAATGTGTGTCTGCTTGTGCGTGGTCAGCATAACTCCCAAATGAATTGACATACGATGTTCGTGTTACCCCAAATTTGCAGGGCCGACCAAACGGTATAGTTGTTAGTGTGCTAGCTTCTAGAGCCGCGAGGTTGCGGGTTCGAGTGCCGTGTTAGGCATGGGTGTTTGTAAATGTATGTTGGCTTGTCTAATGACGAATGTTTCGGCGCATCATAGCCCTTGTGTTGTTGACGGCGCTAGATAATCTGAAAACAACCAACCAATCAAATTTGCAGTCCGAAGTCACCGAAATTTTATTTTATTTTTTAGTTGTAATTAACTTTTGCCACACCTATACAACCTTCAGTTATGACAGTTTTCCTTCTTTTGGAGGATTTCCTCCTTTTTTTGTTTTTTATTTAACATTTTCCTTCTCTTTGTCTCTGTTTCGAGGATCCACATTTTTCTGTTCTGAACCAGTTTTTCTTGCAAAAGGTATACTTTTCTTTATGTCTAAACAAAAGATTTTCCCTCTCAGCTCTCCTTTCCTCACAGATTACTTCACAAGCTCCTAATATTTGAAGTGTACTTATTATATAGTATGAGAAATGTCATTGTATCTTTATTAAATTCATGAATCATCCTTCCTGCATATTTTTTGTTGAATTTTTGTGAATTCCTTCCTCGAGCTTTTTTTGAAAAATTCTTGAATTTCCTCCTTTTTGCTCTCTGATCACTCTCTTCCCTGAACCTTACAAATTGAAGGGATGTCGGTTAATCTTTTTTTTTATAAATTCTTCTCATTTCGATTTTTGGTTTGTTTAATTTGAGATAGAAAGTCCCGATTTCAAGAATTCGATTTTGGTCAGTACCATGACAAGGATTGCGAATATGCCCTTTTGTTCTGTTTAGATTGATGTTTAGAATTGACTCTGATTCTATAAGTTGCAATTTTAAAACAGTGTACTTAGAAATGAATAAAACCCACAAGTAAATTGCATGCTTGTCACATCTCCGAAAACGCGAGCAGAAGAAATGGTGGCTGCTGCAGGTTAAATCCATCGAGACAACGCTATCTCCTTGTTGGTGTAGCATGGACGTGTTGAGATTGGTGCTATACCATCAGGTGTTGGTGCCTCGTCTTCTGACCTAGACCAAAATTACGAGACTTGAAGGTGAATGTTGTGGCTGTAATGTTACAACGCAGTACGGCTCTCTTGGGTTTTTTTTTTTTGTTTTGTTTTGTTTAAACCGGGTTTTCTGTAAAAATCCTTTCTAATTACTTGGATACATATTTATAAATAAAATTGGACTGTAACTAGAATAATTAATGCTCAAATAAGTATTAATATTCCTTCTGAAAAATGATTTAATCTAAATAAACTGTTGCTACTTACGTGGACATTCAAATCATAATTTTAATGTTTTATTGAGGAATACTATTTTTAAATTTAATATATAGGTACTATGGTAATTGTTTACGACATAATACATGGAATGTTGCTCTTAGATTCATCAGTAATGGTGATAACTTATTCAAAATATTTGTAAGATTTAGAAATATGTTGCTAAAACACAAAACCTTTATTTTAGAAACAAATTTAAAATGTGGGCTATAATTTAAGTTGAATTCATAATTTTGTTTCCTAAAAACCTATTGTTCTATAGCATTCGTATAACTTTTCATTTACAAAAACATCCCTCCATCATGTTTTTGTACCAAGAATATTTCATTTAGTGAATTATTTTCTTTAAAAATAGAAAGATAAAACAGTCAACCGAAAGCTTTGACTTTAATATGTTTTAAAATCAAATTTTAAATACGTAAATCCGCCTAGTTGGTTTTGAACTACAGACCTCCCATTTTCTAGGGCCCTACGGTAATGAAATGTTCAAATGAGCTTTATTTCGGATTTTCATCCTCAGATTATTTTGTCATGGTAGATTTTGCACGTATGCTTAAAATAGCTCGACTTCTTATGCACCCGGTTTTGTAATGGAATAAGAAGCAGTTTCCCTTCATTAATTTCCTCGCTGGGGAGTTTTAAATGCATGCTCGGTAAAATTTAACGAACACCCTATATTCTGATTATTACCATCGAATTATTCGTTTAAAACCAATCCTTCCAAAAGCTGCAACTGATGACTTCAAAAACCTTTCTCCATAGTGGATTATCGTTCTCCACTACAACGGATTAGAATTCAATCCGTTTGGAGCTGTTTTATGTGCTGTGAAATGATATGCAGCTGTTGTTATGAGCGATGTTCGAAACGCAACCTTGACGCTGTAATTGGCCTATCGCTAATGGAACGAACGGATGATGGAAGCTCGGGAATAATTAAGTCTGAGCAGTGTGGGAACGGATGGATGGGTTGGGTATATTGGGAATAATGGGGATTGTTGCCCGATTTTGTTCGTTCGGGAAATTTGCTATGCATGTTTTTTAAATTGTAGAAATTGATTGTGTTTTATTTCGGTACTTCTGGAAATAAATATTCTGGAAGTGTGGCTCGACGACAGTTCTTGTGATTAAGGGAGTCCGGTACCGAAAATAAAAAAAAACTTTATTTTTGTACATTTTTATGTAAAAAATTTTTCTTAAGTATTAGATACTTTTTATATATCTTTGAGATAATGTTTTTTTTAAATATTGTGTTTAGTTGTTTTTAAAAAAATTAAAAACCAATGAAAATCTATAATAATTGATGTTTGCGTATTTTGATATAAGTCAAGAATTTTTTTTTTTTTTTTTTTTTTTTTTTTCAAAGTGAAAGCTTTCTGTAATACATAATTATATAAAGAAAGTTTTGTCTTCACAGAATTTTTATAGGTGAATTAGAAATTTTTAAAAAAATTCTCAAAGTTAAAATATTGAAATTTTTTCTTTCTTTTATGTAATTCTTTACGCTAAATGTTATATTTTAAAACACAATTAAAAAAATAAAATTCTGTGTAGACAAAATGTTTAAAACTATATAAATTAAATGCTCCAAAAATTTGAATAGCCAACTGTTAATGGTTCTGGAGATATATCGATTTGAATATGGCAACATCTGTGAAAAATACTAGTGCTCGAAAAACGCACTTTAAGCAGACGCTTCAAGGCGTTACGCCTAATAGTGATGTTTAAGTCACAGGTAATTTTGTGGCGTTCTAATCACCTGAGGAATAAGATAAAAACATCATTTTCTTCAGAAATGTATGAACTAATTTTTAAAATCAGAAAAAAAAATGTGATTTTTGACGAAATTTCGGTACTGGACCCCCTTAAAAAACAAATCTAATCAAAATATTATTACAAATTTCTTTGTTAAACATCTTTAAATTTATATCTTTTTAAAAATCTTTTATTTTAACTTCTATTTTGTGTGTATGTTTGTCAATGGTGGGAAAATCTGTGGATACCTAATTAACCCATTTGCCGTCATCCAATCGGTCTGAAATTTGGCAGATAGATTCGATGTCGATGATCTATCTGCCATTCTATCAAATTTTGCTGAAAGTCACTGTTACTAAAAATTCGCTTTTTACGGATTACTAATAAACCAACTTGTCGTTCAATCTCATTAAAATAGCAATGAACTGATCATTGAAGAAACTCTTTCCTGTTGCTAAAATTTATTTTAGTAAATAAATAATAAAATTGTTTTAATCAGAATAAATAAAAGATAGTTGGATATGAATGCATAAATTATATTTTTAATGAATAAATTTTGAAAAGTAGTTTACCGCATATTTTGCTGATATAAATGATGCTTGCATCTAATTTTAAATATTAAAAATAAGCATACTCTGGCAACAGAAACGTGTTAATGAATATAAACATTGGTAATGCATATAAAGGATTGACATTAAAAACTTTGTTTTTATGGGTGATATTATTTTCTATTTACATTTGCTGTTATTATTTTTTAAGTATATTGCGATTATCATTACATTTAACTTTTAAGAAATTGTAAAATAAGTACCACTCGTCAAATGATCACTATTTTCGCGTATATTCGCTTCAAATTTTAGGCTGTTCTGAATAGTGGTTCTTTGTTTGCAGCTTTTTGAAGGTTGAACTTTTATTATAATCCTGTATATTTACTTTAGAATTGTTTTTTAATACTAATATCTTAACTGCAAGCGGTGGTGTAAAAATAAATTAAAGGTTTGGTTTGTTATCTCTATTTCCATAAAAAGTATTCTCGTGCAATAAAAAACTATTTCAATTACATTTTGTTAAAATATATTTGTAACAGTATTAAAAGGAAAACAAAAACTATATTCAAGTATTTTTCAGAAATTTATTGTACAGTAATTTTTTAATCACGTGAATGGTAGTCGGGCAAAATCTTATAAGATTTAAGTAGTACTTAAGATGGACACTTTACAAGCCCCCCACCTCCCTCCAACCCTTTTCCAATTATTTATATTTTGCGTTTCTGGTGCTTTTGAGTTTCTTTTTAACAAAATTTTAAATATTATCGAAAAAAAAATTTGAGAACAATTGAGGGCTTGAGTAGCAAAAGGGACCAAATAACTTTTCTTAACTTTTGAGAAAATACACTTTCAAAGTTTTTTTTTTATTCATATTGATATTCTATAAAAATTATTTGTTATTTAAATATTAACCTCTGGAATGAAGATATCACTAGTTTTTGTAGAATTTAGTATAAATAAGAGATTTTAAAGTGTATTTTCTCAAAAGTTAAGAAAATTTATTTGGATTGCTTTGTTTCTCAGGCCCTCAATTTATATGAATCTTCAGTTACAACTTTTTAAAGGTTCGTTATCTAACTGAATTATTATTGCTGTTGAAAAAATTTACAATTAGACACATGCTTTAAAAGAAAAAAGAAAAAAAAAAAAAAAAAAAGTTTTTTTTTTACAATGACAAAAGTTGACCCAATTTTTTTTAAAGAATTTCAATTTCTTAAAATTTAATTCATTTATATAAGCAAAATGAAACAAGTTATGGTCTAATGAATAGCGTGTTTCAATATGTATTTCAAATTTGAAAAATTAAGAATAGATTAAAATTTTTAATGAGAGTCTTTATTGTATGAATGATGGCTTTCGAGTGGGAAATGGTCGCCAAATTTAATTGCCATCCACAGCTATCTTGGATCTTGATAAATGGCAACGAAAGTTTTTTTAAAAAAAAAAATAATATAGAAACTTTTGGGAATAGTTTTTCCTTCAAAGAAAACTTTTTTGTTGGTATACTCTTAAGAAAATCCATCCTTTGCATGTTTAAAAAAAAATCTCAGCGTTGTATGTGTGAAGTTATCATTATAACTCGGAAGAAAAGAACTAACTTCGGAAGAAAAAGAAAAGTGGAAGTTGAGGATGTTTGTGTGCATAACACGCAATTATTCAATTATTTTCCACTTATGAAATCTCTGAGCAAACTAAACATCCTCGTCTCTGTTGAAGAGAAATTCGTTATGCTTTGCTAAATTCGTTTTGTGTTTAGTTTCCAACAACTAAGTTTTCTATTGCATCTGTATACTGGACACATAGATGGTTAATGTTGAAAGACGATACTATTGCGCTTAGTGTTAACTTGACTCCTTCCAAAATTAAAGAAATTCGGTTTGTTAAAAGACTACGTAAAAATGACAGATACTATTGCGCTTAGTGTTAGCCTAACTCCTCCCAAAATTAAAAAAATTCAGTTTGTTAAAAGACTACGTAAAAATGACAGATACTATTGCGCTTAGTGTTAGCCTAACTCCTCCCAAAATTAAAAAAATTCAGTTTGTTAAAAGACTACGTAAAAATGACAGATACTATTGCGCTTAGTGTTAGCCTAACTCCTCCCAAAATTAAAAAAATTCAGTTTGTTAAAAGACTACGTAAAAATGACAGATACTATTGCGCTTAGTGTTAGCCTAACTCCTCCCAAAATTAAAAAAATTCAGTTTGTTAAAAGACTACGTAAAAATGACAGATACTATTGCGCTTAGTGTTAGCCTGACTCCTTTCAAAATTAAAAAAATTCAGTTTGTTAAAAGACTACGTAAAAATGACAGATACTATTGCACTTAGTATTAACCTGACTCCTTCCAAAATTAAAGAAATTCGGTTTGTTAAAAGACTACGTAAAAATGACAGATACTATTGCACTTAGTATTAACCTGACTCCTTCCAAAATTAAAGAAATTCGGTTTGTTAAAAGACTACGTAAAAATGACAGATACTATTGCTCTTAGTGTTAGCCTAACTCCTCCCAAAATTAAAAAAATTCAGTTTGTTAAAAGACTACGTAAAAATGACAGATACTATTGCGCTTAGTGTTAGCCTAACTCCTCCCAAAATTAAAAAAATTCAGTTTGTTAAAAGACTACGTAAAAATGACAGATACTATTGCGCTTAGTGTTAGCCTAACTCCTCCCAAAATTAAAAAAATTCAGTTTGTTAAAAGACTACGTAAAAATGACAGATACTATTGCGCTTAGTGTTAGCCTAACTCCTCCCAAAATTAAAAAAATTCAGTTTGTTAAAAGACTACGTAAAAATGACAGATACTATTGCGCTTAGTGTTAGCCTGACTCCTTTCAAAATTAAAAAAATTCAGTTTGTTAAAAGACTACGTAAAAATGACAGATACTATTGCACTTAGTATTAACCTGACTCCTTCCAAAATTAAAGAAATTCGGTTTGTTAAAAGACTACGTAAAAATGACAGATACTATTGCACTTAGTATTAACCTGACTCCTTCCAAAATTAAAGAAATTCGGTTTGTTAAAAGACTACGTAAAAATGACAGATACTATTGCTCTTAGTGTTAGCCTAACTCCTCCCAAAATTAAAAAAATTCAGTTTGTTAAAAGACTACGTAAAAATGACAGATACTATTGCGCTTAGTGTTAGCCTGACTCCTTTCAAAATTAAAAAAATTCAGTTTGTTAAAAGACTACGTAAAAATGACAGATACTATTGCACTTAGTATTAACCTGACTCCTTCCAAAATTAAAGAAATTCGGTTTGTTAAAAGACTAATTAAAAATGACAGATACTATTACGCTTAGTATTAACCTGACTCCTTCCAAAACTAAAGAAATTTAGTTTGTTAAAAGACTACGTGAAAATGACAGATACTATTGCGCTTAGTGTTAACCTGACTCCTTCCAAAAATAAAGAAATTCAGTTTGTTAAAAGATTACATAAAAATGACAGATACTATTGCGCCTAGTAACCTGACTCCTTCCAAAATTAAAGAAATTCGGTCTGTTAAAAGACTTAAGTAAAAATGACAATGTCCGCAATATTAGATATGAGGCTTGTTTGTTGTGTGTACAAAGCTACACTAAGCAATTTTCAATCCTTTATATTAACTTTGGTTTTGTTTGTATGTGGCTGCCGGGCAAGTCTGCTTAAGCATAACTATCCCACTTACCGTCATCTGATCGGGTCGAAACTTGGCAGATAGATTCGATGCCGATGACATTGCATTTCATCCAAGTTTCGGAAGCTGTTTCGTCACTAAAAGGTCGCTTTTACACACGTTTCTATAATCGTTTTGGATTTGGTTGTATTCAGATTATCTGGCGCCGTCAGCAACACGGGGGCTATAATGCGCCGAAACATTCGTCATTAGACAAGCCAACATACATTTACAAACACCCATGCCTAACACGGGACTCGAACCCGCAACCTCTCGGTCTAGAAGCCAGTACGCTAACCACTATACCATAATCGTTTTGGAATACCAATAAATTCCATTTAACCGATCATTCCTGAAACTCTTTCCTGTCGTCAACAATGTTTTAGTCAGAATAAATGAAAGATACTTGGACTTGAAAGCATACAGTTACATTCATTTTTAATAAATAAATGTTGAAATGTAGTAGTTTGATTTATATTTTGCTGATGGAGATGTTTTTAATATTTAAAATTATATGCAACTACCAAGCACACACTGACAACAGAATCGGCACTTTGCTAATGAATACAAAAACTGGTTCTTATTTTTTTTTTTATCAGCATATATTTAAGTTAAGTACAAAACTATGTGCTCATTTTATGAATATTACTGTAAAAGTTGTGATTTGCTTGCTTGGAACTATATATTTTACGACATCTTTTATAGATAGGATATATAGGAGCTTTTATAGATTTAGTAGTGACGCTCGATTATTCAAGGCGCCTCCCGCTCACACCGAAAAATACTAAAGAATTCTAAATCGGAAATTGAAGGTTCCAAAGGGAATACATTACATATACGTTAAAAGAAAACAATTTATGTCACTTCATTAGGTGATCTTTTTCGTACCTACTCGCCAAATGTCAAGGTGGTTATAGAAAGTAGTTTCTAAATGCACTGGGCTAGAAGATTGTAACATAGGGAGTATAGAGAATGTTCCTCACTAGGACTTCTTCCTAAAGGAATAGCCTGACACATACTGTGGGCTGAAGCATTATGTTTATGGCGCAAGGGCAGAGGCTGACAACTAGAGGTCGGAAATATCGATCAAAATAAATATTGATACTATATCGTTGCATAGAAAAAAATATCGATAAAATATCGATATATCGATAATTTTTTTTTTTTTTTTAAATTTAATTTTCAATTTTGCTAGAAACGAAGTTTTTCGGAGCAAATTTCTACTTTTCATGAATTCATACCAAAATTTTTTTAATAAATAAATTATAAAAATTGTTTTAATAAATAAATTATAAAAATTGTTTTAATAAATAAATTATAAAAATTGTTTTAATAAATAAATTATAAAAATTGTTTTAATAAATAAATTGTAAAAATTGTTTTAATAAATAAATTGTAAAAATCGTTTTAATAAATAAATTATAAAATCAATCAGAATAAATAAAATTCATTTGGATGTCAATGTATAAATTTAAAAAAGAGGAAATTTTGAAAAGTAATTTACCACATATTTTTCTGATTGAGATGTTTTTAATATTTAATATTAGAGGCAAATTCCAGGCACACGTTGGCAACAGAAACGGCGCTATGTTAATGACTACTAATAAATGATCTCATCTTTCCATTACATTATGTTTCCTTTTTGGTTAGGGTGCCATTTTAAACTGTTTCTCAGCTAAGTCTTAACTTTAGTTTTGAAGTTTCTGAAAAGGAAATAAAGAAAATCGAAAAAACACATGGAACCACAAAACGATCATTCAAAAACTAAAAATGTTTGAAAATATCGATATATCGGTGACTTGTATCGATATTTTTTTTTTAAATATCGTCGTATCGATATATCGCTGACTTCTTCTGACAACCCCTCTAATGAAGCAGTTCTCTTATTGTATATGTCTGTATTGGAGCTGTAAATCTATTTAGAAAATGGCCGATCGAACGGTATAGTGGTTAGCGTGCTAGCTTCGAGACCGCGAGGTTGCGGGTTCGAGTCCCGTGTAAGGCATGGGTGTTTGTAAATGTATGTTGGCTTGTCTAATGACGAATGTTCCGGCGCATTATAGCCCTCGTGTTGCTGACGGCGCCAGATAATCTGAAAACAACCAACTAATTAGGTTATGATTCCTGCATCTATGCACTCACTCTGACCAATTCCGAATTCATTCACTCAGTATCCGAATCATCATTTCGTCATCTCCATCTCAAGATTCTGCCTTGATGACGATGCCGTGCGCGCTTCTTGTGCAGCGTGACGCCGTTTATCGTCTCAGAGACGCGTGATTCCTCTCATCATGCTATGGAAAGCGTGACCGTCACGCGCCATCGGAGGAACGATTCCGTCAGGGATGGACATCCCGTGTCGAAGGGGACACTCTCTTCGGAATACAAAAGATCATGCTCTTTTGCTCTTCTTCTTTGTTAACGGCGTCAAAAGTTTGGTTTGTTCTTATTTAAGCTGCCTTTAATCTTTCTTGGTGTTTGTATAAATGATGGTTGATAACTTATGAAAGATACATAGCAAGAGCAATAAGGCTGGTTTTTTTTTTTTTTTTTTTTTTTTTTTAATTCTTGTTCAATGGGGATTCGGTGCTTTAGGTTGGAGGGAATGAAATCTTTGTAAGAGTAATGTAAGATTTTACAGTTTTCCCTGAGAGGTGCCGCTGCGACTTTAAAAAAAAAATTTAAAAAAAAAAAAAAAAATGATTAACTTATTAAAAATGACTACTTTGAAATGGATAAATTGTGATTGTTTTTAACTTTTACCTTGTTTATTTAGATCATTTAAGGTATGTTATGAAATTTTCAGATTCTTTGGAAAATTATTTTTATGACTTTTAAGAAACATTAAGTGGAACCATAATCACAATTTATTCTACCAAAGAAAAACTGTAACTTTAAGATAAATCTTTCAATTGGTACCCAAATAATTATTTTCAGAAATTGCACCACTAAATTTTAAACTATAGTAATTTTACATTGTGTTGATGGTAAATAAACATAATTTAACCTACAAAAATATTTTGAGTAAATAATGTTTGATTAATTCAATTTAAATTTTTTTCAAATTTTTTTCGAAATGCTACTCCTTCCACAATTTTAAGTATTTGTCCATAAAATTTTTACAATTTATTCGTATTATAATTGTTACAATAGTTAGTATGGATTTGAAGATGCAAGCTATGGAAAGGGTTTTGTATGTTTTTACACTGAAAACAGCAGAAAAAGTTTTTTTTTTTTTTTTTCAAGCGTTCAACTTTTTAATTAAAAAAAAAAAAACTAATTATAGCACACCTTATTCCATATTAACTTTTGTTTATCAGATGTATATAAATACACTACAAAAATTTCCCAATCCTAACTAAATTTAGAAAAAAGCCTTAGGGATTTAAACAACACTCAAACTGAAATATAACGAATTGAGAAAAACAGTGTTAAAGATTTCTTTTTCAGCTTTGATAGTGTGAGAGGGTGTAGAAAATACAATATAACTTTTTATCTATCAAAGGTACAAGTATAAATTTTTGCATAGCTATTCCGAAAGTCTCCACATGATGGGACAAAAATTGAAAAATTTATATTTTTGTCATTTTTTGGGTACTATGTCCCCTTAAGCGATTTTGAGTTCAGGTCGTGTTTTCATAGTGTTTTGAACTACGAATGGAACCATCCATTAAGTGTCATTGACTGACTTTTTTATTTTTTGCCTCCAAAACTTGATAGAAAATTTTGTTATCGACAATGAATCTATTTGTCAAGTTTTATCTTGATTAGATGATTAAAGTGGGTTAATTATTATCAATCCGAAGATTTTGCCCGCCACAAATACAATCGAAGTTAGTATAAAGGATTTAAAAACTTTAAAATCGTAGGTTTTTTTTCTCCATAAGCCGTTAACCTCAACAGGGGAAAGTTTCAGTCATTAAATATCGTTAAATTGTACTCGCTTGAATATGATTTGGTATCTGGATCCAAAGTATGGTAATAGAAACCTATGTTAAAGCGGCATTTTAGTGAGAAAACCAAGACTTGATAGAATGCATTGACATCGACAACTAATCTATCTGCCAAGTTTCAGCTCGGTTGGATGATAACAAATGGGTTAATTAGCTCTACGTGATTTTCCCGTCAAAAGCAAACAAACAAAATCCAATTTAATATGAAAGATTTTGAAAAGAATGTATAAATGCTAATAATTAAAAAAAAAAAAAAAAAAAAAAAAACTATTTTTAGTTTTGGTTTCTTCAATTTCATACTATTATTGATAGAACGTAGTAGAGAAAATTTAAACGCTTCGGTGACTAATTTCGAACGTGATTGAGCATGTCGTTTTAGAACAGTGGCTTTTTTACCGACTATTTCAATCATCTCACAACTGACCTACTCGAAACAGAAACTTTCTTTAAACAAAACCATTGGTGCGTGTTTTCATTCTTTGTCTCCTCGACCGTCTCAAGTAAAACCAAGTCTGCGTCATCTCGCAGCCAACTTACACGTCTTTTAACTTCGGCCGTCTCGCTTTTACAAAGGCCGAGGAACGTATTTTCAGTCATCCATGCTTTGAGAATGTATGTGTTCACTGCATCGCTGGATTAATACATAAAACAGTATTTTATTTCTTTGGTCCTGTGAAGGAACAAGGATATATGGTTTTGCTTTGCAATTCTTTTTTTTCACCTGTTTATTACCACTGAACTCTAATAGACTCAGGGGCGACTGTAAGTTTAGCTACCCCATCGAACATCATTCTGAATTTTGTATAGAATGTGGTGAAAAATTAGTAGATTTCGAATCCACTGGTCTGCCTAGGCAAAAATGGCCGAAACTGTACAAAAATCGACTCTGAATGAGTTAAACTAAATCCGATTGCCAAATGTGTCACAACTTGCCAAAAAGTGTACCTACTTTTTCGTCTGGTAACCCACTGCACTTTGATTTTCAATGAGGAAGGACGCAGACGATTTCTGACCTCTGTTTCGGAAAACTTGCATATTTCAAAAGTAAGCCAAATTGGCGACATCAGTTACGTCATCAGTGACGTAATGTTTATTGCCAATTTGGCTCATTTTTAAAAGATGCAAGTAAGCCGTCGCCAGATATCTGAATCGTCTGCCACCTTCTTAATTGAAAATTAAAGAGCGATGGGTTACCATGTAAACAGGAATGCTCGTTATTTGGCAAGTTATGGCATATTTGGCTATCGTATTTATTTCAACTCATTCAAGGTCGATTTTTGTACAGTTTTGGCCGATTTAGCCTCGGCACACCAGCGAATTCGTATAATCTAGAAGTCCATAACCATGCACTATCCAGTAGTTGTAGTTGGAAAACAATCGTTCTTACGCTTGTTTAGAACGCGAATAAGATTAAGAAAAGTAAAAATTTAGGAATGCATCGTAAAAAAATACTAAAACACGTAAATTTGAAATATAATTTTAATATCGCTATACAACTTTCCATACTTTAATTGTTCTATAATTTTTTTTATTGCATCATTGCACGATAAAAATTACCATAGATATAGCACATTTGATGACTAATAAGTATTACGCTTGTAGTTTTTAGTGGAAAAATTAAGACGTACTATTAAGAATACATTGTACTAGTGGGGCGTAAGCAGCGTACGCATTTACGTTTGCTAAAAAAGAAATTCCCCTAGAATTGAATTACCTTTTTAAAAGTTCATCGTGAGTTAAATATTGTATTCTATTGTAGAGAGATTTAGCCTTTAACTGCTGCATGTGGTCTGACAGACCGCGAGTCATATTTTATGGAATGCTTCCATCCTCTAAAATAATTCCTCTTTGACTTTTATATTAATTTTTCCGTTACTATGTCTCTTAAACTTTAAACTGATGTTCACCAATTTGTTTGGAGCAGTATGGACCACTTGTTGCCCTCGCGCCAAAAACCATCGAACCATCCTATCACATGAGGTAAAGGTTAAGATTTCTTAGCATTCCCCAGCAAGCTTAAATTGCGATTTTCTCTTTTCTATTGTGCTGCTACCTATTGTATATCATTACAACTAAACAGTTTTTTGTTTCCCTTTCTGATTTCTTTTTAACTTTGATTTTCAGACAAATGACACAATGTGTAATTGTGAGTTGTTCGCCAGAAGCGGAGATAGTAGCCTTTAAGTTGATGCATCATTTATTCATTTTTGTTTTGTATCGACACAGTTCTCTCGCTCATTAAAAGTCATTAAAAATGCTTAATATTTTTTAACTTGTTTTCAAGGCCTTGAAAGTACTTGAAAATGCTTAGAGGTCCTTAAAAGTATTTAAGTTTGGCTGATGTTGTGTGCCCAACTGCAAAATTCATAAACCCGCGTGATCGCCACTTATCCTCACCGTATCAGAATTCTCCGACATATTTGTTACCCGCATCCACCAACTTGTAAGCCGACCAAACGGTATAGTGGTTAGCGTGCTAGCTTCTAGACCGCGAGGCTGCGAGTCCCGTGTTAGGCATGGGTGTTTGTAAATGTATGTTGGCTTGTCTAATGACGAATGTTTCGGCCCATTATAGCCCTCGTGTTGCTGACGGCGCCAGATAATCTGAAAACAACCAACCACCAACTTGTAACTTTTTTGATAGAATATAACTTTATTAAAAATTTATATATAGACATGAGGCCTGAAAACAAATTTTCAACGGTCCTTAAAAAGCATTATCTAGGTCCTTAAAAAGCATTATCTAAGGTCCTTAAAAAGCATTATCTAGGTCCTTAAAAGTCATTGAAAAGTCATTCTGTGATTTAAGTGGGAACCCTGAAAATATTGGGAACACTTTTTGGTGCATCCCGTATGATACCTCTGTTTTCTTGCAAGTGTCAAGCATTAAAATGTACTGCGAGGGGTTGCCATATTTGGCGTCGTATTTGATTCATGGGAAAAATGGGTTTGTCAGTTCTCTCCTTGTAATTACACGGGACACCCAGACGTCGCTTCTAGGCAGTTTTCGGGGAATAGGGGACGAAAACACGCGGTCTATTTTTGACGTTATCTCGCGTGTTTTGGGTTTTTCGTCCCCGGATTAATTGGGCCAGTGACTCATCTTGATTAGTTAATGATAGTGTTGGATGTGTTTTGCCAGTCATCGTTACCAGTGATGGCTCTGTTGCATCCAAAACAATGGAGATTAGAAGAATGAGGTTTTTTCCCCCTAGGGTTTTTACGTGTGTTGGTTTTATGGTTCCATCAGGTTTTTTTTTTTTAAAGAATTTTCCATTTTTTAAATCCTGTATATTAACTTCGATTTTGTGTGTTTGTTTATTGATGGGAAACGGAATCTATGAAGGCCTAATTAAACCCCTTGCCGTCATCTATTCGATCTGAAACTTGGCAGATAGATGCGATGTCGATGGCAATGCATTTCTATCTAATTATGGGGTTGTTATTGTCACTAAAAGGTCGCTTTTACGGAATACTAATAAACTAACTTGCCATCATCTAATCGCTTTGAAATATCATTGAACCCATCATTGATGAAACTCTTTCCTGTTGCCAATTTTTTTAAAGTAAATAATAAAACTACTTTAATCAGAATAAATAAATGATATTTGGATGTGAGATTCACGTTCACTTTTAATATAAACGCTGTTTGCTGCTCATTTTGATGATAAAAATGTTTTTTATATCGGCGCTGCGTTGATAAATATAAAAATTGACAATATAAAGGATTTTTTTTTTATAAAACTCTGTTTTTAGGGGTTATATTAATGGTTTATCTAATAATAATGGGTTGGAGATAGGTTTTCAGAGTAATTTTGTTTTTAAAACATAATATATATTGAGTACCTGCTATTCTACAAATACCTGTTTACTAAGTAATTTTTAAAGTTACACAAAGAAGCTCAATGCTTAAAGCTGTTCAAAATGTTTGCCGCAATGGATCGCGCATATTTCTCATGCAGAGTTTGTAAGATCGATAGACGTTGTTAAACTTTTGTTGTTGTCCATTTTTTACCGTGAAACCTTTCTACAGTGCAAGTGAACTGTCCATAGAATGATTAGCTGATGGAATTTGATTTGTTGTTTAAAAAAAAATCTAAGGGTTATAATTATATTTAGTGTAATTGTAAAACATTTTTGAATGTGTTACTTGGCGACAAAACAACATTGCACCTTCCTTGCATAGTTTATTTCGGAATTGTTCTTTAAGTTCGTTTCGTTTTTTTTTTTTTTTTTTGGCAAATAATCATATCTTTTCTACTAACATGATACGTAGAAGAGAAATGGTAAATAGTGTTTTATCTTTGCTATTCCACGGCTCCAATTTAGCCCATTTGCGTTGTTGGACTATAAAACGTATTGTACTTTTAATATTGAATTTTTGTTTTTAGAAAACTCACCCATTGAAAACAAAGTTTCTACTATAATTTCATTTTATTTGCGTTGTCAACTTTTATGTGCTATAGCAATTTACACGAGCAACTTAGCCATGCGACAATAGAAAAACGGCTTTTTTTTGTGTGTGTGACTTCCCCCGAAATTTAACGCAGAATACAACTAGCCGTTGTAAAAAAAGTAAAATGTTAAAGTAAACTGTTCGGCCAGAAAAAGTTACGAAATCCAATGTTTTCCGCCAAGCGGCCGTGTTTAATTTCTCTGGGGTATTTATACACAATGAACTAAATTGGTATTATTGAGAGGAATTCCCATAGGAAATTACTACTTTTGGCAGACTAGAGTTATTTCGATATAATCTCACTTCATATATTTGAGTAACTTTCTGCCCATTGGACTGAATTGAAATTAATTTCATAAATACTTATACTACCTAACTTATAAATACCTTGGATCACTCTCCATGTGCCAATTTTTAGCTCGATTGGATGACGGCAAGATATTAATTACTCACCCAAGAACGGGAATAGTATGTAAAGACTGCTTTTTAGTGACAAAATACCCAAAACTTGAAAGAACACATTGCCACTTCACCCAGTCTATCTGCTAAGTTTCAGCTCCATTGAAGGAGGGCAAGTTTGTTAATTAAGTCCACCGAAGGTTTATCCGCCGCAAACAAACAAAATCGAAAGTCAATGTAAAGGATTTAAGAGATAATCCTAGTAAGGATCATTCCCTATACTCGCTATGTTACAATCTTCTAATCCAGTGCATTTAGAAACTACTTTCTATAACCACCTTCACATTTGGTGAGTAGGTACGAAAGAGATCACTTAGTGAAGTGACATAAATTGTTTTCATTTAATGGCGATCTATTATAAATGAAAATTAAAATAGCAAAAGACAAATCCAGGTGGAGCCACTGCATATACATTGACGTAAGAATTTCAGACATAAAATAAAATATAGTAGATGTTGGTTTTCGAGTTTTTAATTTATGTAATTTCATTAAGGGGGACTTGGCACCCTTCAAACTTTTTTTTTATTATTTAAGCCTTTAAAATTATAATTTTTACATATTTGGAATTATTACTAAGTAAAAACTAAATTTTATTTGAAAAGTAGGGGTGTGGAACATCGCAGAACTTTCAGTTGCACTATAATACTGACGAGGAATTGTGTCATTCACCGTCATTACATTTTCATCATTCATTTAGAAAAAATGGCCAGTTTGGCGATATTTTTTGCGATAATTCTTCGATGGATCTAAAAAAAAAAAATGGTGATTTTGGCGATATACTTCACGATAATAGTTATATTATCCTTTATTATGAGTGCTCTAAATTTTCAAAATTTTAAATTAAAAAAAATAAAAAAATCATCAAATTTCAAATTCTACTTCTATATTTTTCATATTTCAATATTTTTTTCCTGATTCCGAAGGAGCTATTGCAGCAATGCTAAATTCTCCATAAAAGTAAAGTTTTCCCTGCAATGGACAATTCCCGCATTTTTTAAATTTTTTTTTTATTCAATTCTAAATGTTTCGAAAAGGCTATAAGACATAAAAATTTCTGCTCGATGCGCTTTTTTTTTTTTTTTTTTTTTTTTTAATTTGCGATCAAAATTACCTTGTTGGCGAGAAAACGACTTATTTCGTTGGCATTGAACTTGATGTAAAGAGATCTCAAACATCTTGGTCAGAATAAGGAAAAGGTTTCTAAGATTATAAACACGCAAAAAAAAAAAAAAAAAAAAATATATATATTTTTATTATTTTGTGTGAAAACAAGGTGTACCAAGTCCCCTTAAATGATCATATTTTTCAACATACTCACCAAATGTCAAGGTTTTTTAGAAAGTAGTTTCTAAATGCACTGGGCTAGAAGATTATAACATAGCGAGTATTGGGAAATGAACCTTACTAGGAACTTCTTAAGTCGTTGATTCAGAAAGTGTTCAGTGGAAAAAATTAATGACTTTCCGAGTCCAGTTCTCGAAGGGGTTCGATGGACTTTAATGCAATTATTCCGGGCCTTGATCTTGCCAGGGATTATTACGCAAATCGAACCAGCTTCCTGAATAGTGTTTGACTCCTGCCCATCAATTTCCGCTCTCAATTGATGGAAAGGAAATAACCTATTTCCTCTCTTCTAGTTCAAGCTCTGGAAATCGAGTGATCTCTCCGCGCACACCTTTTTGGAACTTATGGTCGTATAGATTACTTCCGGACTGTCCGATGTGGCGAATTTTTATAATAGACTGAGAGGCGACTGCAATTTTTGGACCCCATCGAACATCATTCTGAATTTTTTTATAGAAATTAGAGAAAAGTGAGTAGATTACGAATCCACTGGTCTGCTGTGGCAAAAATGGCCGAAACTGGTCAAAAATCGACTTTTAATAATTTGAACTAAATCCAATTGCCAAATGAGCCATAACTTGCCAAATAATGAGCATTTTTCTTTTATTTGGTAACCCTCACTCTTTAATTATCAATTAAGAAGGTTGCAGACGATTCAGAAATCTGGCGACGGTCTACTACCATCTTTTAAAAGGGAGCCAAGTTGGTAATAAACATTACGTCACGGATGAAGTAACTTATGTCGCCAATTTGCCTTTAAAAGATACAAATTTTAAAAGCCTGAGATCAGAAATCTTTTGCGCTTTTTCTCATTGTAAATCAAAATGCAGGGTTGCCAGACGAAAAAGTTTGTTCTCTTTTTGGCAAGTTATGACGTATTTGGCATTCGGATTTTAGTTCAACTCATTCCAAGTCGATTTTTGACCAGTTTCGGCCATTTTTGCCACGGCAGACCAGTGGATTCCTAATCTACTCACTTTTCTCCAATTTCTATAAAAAATTCAGAATGATGTTCGATGGGGTCCAAAAATTGCAGTCGCCTCTCGGACTATAACCTTCAAGTTTTCTTTAAATAATTAATCTTGGCTGAAATTGCATCCCATTGAACTCGGTGAGTAAACAACCGAAGAGCTGTTTACATTCCGAGAATGCCAATGTTATATTATTAATTTTAGTCGCTATGTTATTTAGATGCAGGTTTATTGGTGATTGCTGTTGTTCAAATATAACGTCTATAGTGGTAGATGCCGATATTTTTCTTGCTACTCAATATGGTTTTCGAAACATATTTTTGAAGTTTAAATGCATTCATATCGGTTGGGAAGTTAACCCTTTGCACTCCAGGCCTTTTTCGCGCGGAGGAATCAGCAACTCGAGACATTTTAGGTTCGACTGGTGTTTATGGATTTGCTTCATAGAAACTAAACACAGCCATTGGCCTTGCATCGAATTTCCGCATCACACCTAATGGTCCTCTCGTGGTTTGGCATCCAATCGTGTGGCGCCTGAGAGGCGCCACTGGATTTGCAAAGGGTTAAAGAAATTGTCAGGATAGTTTCATTTGTGTACATTTTTAAACAATCTCTGTGAGGTTTATTTTAATAATTTGATCACGATATCAGTCTAACTGAAAAAAAAACAACAACTAGGGGTGTAGAGCATCGCACAACTTTCAATTACACTATAATATTGGTCATTGCATTAAAATTTGGGTACTTACGTATTAACGCCACCGCAGCTACAGATTTGGCGGTTTTTAAGTGCCGCCAATAAAGGGCAATCTTGTTGTATTTGTTGTTTACGCACGCGCACGCTGTTTTATTTTATGATTTGTCGCAACAATTTTAGGTGTAGATTGGCGGCACTTAAAAACCTCCAAATCTGTAGCTCCGGTGGCGTTAATAGGTAAGTACCAAAATTTGATATGGTGTTATTTACCGTTTTCATATTTTCACTCATCAAAAAGGGCCAGTTTGGCGATATTTTTGGAAATAATTTTTACATGGGGCAAATAATAATGATAATAATAAAAGCGATATTGACGATGGTATTCAACAAATGTTACATTGTCCTTTCTTGTTCGTGAAACAGATGAAAACCAATCGTTGTTGCGCGATGTTCAAGGGCAGGGAGTTGTGTCGCGGGAGGCCGCGTGTTAAAGGCACTCGTTTTTTAACTTTTTACACGTTTATCACATTTCTACGTTAATTTTGGAGGTGGGGATGTTTAGAACACTTTAAGAGGCATTAGCACAGAGATTTTAATCAAAATCGTTAGAGCAGTTTTTTAACAATTGCTGGAAAACATTATTTTCCCATGGTTTTTTATGATTTCAGCCTTATGCGCCTCCTCGATTTTGACAAAAACTTTGAACGTCCCCCGCACACAAAATTTGAACATCGTAGGTCAAATTTGTTCGGGAATTATGTTAACCACGTACATACAGACAGACATCTTTTCTATACCACTTTTTTAAAATTAGGGTATTCCAAAACGAGGAGAAATGAAAAAAAAAAAAAAAAAAAAAAAATTTCTTTTTTTTTGACCGAATGGTTAATGACCGAACTTTCATTACCCTTTTGTAAACATATGAGTAATTGAAAGTAAAAATGTCTTAAATTTCTTTTTTTGTAAAATTTTAAAATTATTTTTATTTTTTGTTTTAATTCCCACTGTACGCTGTCATGATAAGCATATGCTGAAGCTGTGTCCTTCTATGGCTGCACCATGAACAATTCAATGTCAAAACTATAAACTATTTACATTCCTCCCTAAATATTTGCCGATTTGGCGTTATTTTTATTTGTTAAACATTGCAAAAATATCACCTTCTCCCATAATTGGCGAGTTTTCTTTTTTTCAATACTCTCTTTTACCAAAATACATTGGAAGATAAATTTCAGATTTTCTCCAGACATTAGTTATTTTTAATAATAATCGGGTGTGTGTATGATAAATACTTGCCGAATTTTATTGTCATCTTCTAATATCAGGTATGAAAATGATAACAGAAATACGCCCCTCCATCTCAATCGTCTCATCCAATCACTAAACACGCTTTTTTCCGCCTCGTCTCGCGAGTTTATCCACATTCTCTCTCTTTATTAAAAAAATCGTTTGCGTGACAGTGCGTCTTCCGTCTCGGCCCCATGACCACCCCATTAATAATAATTCTTTTTAACAGAAGAGAAAAGGTCACTTACTTTCCATTCTTTTGTGTCGCCAAACGATAATATATTTTGTCGTCTGCTACTGTTTACGTGGGGGAATGCGTCGCGTGTCATTTCCGAATTAAAGGATGCTCTGGATATTTTCAGAAGCACTCCCTCCCCCTCCCCCTCTACTATCGTCTGTCGCGGTGGTACCAGTGGGGCGTTTATCTTGTGGTTTAGTGATCCCTTTCGTGTTTGAAGAGCTGTTTTCCAGTCCCAAGAAGAGGTGGTTTGAATGAGCGATAGACTGGATTTTATAGAATCGGTAGAGGCGATGGCTATGAAGAGACCAAGTGTCTGTTTTCCGGGTGTTCTTCTATTCAAGATGCAAATGCTGGAATTTCCCCCCTTAAGATAAAGTCCTAGTAAGGATTATTCCCAATACTCGTTATGTTATAATCTTATCGCCCAGTGCATTTAGAAACTACTTTGTATAACCACCTTGAAATTTGGTGAGTATAGGTACGAAAATGATCACTTAACGAAATACATCATTTCAAAACTCGAAAATAGGTCCCAGTATATTTTATTTAACATTTGAAATCCTTACCTATGCATACATGTACTAACTCCACCTGTTTTTGTTTTTTGCTATTTTAATTTTCATTTATAATAAATATACATTAAATAAAAACAATTTATGTCATTTGATTAAGTGATCTTTTTCGTACCTACTCACTACAGGGTTCCCACGGTCATTGAAAGTCATTAAAAGTGCTTAATATTTTGTAACTTGTTTTCAAGGCCTTGAAAGGGCTTTAAAATGCTTAGAGGTGCTTAAAAGTGCTTTAAAATGCTTAGAGGTGCTTAAAAGTGCTTTAAAATGCTTAGAGGTGCTTAAAAGTGCTTTAAAATGCTTAGAGGTGCTTAAAAGTCATTGAGAATGCTTAGAGGTCCTTAAAAGTCCTTAATTTTGGCGAATGTTGTGTGCCCTACTGCAAAAGTTATAAAAGTACAACTCGGACTTGCTATCCCCGCGTGACCACCTCTGAAATACTATTTGTATTACGCATCCACCAACTTGTAATTCTTTTACCAGAATATACTTTATTAAAAATTTATATATAGACATGATGCCGACAAAAAAAATTTCAAAGGTCCTTAAAAACATTAATTAGGTCCTTAAAAGTCATTGATTTTCATTCTGTAATTTGAGTGGGAACCCTGCACTAAATGTCAATGTTTTCTACAAAGTAGTTTCTAAATGCACTGGGCTAAAAGATTGTAACATAGCGAGTATAGGGAATAGTGCTTACTGGGACTGCCCCTTAAAATTCATCACCCTCAAGCCAGTTGTATTTCTAACTCTTCGTAGTCAATTGTTCTTTCATGAAGGTAGTGAATGTTCTACTCTATATTTATTTTGATTGACGCTTTACTAAATTATGATTTCTATCTTTCGTTTACCATGCAGCATTCTGATGTGCATTAAGTGCGTTAGAATGGTTTTCGAAATTTAATGAGGAATACAGCTATACCTTGAGATAAAACAACAGTCTGAAAGGAAGTTTTCTGTTAAGAGTTTTCCTGATTTCCTACCAATCAAGATGAATTTGAGGGCATAGTCATCGCTGATTTTTTTTTTTACCTAGTATGGCAGTTGCCCCAGAGATTTATGTATATCAAACTAACCTATCTACTTCAAGTAGCGTTTGAAAATTTTTTAACCATTATTTTCAGAAGCTATGTCCTGGACATAAGCTTCCCTAAATATTTGTCAATTTGGCGTTGTTTACATTTGTTAAACATTGTAAAAATATTAACTACTACCTAAATTGGCGAGCTTTCTTCTTTTCAATACGATCTTTACCAAAATACATTGGATGGATCATTTTCAGATTCTATCCAGACACTAGTTTTTTTCTGTAAATTTAAAACGTAGTGTAAACCTAAAATTAGTAAAAATCGCAAAAACATTAAAAAAATTAAAATGGTAATATATATCTGATTCACAAAGTATAAAATTCGATTGCAAATTTACCAAATGAACAAAAACTCCATTGCTTTGCGCCTACGAATAAATTAGAATTATGTCTTTTCACGAAAAACCTCCAAAGACAAATTCGTAATATTATCACCAGTAGATGGCGACACTGAAACAAGTGAAGCTATAGTGATTGGACAAGTCTTGCGTTACAGGTGTTCCGGTTGACATATTTGGCACTGTTATCGCCACTCCAAAATTCCAACTGATCGCACTCCGGTTTTCATTGATCGGATATCGATCTAAATGTATATTGTTTCATGGGGAAAAGACGATTCGATTTCTGTATTTTTCTTGCTCTTGTGTGTGACGTCAATCGGTGCGTTATTTTGGTAGCATACTTGGCTATGGAACTGTATAATTCAAATTTTACGATAGAATTTTTACTTGCAATAAACTCGAGGTTGCGGGTTCGAGTCCCGTGTTAGGCATGGGTGTTTGTAAATTTATGTTGGCTTGTCTAATGACGAATGTTTCGGCGCATTATAGCCCTCGTGTTACTAACGGCGTCAGATAATCTGAAAACAACCAACTTGCAATAAACTGAATGTCTTTTAACTTTTGTGGTAAATTTAACGTTTAAAAGCTTGGATTTATTGAACAGTTTTTTTTATGCAAATTGAACTTGAATTGAATAAATTGAAATTATTTTATGAATTTTATGAAAGTTTACATAAAAATTGCACCTCTGACTATTTCCAGTGGCGCATTGGGTCATAAAATCGGTCTGGTGATTTTAGATTTATGCTGGCCCAAATGTTCAATACAGTCATTAATAAAATTTTAATAATTTTATTGTCAATGATAAAATGATTCCAATAAATATTTAAATAAATAATTTCAATAATTACGCAATTTTAATAATTAAGATATTTTATTGTTTGTATTTGATAATATTTCAATAATTGAGTAGTTTTATTTCTTAATTATTTGTAATAATTTAATTGTTTTATTAATTGATTTAATTAAATAAAATTTCCTATGCCTCTACTATTCATACCCTCTTTGAATAACCTTGGTTTCCATAAACAATTGGTTGTTTGTCCGAAATGATAATGCATATTTAACCATAAAAGTTATGAAACAAATAAAAAGTCGGTATAATATGAATATATATAAAGTGTTGTAGTCTTAGAATATCTGTTTTTTAAATTTAACATAGTCTATAACATTAATCTTATGCGAAATTTTAAGCAATTTTTAAATAAACAAACTTTATCTTAAACTAAAATAAATTAATAGTTCTGGTAGGAATGATCGGGATTTGAATGCAATTAGCTTTAAAACACACACACACGCTAAGGCATCTCTTTATATTGAAATAAAAATTGGGGGAAAATAATAATAATAATAAATTCTGTACCGGACCGGCCCATTTTTTAAAATCCTTTATATATTAACTTCGATTTAGTTTGTTTGTTTGTCGATGGGAGCGGAATCTGCGGCGGCCTAATTAACCCCCTTGCCTTCATCCAATCGGACTGAAACTTGGCAGATAGGCTCGAAGTCGATGACAATGCAGTCTACCAAATTTTGTGGCTGTTACTGTCACTAAAATATCGCTTTTACGGTATACCAAATACATAACTTGCCGTCATCGAATCGTATTAAAATAGCATTGAACCGATCATTGTTGAAAATCGTTTCCGTTGCCAATTTTTTTTAATAAATAAATAATAAAATTACTTTCATCAGAATAAATCAATGACATTTGTATGCGAGAGAATAAATTCGCGTTCATATTTTTAATAAATAAATTTTAAAACGTAGTTTGCCGCACATATTGCTGATGGAAATGTTTGTGATATCGGCGCTGTGCTAATGAATATAAAAAGTGAGAATGCATATAAAAGATTTTTTTTAAAAACTCTTTTTTTTATGGGTTATATTATAACAGACACATCTGGTGATTTACCCTGAGATATAACCTATTACCCTGTGATTTACCCTGTGGATAAACCTATGGCCAATTCGCCCCTGATCTTGGGATCACAGCCAAAGGGAAAATACGCTCGTTATAATTAGTCGGCCGTATCTGGCACGTTTTATTGTTGCTTGCCCAAAACTAAGAATAAGGTACTAAACATATCTGCTTGAAATTTCTCTTTTGCCTCTTTTACTAGTCTAATTGTATTTCAGAAAAACGTGTTATTTGTACTGCTTGGCCATAAGGGTACCACATTTTTTTTTTTTAATATATATATATATATATATGTATTTTTTTTTTTTTTTAATTTTTTTTATTGAATTATAAATGCTTCGATAAGGTCATAAAAAACAAAAAATTTCTGCTCACTGCACTTTTTTTTCTTTTTTTTTAAATTTTTTTTTTTTTAAATTTGCAACTAAAGTTTGCTTGTTAGATTTCGCTGGAAAGACGACACATTCAGCTCGAAGCGAATGTGACGTCAAAAGATCTGAAATAACTTGACTTAAAACGCAGCAGCGGAAACCAGTTTTGGAAGTTTCTCGCAAATCGTGCCAACCTGCACGGGATATGGCAATTGTCTAAAAAACTCACACCACAACTATTTGGCAGAAACCTCACGATTACCATGGAAACGAAAGGAAGTTTGGGCATCACAGCTAAAATGTAGCGTTTTATTAGGAAAGCGATCGGACGAGGTTTTCGGGCATTTTCTTTTCTTAATATTTAAATAACTATTTTTTTTTTAAAGAACTTTTTTTAAATATTTGGAATCAGAACTTCTTAAATACTAAACTAATTTCCCTCGTTTTTTAAAAATGGAAGAATTGTCCATTCAATTAGCAATATTTAAAACTTTCTGGAACCTTTAGAAGTTAACAGATCTTCACAAAATATAATACATATTACATAGAAAATGAACTTAACATTAAAAAACTAGGGGTGTAGAACATCGCACGGCTTTCAATTACACTATAATATTGGTCATTACATTAAAATTTGATTTGCTGTTTTACTTATTCTTTACTTTTCAAAATCTGTATGTACCCTGTTTGATCTAATGTTTGTTTTTCCTTCAGATCCAGTTTTTCATTTGTTTAAATACTTGTAGAAAATTGTATGAAGTTATGTTGATTAGGCAAATTGTTTGTTGAGCTTCGAATTGCAAAATAAACTTACACCGTCCAATATGAATATATGCAAGGGTCGTGTTCGCCCTAAAATTCCTAATATTCCTTAAATTTTTGTTTCTCCCTAATATTCCTAAAATTGTACTTACATTTTCGATGATCCCTAAAAAAAATTAATAACCTCGAAAATTTTTTGATTGTCCTCCAAAACCCACGAAAAAACCTAGATAAGCTTTCAGGAGAAAATCTATTCTGAGATATTAATTATTCAATTTTTTGAAAATTGGCATTTACCGGTATTTAAACCGGTATTAAAGTTTTGAAAAGAACGTCAGTGTTAGGAGTTTATGTCAGCTTTAAAAGAAATATCCCTAATTTTTTTTTCAAATTATCCCTAAATTTTTTGGAATTACTCTTAGAATTTTTGGAATCACCCTTAAACTTTTTAGAAATTATCCCAACAATTTTTTAAATTACTTCTACATTTTTTGGAATTACTCTTAAAATTTTTGGAATCACCCTTAAACTTTTTAGAAATTATCCCAACAATTTTTTAAATTACTTCTACATTTTTTGGAATTACTCTTAAAATTTTTGGAATCACCCTTAAACTTTTTAGAAATTATCCCAACAATTTTTTAAATTACTTCTACATTTTTTGGAATTACTCTTAAATTTTTTGGAATCATCCTTAAACTTTTTAGAAATTATCCCAACAATTTTTTAAATTACTTCTACATTTTTTGGAATTACTCTTAAAATTTTTGGAATCACCCTTAAACTTTTTAGAAATTATCCCAACAATTTTTTAAATTACTTCTACATTTTTTGGAATTACTCTTAAATTTTTTGGAATCATCCTTAAACTTTTTTGAAATCATGTCAACAATTTTTTAAATTACTTCTACATTTTTTGAAATTACTCTTAAAATTTTTGGAATCACCCTTAAACTTTTTAGAAATTATCCCAACAATTTTTTAAATTACTTCTACATTTTTTGAAATTACTCTTAAAATTTTTTGAATCACCCTTAAACTTTTTTGAAATCATCCCAACAATTTTTTAAATTACTTCTACATTTTTTGGAATTACTCTTAAAATTTTTGGAATCACCCTTAAACTTTTTTGAAATCATCCCAACAAATTTTTAAATTACTTCTACATTTTTTGGAATTACTCTTAAAATTTTTGGAATCACCCTTAAACTTTTTTGAAATCATCCCAACAATTTTTTAAATTACTTCTACATTTTTTGAAATTACTCTTAAAATTTTTTGAATCACCCTTAAACTTTTTAGAAATTATCCCAACAATTTTTTAAATTACTTCTACATTTTTTGAAATTACTCTTAAAATTTTTTGAATCACCCTTAAACTTTTTTGAAATCATCCCAACAATTTTTTAAATTACTTCTACATTTTTTGGAATTACTCTTAAAATTTTTTGAATCACCCTTAAACTTTTTTGAAATCATCCCAACAATTTTTTAAATTACTTCTACATTTTTTGGAATTACTCTTAAAATTTTTGGAATCACCCTTAAACTTTTTAGAAATTATCCCAACAATTTTTTAAATTACTTCTACATTTTTTGGAATTACTCTTAAAATTTTTGGAATCACCCTTAAACTTTTTAGAAATTATCCCAACAATTTTTTAAATTACTTCTACATTTTTTGGAATTACTCTTAAAATTTTTGGAATCACCCTTAAACTTTTTTGAAATCATCCCAACAAATTTTTAAATTACTTCTACATTTTTTGGAATTACTCTTAAAATTTTTGGAATCACCCTTAAACTTTTTAGAAATTATCTCAACAATTTTTTAAATTACTTCTACATTTTTTGGAATTACTCTTAAATTTTTTGGAATCATCCTTAAACTTTTTTGAAATCATGTCAACAATTTTTTAAATTACTTCTACATTTTTTGAAATTACTCTTAAAATTTTTGGAATCACCCTTAAACTTTTTTGAAATCATCCCAACAATTTTTTAAATTACTTCTACATTTTTTGAAATTACTCTTAAAATTTTTGGAATCACCCTTAAACTTTTTTGAAATCATCCCAACAATTTTTTAAATTACTTCTACATTTTTTGAAATTACTCTTAAAATTTTTGGAATCACCCTTAAACTTTTTTGAAATCATCCCAACAATTTTTTAAATTACTTCTACATTTTTTTGAATTACTCTTAAAATTTTTGGAATTACTCTTAAA
This sequence comes from Linyphia triangularis, assembly GCA_963978545.1. Lineage (NCBI taxonomy): Eukaryota > Metazoa > Arthropoda > Arachnida > Araneae > Linyphiidae > Linyphia > Linyphia triangularis. The sequence goes on from OZ021727.1 coordinate 19,460,963, forward strand.
ATTTTTGGAATCACCCTTAAACTTTTTTGAAATCATCCCAACAATTTTTTAAATTACTTCTACATTTTTTGGAATTACTCTTAAAATTTTTGGAATTACTCTTAAAATTTTTGGAATCACCCTTAAACTTTTTTGAAATCATCCCAACAATTTTTTAAATTACTTCTACATTTTTTGAAATTACTCTTAAATTTTTTGGAATCATCCTTAAACTTTTTTGAAATCATCCCAACAATTTTTTAAATTACTTCTACATTTTTTGAAATTACTCTTAAAATTTTTGGAATCACCCTTAAACTTTTTTGAAATCATCCCAACAATTTTTTAAATTACTTCTACATTTTTTGAAATTACTCTTAAAATTTTTGGAATCACCCTTAAACTTTTTTGAAATCATCCCAACAATTTTTTAAATTACTTCTACATTTTTTGAAATTACTCTTAAAATTTTTGGAATCACCCTTAAACTTTTTTGAAATCATCCCAACAATTTTTTAAATTACTTCTACATTTTTTTGAATTACTCTTAAAATTTTTGGAATTACTCTTAAAATTTTTGGAATCACCCTTAAACTTTTTTGAAATCATCCCAACAATTTTTTAAATTACTTCTACATTTTTTGAAATTACTCTTAAATTTTTTGGAATCATCCTTAAACTTTTTTGAAATCATGTCAACAATTTTTTAAATTACTTCTACATTTTTTGAAATTACTCTTAAAATTTTTGGAATCACCCTTAAACTTTTTAGAAATTATCCCAACAATTTTTTAAATTACTTCTACATTTTTTGAAATTACTCTTAAATTTTTTGGAATCATCCTTAAACTTTTTTGAAATCATCCCAACAATTTTTTAAATTACTTCTACATTTTTTGAAATTACTCTTAAAATTTTTGGAATCACCCTTAAACTTTTTTGAAATCATCCCAACAATTTTTTAAATTACTTCTACATTTTTTGAAATTACTCTTAAAATTTTTGGAATCACCCTTAAACTTTTTTGAAATCATCCCAACAATTTTTTAAATTACTTCTACATTTTTTGAAATTACTCTTAAAATTTTTGGAATCACCCTTAAACTTTTTTGAAATCATCCCAACAATTTTTTAAATTACTTCTACATTTTTTGGAATTACTCTTAAAATTTTTGGAATTACTCTTAAAATTTTTGGAATCACCCTTAAACTTTTTTGAAATCATCCCAACAATTTTTTAAATTACTTCTACATTTTTTGAAATTACTCTTAAATTTTTTGGAATCATCCTTAAACTTTTTTGAAATCATGTCAACAATTTTTTAAATTACTTCTACATTTTTTGAAATTACTCTTAAAATTTTTGGAATCACCCTTAAACTTTTTAGAAATTATCCCAACAATTTTTTAAATTACTTCTACATTTTTTGGAATTACTCTTAAATTTTTTGGAATCATCCTTAAACTTTTTTGAAATCATGTCAACAATTTTTTAAATTACTTCTACATTTTTTGAAATTACTCTTAAAATTTTTGGAATCACCCTTAAACTTTTTAGAAATTATCCCAACAATATTTTAAATTACTTCTACATTTTTTGAAATTACTCTTAAAATTTTTGGAATCACCCTTAAACTTTTTTGAAATCATCCCAACAATTTTTTAAATTACTTCTACATTTTTTGGAATTACTCTTAAAATTTTTGGAATTACTCTTAAAATTTTTGGAATCACCCTTAAACTTTTTTGAAATCATCCCAACAAATTTTTAAATTACTTCTACATTTTTTGGAATTACTCTTAAAATTTTTGGAATCACCCTTAAACTTTTTAGAAATTATCCCAACAATTTTTTAAATTACTCCTACATTTTTTGGAATTACTCTTAAAATTTTTGGAATCACCCTTAAACTTTTTAGAAATTATCCCAACAATTTTTTAAATTACTCCTACATTTTTTGGAATTACTCTTAAAATTTTTGGAATCACCCTTAAACTCTTTAGAAATTATCCCAACAATTTTTTAAATTACTCCTACATTTTTTGGAATTACTCTTAAAATTTTTGGAATCACCCTTAAACTCTTTAGAAATTATCCCTACAATTTTTTTAATTACTTCTACATTTTTTGGAATTACTCTTACAATTTTTGGAAACACACCTAAACTTTTTAGAAATTACTCCTAAAATGTTCCTGAAATTTTTGGAATTATCCCTAAAATTCCTACCTAAATTTTTTAGAAAACTCACTGCGCCTCCTGGAAATATATGTCAAGAGAAAGAGTCGTTTCTGAAGCTAACCGTCGTTAATTTCTAACTCTATTATTAGATGTAACTCAATTGATGGCCTCAGAAGCAAAGGGGTCCAAGTGACTTTTCTTAACTTTCGAGAAAATACACTTTAAAGTTTCTTATTTATATGGAATTATGTATTGTTCAAATACTAACCTCTGGGATGAAGATATCATTAGTTTTCTTAGAATTTAGTATAGACTAGGGGTGTGAAACATCGCACAACTTTTAATTACACTATAATACTGATGTGGATTTGTGTCATTTACCGTTATTATATTTTCATCATTGATTTAGAAAAAATGGCCAGTTTGGCGATATTTTTTGCTATAATTCTTGTAAGGTTCTTTAAAAAAAAAAAAAAAAAAAAAAAAAAAAAAGAAACTTTCGCCAAAATGGTGATTTTGGCGATGTACTCTTCGAAAATCCTTATATTATTCTTTATTATAAATGAAACTGAGGGGAGAAGAAAAAACGATCGTTGATAAGGTATGTCCATGGAAAGAGAACTCTGTGTTGAAGGCATTCGTTTTTCAACTTTTCACGGCATTAAAATATTTTTACAGGAATTTCGGAGGTGGGAAAGTTTACAGCACCTTAAAAGGCATTAGCACAGCAATTTTTATCAAAATCGTTCGAGCCGGTTTTTAGCAATCATTGAAAAACATGATTTTTTCAATGCCAGCTACCTTATTCGCTCGCGTGATTTTGACGAAAACTTTAATGGTAGGTCCCATGGCCACCAGCAACCCCCATACCAAATTTTTACATCGTAGGTCAATTTGTTCCGGAGTTATTCTGACCACAGACACACATACACACAGACAGATATTTTTTCTACATAACTTTTTTAAATCAGGATGTTCCAAAACGTAGAGAAATTAAAAAAAAAAAAGGTATAATTTATTCATTTTTATTCAAACCTTTTCAAGAATATGTAATTATGTACGCTCTACCATAATGTGGGTAATTTTTCGCGATTTATGACACTTTAGTTTCCTTTCCATCATCAGATCTGACTTGTCATCGCATCTTTGAGCTGCATTCAAACTTGGGGGAAAATATAGTGTCGATTGTATCTTGTTTAGATCTTTGTCTCGTTGAGGTATTAGGCATTGTAACAGCGTGTTAGAACACTTATCTTACCTGCTTGATCTTGTCGTGTATTTGTCATGAAAGATAAGCATCCTCCGAATCCATCCTATTGTATCCCAAGTATTGTATTTTTTTTTTTTTTTTTTTAATCTTACATTAGATCTGGCGGAATAGATGAATGATTGTGTCCGTCGGTCTTCTCTGCCTCGCAGCTCAAAGCTTGCCGTAGAAACTGTTTTACAGAGATTCACATTATCAATCACTAGCGATAGCCACTTTATTATAAAATACCAAGCATTGTGAGATAATATGTTTGGGGTTTTTAAATCCTTTATATTAACTTCGATTTTGAGGGTAAGTTTATCAATGGCGGGAAAATCTGCCGAGGCATAATTAACCCTCTTGCCGTCATCCAATCGGGCTGAAACTTGGCAGATATATTCGATGTCGATGACAATGCATTCTATTAAATTTAGGGGCTGTCACTGTCACTAAAAAGTCTATTTTACGGACGATTAATAAGACAACTTGCTGTCATCCAATCGCGCTAAAAGAGTATTTGACCGACCATTGAAGAAACTCTTTCCTGTTGCCAATTTTTTTTAATAAATAAGTAATAAAATTGTTTTAATCAGAATGAATAAAAGATATTTGGATGTGAGTGCATAAATTCGCATTCATTTTTAATGAATAAAATTTTAAAAGTAGTTTACCGCATATTTTGCCGATAGAGATGTTTTTAATATTTAAAATTAGATGCCAACACTAAGCACACGCTGGCAACAGAAAAGGCGCTATGTTAATGAATATAAAAATTGGCGATGCATGTAAAGGATTTATATTAAAAACTTTGTTTTAATTGGTTATATTATTAAGGGGGTCCGACACCTCCATAGGAGCCCATGTTAAATTCAACAACTTTGGGGGCATCTCATTTAATAACCGATTCTTCAATCATTATGAAACTTTCACAGTATAATATTTGGATACTTTTGAATACTTTAACATGAGATTTTTGTTATTTTTTAAAAATTAAAATAATTATGATTTTCTAAAAATATGTTTACGAAAAATTATAAAATTTTAGACTAATTTTTTTTTTTTTTTTTAAAGTATGCTACTTATCAATAATTCCTCATGTTGAAGTACTTAAATAGATTGAAACATGTATGAAAAATTTCAAGCATTTATGTCATAAAGATTTTAAGCTATGTGCCCCCAAACATGAAAAAATGGCATTTTGAGAAATTCGGCTTTGAAGTTAAAAAACATGCATTAAATACCTACATTTTGTTTACTTCAAAAAATTATTAAAAATACTTTGAAATAAGATATAATTACAAATGTGACTTCATTTTAAAGACAAAAATTTATATTTTAATAAACAGTAATAAACTCGAAATCAATAATCTGAAAATTTTTCATGTGCCGGACTCCCTTAAACTTTCGAGTTGAATTTTGGGATTAAGTTATACTTAAAATTATTAAATTTCAACATTTCCTTTGGTTCCATTCCATAAATATTTTCCTGTGTCTAATTTGAACATACTAATCTAATGTGGTCACACAAACTCGCCCCTGCTTGCATGTTCTTTTCTTAAAACAAATATGCCTTTTATTATCTTTGCAGCTATATCTTCCCAAACTTGTTTTTTTTTATTTATTAACATAGAATTTTTACTATGTCCAGTATTTCCTTGTTGCTGCTAAGCGGAAATTAAAGAGAAAAAAAGGGGAAATGCAGATAATTAACATTTCGTTTTATGGCGGCTTTTCTTCTAAAACGATTTTCTTTTCTAGTTCTTTTTCCGAACGCAATTTTCTTCTTCCGAAACTTGTATTCCTCTTCTCGTGCAGTTGGAATAAGATTATTTATATATATATATAAAAAAAAAGGGGCGAATTGTTTGGTTCCGAATTCTTGGAAGAACTCGAGAATGGTGTATTTCCGATGCTATTTTTAGAATAGTTTTGTTTGAGTTAGAAGAAAATGTGTTGTTTTATTACTTTTAGGATTGAGGTTATGTCGAATTGGAATGGTTCTGCTCAAAAACAGTTCTCTCTCTCCCCCCCCCCCCCTCATGTTTTAACTTGCAGTAAAACAATTCCTTAGAGAGAAATATCCGTCTTACGTCACAGTATAATTATTTGAAGTAGAAACTGCGATTTAAAGAGTTATTTTCGTGCATTTTTCTACATCGTTGTCGTATACATTTCTGAATTGTGATGTGCTTTTCAGAAATTGATACTTGTTTGATCATCACTCAGACTGATTGAGTAGATCCGCGTTGCTGTGTATCCGTTGCGGCATATATGTCTTTGAGTTGGATATTTCAGGATTATAATTCAAGGTGGCCAGAATAGAAGTGGTTATTTTCAAAACATGAGTATGGAATTACGTTTAACTATCTGATACGTTGCACCTCTTTAAATCTGGGGTCTCTTTTATGCTGGCCACCCTGAATAATTATTACATATAATAATATTAAAAAAATAATAATAATAATAAAAAAAAAAAATGAATTAAAAAAAAAAAAAAGAGACAATTCTCGAGACTGTTCTGTAAATGAATTCAGTTGGAAGAAAAAAATAAAAGTTCTTCAAAGGTTGGACAATTTTCAGTAAAATTCAAACTCTCACCAAAAAAAAAAGCTTACCGCTAAAGTTGCATTTTGGCATTGGTGGCTGTTTTAACCGATTGTTCAATCTGAAAAAGCTTAATTAATAAAATATTATCGTGTAATTTTAAAACGCATGACATCATTTGGATAAATTCTTTGTTTTAAATCAATTTTATTGCAATGTTATTAGTGAACGTAATTGAAAATTCATTTTTGTACAGAGTTTTCTCATTATAAAAAAATGTTAATTTTCGCTTTAAAGTGAAGGAACTTGCTTTAAGAAGACACTTTACCTTATAAATTGCAAAAATTTCCCATTTTTTTTTTTTTTTTATTATTTGCTAAAATTATTGTATTGGATCTTCATTTTAAAGTTGCATATCTATGTGATATAATGAGTTATGTGATATTTTATGCTGGATGATAGGATGATCTTGAGAATTGATTAACCTTAAATCGATTTTTTTTACTGTTTGTGTTTTGTTGATACAATCAAACCCCGTTAACGTGAAATCGCTTAACATGAAATCAATTCTCCATCAACTCAAAACAATTCTCCGTCAGATATTGTGCCCGAAAATTAGAAGCATTAGGTCTATAGTGCTGATAGACATAACATTTCCTAAAAGGAAGTCCTAGTAAGGATCAAATACCTATACTCGCTATGTTACAATCTTCTAGCCCAGTGCATTTAGAAACTACTTTCTATAAAACCATGAAATTTGGTGAGCATGTACGAAAATGATCGGCTCCTCCTGGTTTCGTCTTTTACTATTTTAATTTTCGTTTATAATAGATGTGCAATAAATGAAAACCATTGATGTCATTTCATTAAGAGATCTTTTTCGTACCTAATTCCCCCAATTTCAAAGTTTTAAAGAAAGTAGTTTCTAAATGCACTGGGCTAGAAGATAGTAACATTGATCCTTACTAGGCAGAGGTCGGAAATATCAATCAAAATAAATATCGATACCATATCGTTGCATAGAAAAAAATATCGATAAAATATAGAAATATTGATACATGATTTTTTTTTTATTTGATTTTCAATTTTGCCAGAAACGAAGTTTTTCGGGGCAAAAAATATCGATAAAATATAGAAATATCGATACATGATTTTTTTTTAAATTTGATTTTCAATTTTGCCAGAAACGAAGTTTTTCGGGGCAAATTTTTACTTTTCATGATTCATTTTTGTAAGGTGACTACTTTTCCAACTGAAATGGATCTATTACAAATATACATCGAAAAAACACGTGGAGCTACAAAACGATAGTCAAAAAACTAAACATGTTTGAAAATATCGATATATCGGTGACTTTTATCCATATTTTTAATATAGATTTTTTTTTAAAATATCGATAAAAATATCGTCGTATCGATATATTGCCGACCTTCCTCTTAACATCGCCATTGTCTACCACTTCGATGACCAACCGTTGCCATTCGACAGATGCAAATTAAATACGTTAATCCTGACCAATAAATCAATTTCCGTCTCCATCCATCCTCGTATGTCGTGGGCGTAATAAATAGCCATCTCATTTGTGCGTTCTTGCTCCCCCACTCGGACATCTTTGAAAGGATTGCCTCCTGTAACTGGGTTATGCCGTCTGATGTCTATTGATTGTGCAATCAGAGAGCGTTGTCCTCCTCTGAGTTACTGTTTCAGTTAAGAATTCTCAATCAATATGCAGGATCATAGGGGTTCTGGTCAATATCCACAAACCTTGTGATGCCTGTTCGTATTTGATTAGGTGTTAGTGGAGTTATACTTGTCAAGGCGTGCTTTGAGGTTGGGCTGATTCGATTTGAAGAATGAGGAAGGAATTTTGGTTTTTTAAAATCGAAACTCGTTTAGATGGCATTTTGTGTTGCTTTTAAAATTTCAATCAGTAGTTTATTCCGTTTTTCAATTACTTGTAGTAAATCAAGTTAAGTTTTAAGTTATGAGGAAGTCCTAGTAAGGATTATTCCCTATTCTCGCTATACTACAATTTTCTAGCCCAGTGCATTTAGAAACTACTTTCTATTAAACTTTGAAATTGGGTGAATAGGTACGAAAAAGATCCATTAAGGAAATGACATCATTTGTTTTAAAAAGTGCTATTTTAATTATATTTATAATTCTAGTAGGGGTTCGCTGTAGCAAATCATTGTGTTTTATTTGCAATTAAAATTGAAATTCTAAATAAGTCACAACTTGTGTTATGACTGGTGCAAAGACCTTAATTCAGTAATTAAATTTTAATTAATCAATTAAAATTAATTATCAAATGGTAAAACTTTTTTATGCTGCTATGTTAGTTTTTTAACACTTGTTAAGTAAGTGTATAAAAATTGTGGATCTAGTTGAAAAAAATTAAAGCAATATTTTTCCACTATGCAACTAAGAATATTTTGTGACGTCGCATGTTACCTGAGTATATAAAAAATAAGAGTTTAAGAATAGACTTTATGTGCAACATTATTAGGGGTGGGTTTGCATCGAATGGCAACGCTTGTGACCAATCATATCCCACCTTTGAAAACGAATTCTAATTTTCACATTACATTTGCCAATCATAATACGCGTTTTATTTTGTTCCCCGAAAAGGAATCGACTGTGACATCATTGCGCATAACCTCCATTATTTTAGTTTTGTGAACGGGAATGTAGCTTTGCCATATGTCGAAGAAATGTGAATTCTTTGTATTACATTTTTTAATTTTTATCGTTAATAAAATGACATTTGATATTCTGAAATTCCTCAATGTTTGCGTAAATATTGTTGTTTTCAGATAGCAGTTATTTTTAATTCATAGGTAAAAAATCGTCTGTGTATTAGAAATTGCCAAATATGAATTTTTTTTATATTTTTATTTAGAAATTAGAAAGCATAGAATATAAATTTATTTTTTGAAACGCATTCCTAAATATAGAAATAATATGCACACAATGTTTCTTAGCAATAAAAAAGACATATAATAAATATACGTAATAATTTCGCTCTAGCATATTACTCAATTCTAAAAAACTTCAGAGATGTTACATATCCTGCAATCGTTTCACAGTATTTTAAGCCAATTTATTCCAAAACTGCGCTTATTTCAACACTTTCGATCAGAAGTAAGCGCATTTGGATTTTTTTTTTTTTTTTACTAATTCAGTGATTTGTCGGGGGAAAAAAAAGCAGCCAAGTTGGCGAGTTTGGTGATAATTAAGTGTTTCTTTTTATTAATTATTATTTTGACTCTACGTTACTTGTAATTTATATTGATTGATTGATGATTGAATTAACATGTTGCTATGAAAATTTGTTAAACTTTTCTGTATATGCGATATTTTATATAAAAAAACCCCGTGTCAATCATTGTTCAAAATCGATTGTTTGACTGCTCTTAAGCTTTAACGTATTGTTCAAAATTTGCCTTTTAGATGCTCCAAAATATATAATTTTCCATTTTTCCTCCTTCACAAGCCGATCAGTTTGAGACCAACCCTGGCACTATCTGCCCACTTCACCTCAGGACCTCACAAAAAAATGACCTTTCCCCTACACCTGCCGCTTTGGCGACAACCTTGGCGATCCCTCTCCATCCTCAATTTGGCAACCCTTCAAAGTCGGGAATCGGAATCGTGATGATACAATTCCTTCGTCATTTTCCGCTCTGCGCCATCATCCCGCCACCTCACTTCCTTATTTGAAGGGTAAAAAAGACGAAAAGTAAACAAGAATTGTGATTCGCACCTTCCACCCCTAAAAACACAAACTCTTCGGTCAGTTTCCGGGTCGAAACCCGGGAAAATGTAACTGTTCCGGACACTGTGCCGGGCATTGGCCCCGTTTCGTAACGGGCCACAACCGAATATTCGAGTATTTGTATATATTTTTTTTTAACAATTCCTATCTCTTATGTGATCCGGTTTATGTGAATTGTATTCCCCTAAAGGCGAACTTCGTATTGTCTTAACACATTTTCTGAAGGTGAGTTTTTGGAGCATTAGTCGTGTAAGAATTGAAACATTGTATAAGTGTTTGGATGCTGCGAGGATTGTTATTTTTGATGGTTGACTTTTGAAGGATTGGGACTTGGTGCGCAATATTTTGGATTATTCGGCTTTCGGATGTTAACAGGTAAGATCTTAGGCCAGGCTCTTTTTTTTTTGTTTGTAGTTGTAGTCGGCCTAGTGACCTTTAGAATATTTGTAACCGGTCAAATCTGAAAACACGTCAAGAGTTTATGCGCGCGTTTTTAAACGTTCCATCTTTTGTAGGATGGTTGTTTATTATTATTTTTTTTTATTCAAATGACTTTGTCGTTGATAACTCTCTAAAGTTGGAATATTTAAAACGTTTGCATTGAATGAATTCGAAACTGAAAATTGTTTTCCTGTAAACTTATTCTTGGTAGTAGTCCGTCAGTTTTAGAAGATTGGAGTATTGGGCCTTTCTTAGATTTGTTTTCGTTACTGAAATATTATGAAATTTTCTCATTTGTCTCATTTTACATATAGTATAATATAATGTAAGGAAAAAGTTACATCTGATGCATTAACCCTTTAGTGTAGTATATATACTAATACTACACAACTTATCGAAGAGCAATCGTAGAACGAAAAAACCTTCGTATGCTGCATATATGCTTCACAATGGTTTTAATTAATTATTTAATTAAAGGGCCATGGTATCCAAAAAATGACGAAAATGTAAATTTTTCACTTTTTATCCCATGATGTGGAGAATATCTTTCTGAATAGCTGTGCAAAAATTTATACTTTTTACCTTTGATAGATAATAAGTTATATTGTATTTTCTAATCCCTCTCACACTATCAAGGCTGAAAAAGAAATTTTTAACACTGTTTTTCTTAGTTTGTTATTTTTCAGATTGAGTATATTTTAAATCCCTTAGGCTTTTTTCTAAAGTTAGTTAGAATTAGGATATTTTTAGAGCATATCTATATACATCTGGTAAACAAAAGTTCGTATGGAATAAGGTGTGCTATGTTTTTTTTTTTTTTTTTTTTTTTTTTTTTTTTTTTTTTTAAATGAAAAATTTGAAAAAAAGTATCGTTTTTCTGCTGTTTTTAGTGTAAAAACGTATAAAAACTTTTCCACAGCTTGCATCTTCAAATCCATACTAACTATTATTAACAATTATAATACGAATATACTGTGAAAATTTCATGGAAAAATACTTAAAATTGTGTAAGGAGTAGCATTTCGAAAAAATTAAAAAAAAAATTGAATTAATCAAAAATTATTAATTCAAAATATTTTTGTAGGTTAAATTATGTTTACTTACCATCAACATAATGTAAAATTACTATAGTTTAAATTTTAGTGGTGCAATTTTCTGAAAATAATTTTTTGGGTACCATATTCCCTTAAATCGGTTCATATTTTTTCGGCTGTCCAGGAGAAAAAGAAAACGAAAATAAGGCAATTTATTTCATTAACAATAATTAAAACACTTTATTTCAATAAAAAAGAAAAAAATCACGCCCTAGAGGATCAAGGGTTCCGTAAACTTATTGAGAGTAAACAAAAGAGTAAAATAACAGTAAGGAATAAAATATCTACTACATGAAATTATTGGCATTTAAAAATAAAAGCTCTTAAAAGAAGTTGCGAAAAATCGGTAGGTGCTCTCATCCGAGCCATGAAAGAGTTGTTCTTCAATTCCCATTGTTAAACAATTTCAAAGATGCTATTACTGTTTCTGTTATTTCTTTCATTGCGTACAATCTATTTGCATTGAAATATTGTCTTTTTGGTGTGCGAGATCTCTTCACCTTTCTCATGGTTTCGGATGGTTCCTTTTAGAATCCTTTATATTAAACTTCGATTATGTGTGTCGATGGAAAGCAAATCTGCGGAGGCCTAATTAAACCTCTTGCCGTCATCCAATTGGACTGAAACTTGGCAGATAGGTTCGATGTCGATGACAATGCATTCTATCGAATTTTGGGGCTGTAACTGTCACTAAAATGTCGCTTTTACCAAATACTAATAAACCAACTTGCCGTCATCCAATCGTACTAAAATTGTATTTAACCGACTATTGAAGAAACTCTTTCCTGTTGCCAATATGTTTTTAATGAATAAATAATAAAATAAATTGTTTTAATTAGAATAAGTAATTGATATTTGGATGCTAGAGCATAAATTCACGATCATTTTTAATAAATAAAATTTGAAACGTAGTTTGCCGCAGATTTTGCTGGTAGAAATGTTTTTAATATCGGCGCTGTGTTAATGAATATAAAAATTGACAATGCATATAAAGGATTTTTTAAAAACACTGTTTTTATGGGTTATAGGTATTATTTTTTATAAAGCACTTGCATAATAAGTTTTCTTGCTGACGTCTTGCCGGTGGCTAACTCTTTCTTACCTCGTGCTTCTTGAGTTAAAAATTTACTTTTGAGTTGCTGTCAAGATGGAGTGCAATCAAAATGTTGTTTTAAGCTATTGAATGAAATCGATGCTGAAGAGTCCTTTTGGAACAAAATAACAATTCGTGTACAACAATTTAAGGGAACAGGCGATTTAACGTTTATAGAGTCATCTGAAAAAAGAAATACAAAAAAAAAAAAAAAATAAGCAATACTTTTTTTATTCATTTATTTTAATTCATTTATTAAAATTGGGGAATTAATATCGGAATTATAAAATTTATCTTATTTAAGCGACATTTTTAATAAGAAAAAACACATTTTAACATTTCGAAAGAAATGTCTACGAGTGACCAATTGATGTGGTAAAACCAGTTTTTAGAAACTGAATCTTTGAGTTATCATTGAATAACTATGCGTCCTTTTGTTTAATATTTAGTAATTATAGAGCAATTTGTGCTATATTTTTGAAGAAACTAACCCAATTACCTTCAATGCAATATGATATTCTAGAATTTGATTTTTTTTTTTTTTTTTTTTTTTTGTTGTTGAAATTATTAGTCTTTTTCATTGATTTCTATGGATTAACCGTGTGCAATTTTTCCTTTCCATTTATCTACGATTTGTTTTTTGAGCTATTGTGTCACAAAAATTTAAATAAATATAATTAAAGAGATAACATATAAAAGTGTTTAATCTAGCCAGATCCCCTCAGATTTTTACATTACTGTGAAAATAGAAGCAAGTGTTAGTTTGGTCATCTAAAAGCATTTGGAAAAATTTGGCTAACTGAAATTTATCATTTTGGAAATATCGTGGATTTATCAGGGAAATTGTTAATTTTGGAAATGGTGTGGATTTATCAGAAACATTTTGTACAATGGTGATAAATTGTTGAAATGATTTCTTTTTACTTTCAATTACCCATATGTGCATATACATAGGGTAATGAAAGTATAGCATTCGGTTAAAAAAAAATAAAAAAAATTCGACTTTTTTGCATTTCTCCACGTTTTGGAACATCCTGATTTCAAAAATGTGATCTAGAAAAAATGTCTGTGGTCAGCATAACTCCTGAACAAATTGACCTACGACGTTCAAATTTGGTATGAGGGTTAGTGGCGGTCATGGAACCTACCATTAAGGTTTTCGTCAAAATCGCTCATGCGCATGAGGTTTTCATTGAAAAAATCATGTTTTTCAGTAATTGCTAAAAAACGGCTCAAACGATTTTGTTCAAAATCGCTGTGGTAATACCTCTTAAGGTGTTCTAAACATCCTTACTTCTGAAATTTCCATAAAAATGCTTTAACGGCGTAAAAAGTTGAAAAATGAATGTTTTCAACACAGAGTTCTCTTTCCTCGAGCATACCTCATCAACGATCGTCTTTTCTTCTCCTCTCACTTACACTTATAATAAAGGATAAAAGAAGGATTATTAAAAAGTATATTGCCAAAATCCCCATTTTAACGTTTTTTTAATTTTAATTTTTTTTATTTATTATTTTTAATTACCCATTCTCATGAATTATCGCAAAAAATATCGGCAATTTTTTCTAAATGTGTGATGAAAGTATAAAAACGGTAAGTAACACTAATCCACGTCAGTGTTATGGTGTAATTGAAAGTTGTGCGATGTTCCCTAGTTTATTTTTAACCTTTTAAATTCAAATTATTGTGAAAGTGCGGTTGACTTGTCTGAGAAATATCAGGGATATTCACATTATATTCCTCGAGAACACGCTGAATGAAGTGGGTATGAAATGAAATTGAGATCATATATTTGAGAGAGAATGAAACTTGTTTAAACTATTAGACTGAGAGGCGACTGCAATTTTTGGACCTCATCGTACATCATTCTGATTTTTTTATAGAAATTAGAGAAAAGTGAGTAGATTACGAATCCACTGGTCTGCCGTGGCAAAAGTGGCCGAAACTGGTCAAAAATCGACTTTTAATAAGTTGAACTAAATCCAATTGCCAAATGAGCCATAACTGGCCAAATAATGAGCATTTTTTTTATTTGGTAACCCTCACTCTTTAATTATCAATTAAGAAGGTTGCAGACGATTCAGATATCTGGCGACGGTCTACTTGCATCTATTAAAAGGGAGCCAAGTTGGCAATAAACATTACGTCACGGATGACGTAACTGATGTCGCCAATTTGGCTTACTTTTAAAAGATACAAATTTTCCAAGCCAGAGATCAAGAATCGTTTGCGCTTTTTCTCATTGAAAATCAAAATGCAGGGTTGCCAGACGAAAAAGTTTGTTCTCTTTTTGGCAAGTTATGACATATTTGGCAATCGGATTTTAGTTCAACTCATTCCAAGTCGATTTTTGACCAGTTTCGGCCATTTTTGCCACGGCAGACCAGTGGATTCCTAATCTACTCACTTTTCTCCAATCTCTATAAAAAATTCAAAATGATGTTCGGTGAGGTCCAAATATTGCAGTCGCCTCTCGGACTATATGAGAAGTAACAAATAGCTAAGATTGTTTATGGGGATAAAATGTCTGATGGGCAATATTGAATTGCATTACTTTCGGTAGTTTTTTCACCCCGAAAAATGAAAATTGTGTCGATTGTGTTTTTTTTTTTTTTTTTTTTAATTTTTTTTATTTTATTTATTAATATTTTTATAAAGAGGTTTGTGTTGGGGTGATGTAAAGTATGATACCAATTGAAATATTAAAGTATCCGAACGCGTTCAGAGTACTTTTCTTTAAAATGTTTTTACGAAACAATTTTAATTGCGTTTTTAAAAGTAGTGCCACAGACATTAGTGGACAGAAGTAGACATTAGTGGTTACGTAAAAAAAAAAATTGTATTCGGATAAAATTATAAAAATTGTAATTTTAGTTTTATTCGGAATTGAATGAATTTCTTAAAATCTTCAAAAATGATGGATGAAATCCAATGAACTTCCAAATTAAACTGTATGTTTATATCTAGAGAATATAGTAATATACAAATAATAATAATAAAACAATCGTCATTTACCCGAAGAATTGTGGCGGTAATCATTAGAAGTTTAATGTTACAGAATAATTTAAACTTTTTACTATCGCCAATTTTTTTTTTTTTTTTAAATTGGTGTGTTATCTTTTTAGAATGCATTTTTTATTTGATCAGGGTATTTACACATCTGGGAAAGTTGGGGAAATTTGAAAAAATAATAATAATAATAATAATAAATAAAAAAATAATAATTCTTAAAATCAGGGAATTTATCAGAAATCTATCAAGGAATTGTCAGGGAATTTATTTTCTGAATTTTTGTGGCCACCCTGATCATACATGTAACCAATCCTTCCAATATACTGAAAAAAAAAAAAAAGTTCAATTTATACAAAGTTTTATCACCCGATAAAAATCAACTAAAATACAACAATCACTCATTTCAATCTAGTTGTCTTAGAAATGTTCTGCGAAAAACTATTTTTACTGGGCACAATTTCAGCTCATCCTTTTTCCCCTAATTTTTGCACCTTTCTCGAAAAATGAACTTTAAATAAAAACAGACTGACAAGTCATTCGATTCAGATTAATTCGGTCAGTTAACGTTAATCCAGAAGTCTGTAAAATTCTCTTCCTAGAATTTTTCTTTCAACATCCGCATAATCGATAACAAAATCTATTCGTTCTGCATTTCTTCAGAGGAGCCACGGAACCTGGAAATCAGGGAAATGTCAGGGAATTTTTTTAAAATTTCACGAAAATCCGGATAATTTTCTATCGTTTCGAAAGTACGTTTTTCTTTTCATCCATATTTTGCCTGAAAATTGTGGTGGTAATCGTTAGAAGTGTAAAATGTTATGGTATAATTTCAACTTTTCATTACCGCCCAAACTACTGGAAAAAAAATTAAAAAAAATTGGCATATTATCTCCATAGCATACATGTTCTACTTAATCAGAGTGTATACACAACTGGAAAAACTTGAAAAAAAGTTTGCCGTAAAATCAGGGAATTTTTCAGAAATCTATCAGGGAATATTCAGGGAACTTTTTCCCCTGAATTTTGTGACCACCCTGTTCTTTCAAAGGAAATTGACACTACTAAAACGTTCTTTTCTACAACTACCTCTTACTTGAGTCGCAAACGAACCCCCCCCCCCCACCTCCTCAAAGGACAGATAACAAAGTAATTCTATCCCCTCCTTAAACAATCTTCTTTCCTCCAAGAACATATTTGAGTATTATGTTCTTCACTGGATCAATACACCTCTTTTCCAAGAATTTGAATATAAAACTGGATGCTAGTCACGCGCCAATGGGCTTCAACGAAATGCATTTCTATATCGCGATCGATGCAATTCTAGCATTCAGAGCATTTCCTTCTTCTAATGGAACTCCATTTTTCGGTGTAATTTCACGTAGGGGTGAACCTAAATTATTCATACGCCCGTGTGTCTTAGGTCTTTAATGGAGTTTGAAACCATTGGGATGCAGCGCTTTTCAATGAGAAATAGTTCTGTTTTACGAAACGAATTGGACTTTTTTAACCCTTTTAGAACCCTCGTTGTATTTTATAGATTCGCTATGGTCAAGTGACTTAACGAGCAGCTCGAAACACACAATTGGTAAATTACAAGCTGAATGCCCGCTAGGAAATTTTACCATGTGCTTTTTAGGAAACATATGACCAACTCTCAGAGTTGAGCATCGATATAGATAAACAACTGGATAGACTGCTCCATTGTCAATTCAAAGAGAAAAACGCGCCGGGGATTGCGAACCTGGTGGGATGATTAACCAATCACAGTTCAGTTTTATAGTTGGATGGAAATGCGAAAAACCTTGTAAAGTGTTAGATTATGTATTTTTTTTTAACATTATTTCTAATTAAGGTCTACTATTGACATTTCTGGTGTACAACCCAAAATTTTATTTTCAATCCTCGGCAATCCGTATTTTTTATCCCACCAATTGCATCGGGCAACGGCTTCATTTTCCCAGCATTAAGCAGTCTATCCAGTTGTTTATCTATATCGATGGAGTTGAGGCTACTTTGTGATATGCCACTTTGAACGTTTCGATCCTTTAAGAGTGTTTCGGTTCATATTGCTGTAACTTGGTTTACGATGAACTCTGGTCATCGAAATTAAAGGATAATCAGTTTTTCCCTAATAACTTCTCAGTGGATCAGCATAAACACGTGGTATTCACATCAAAGACACATCTTTATGTATCATGACGCTAAGTAAAACAACTCAGTCGCAAATTGAAGTGCAAAGTATACAGTAGAATGGAGTTCCATTTGGGTGTAATTGTACTGGTGCATTCACATTAAAAATTACGCAACTCAAGGAGTTGACATTTAATGTGAGACATGATCTCCCCTGTCATCAGTGTTTACTAGCACTGTATTTTCATACTTAACATGAATTTTTTTGTTGAATTCTAGTGGATAAATTGCTTGTCCCATCTTTTAAACTGTTTACAAGTGATGAAAAGTTCTATCGTATAAGACATCGTAGAAGCGTCCCACACATGCTTGATGAAATTGGGAATAGATGAATGATCTGGCTTACGTATAAATTATGCATACACCCTGTGTGTGGTATTTGTCTACGTCGAAAAGGTTGATTTTTATGAAATTTGACAAAAAATGTATATTTTAGCCCAAATATTTAAGTTTCTAAAACTGTCTTCCTTTTAACTTTGCGTTGATTTGAACAAAAGCTATGACAATTTGAAACTGATCTAAAACTGTAAATTGTAACCGGAAATAGCATACCACAACCAAAAGTTGCCGATGAAAAAGTGATTTCCTTCTAAATATTAATATTTTCAATAAATAAAAAAAAATGAAAATAAGAAGGTGCATTTTATGTGTGTAAGTAATATAGTTTATATAAAAATTGAGTGTTTTAAAGTTTAAAAGCATTTTTCTCGGAATCGATTTTCACATAAATATTGCTAATTTAAAATGCCATAACTCAAAACATTATTCATGAATCATTATAAAAATTTTTGTACTTCTCTTGTTGATTGTTATCTTGGTCACCTGCTATAGAAATTGAGATTGGATGGCTATTTTTTATAAACAAGGGGACATTGTCAACAAATCATTAACTTATTTTTCGACTGTCCTTAAAAAAAGTTTCAATGAATATATTTTTTCTTAATGTATTATTTGCCCTAGATATAAGCATGTAGTTTATTTATATACAATTTATTTCCTAAAAAACTGAATTGTTTTTCATTTATTTTATTTTAAGATTTTTAATCATTTCATCAAAATGTCATGCAAAATTGCAATTTTTGAAAAATAATAATAATAAGTTTGAATTTTTTTCACTGTATTACTAATCTATAGTAGTACTAAATATAAAAATGCACTTAAAATATTCCCATATAAAGTTTTTTTTAAAAAAAAGTACCCCGAACGTAGACAAAAAAGTTTGAAACCACTGGGACCCAGCGCGTTTCCATGAGAAATAGTTCTGTGTTACGAAACGAAAGTGGGCTTTTAGAACTTCGTTGTCTTTTATAGATTTACTATGGTTAAGTGACTTAACGAGCAGCAACACGCAATTTGTAAATTACGAGCTGAATACCTGTGTTTTGCTTGGAAATATTACCATGTGCATTTTAGGAACTATAAGACCAAATTTCAGAGTTAAGGCTAACGTTGGGATACATCGCGTTTGTACGCTTCGACCCTTTAAGCAACGTTGCTCGACCTCGGAACTTAAAGTTCTTAGGTAGGCAATTTTTCACATGGGCATTTTGGACGTAGTATATTTAATAATATTTTTACCTAGTGAAATATCGGCATAAACTCTATAAATTTAACATCGCAAGATGAAAACTACTTTCTAGATCTGTTTATCAATCTGAAATAATGTCTCCAACATAGTTTTGCTCATCAAGCGTTGTCAAATTGATCATGCTTGGTTCTGGATCTGATGTAATAACGTGTGTAGAATCGATCTCTTAGTGACAGTTGCAATCACAATCCGAATGTTTTAAATACAAGTATTCAAACTTCGTTAAACATAAATCGTCACCCTAATAGTACAACTAGAAAACTGCACTGTTGAAGTGTGTAATTTATCGAGTTAAATATATGCCAACAGTTTTATTCTAAGACTTTTACGCCGACCAAACGGTATAGTGGTTAACGTGCTACCTTCTAGACCGCGAGGTTGCGGGTTCGATTCCCGTGTTAGGCATGAGTATTTGTAAATGTATGCTGGCTTGTCTAATGACGAATGTTTCGGCGCATTATAGCCCTCGTGTTGCTGACGGCGCCAGATAATCTGAAAACAACCAACCAATTTAAGACTTTTTACAACCCCAAATTTTGATAGCGTTTGGGTTTTTAGTTTTTATGCGAACCTTTTCAACACTGAATGATTCGCTTTTAAAAAAAAAAAAAAAACCTTACATATCTCAGGACCCTGTTTCTTTTGATCTGATCCATTTTGCCGCCAATTTGATCTTATCCTCCCCCCTCCCCCACCCAACTCCCATTCGAGGGGCGACATCGCAAGCACGCGCTTTCAAAATCCTTTTACTACCGCGATGACCTTTTGTGCGTTGGCGGCGAAATCGATTTTCCGCCTTGGCGACTTTAGCTGCGGTCGCCGTCGATTGCTGATCGATGGAAATTTCAAGCGATCATCGACATGTTAATGAACGGAGCAGATGGGGGGGGGGGGGATGACCGCTCATTGGGTGGTTTCATTAGTCTCTGTCATCAGACATTTAGTGTTCCTTTCTGATATATTGTACTGATGACTTCGCGATTTAGATGTTGGAGGTTTGTTTAACATAAAAGTGGGCTCCAGTTCGATTCTCTGGCGATCTTCAATACATCTGATTTCAGAGATGAATGGCTCAATTGATGCCTGTGTGGTTAGCGCTCTTCCCTCGCATGGCAAAGGTGCTGGTTTCGAATCCCTTGGTTAGGCGTGGATGTTCGTTGTGGTTCGGAGTCCACTTTAAGTTGTAGGTCCCAGCCTTATTTGCCGTCATTGTGCCTAAAAATAGGTCCTTGAGCGAACAAACCAACCTATGAATGGATTAGAAATGGTACATTCCACTGAAAACACTGATTTAATATTTTATTTAACTAAATTTCAGTCTTTGAATGTTGCTCAACACAATTAGAAAACCGGGTTTTAATAGATTCACTTGTTTGTTGATATACGAGTAGTGTAATGGTTTAAAGTTGTGAGACTTTTGAAATTTTATTGAAAATGTAACGTTTTTGCTGGTTTTTATCGCTGACGCTTGAAGTTGTCTTTTTTTTTTTTTTTTTTCCCGTAGCTGTATCACGTCTGGTAGATACGATGACTATTGTGACAGTCTCGCCTTCCTTTTTTTAAAAAAAAAAATCTTCACCCGTTTGAGACACGAGAGAAGAGCAGTTTCCTCTTGAAAGATCCCTCGGAAAGTATTTCCTTACTCCTCTAGGCATCTAAGCTACTCTCCGGCTTTTTCCGAAAAGCCGGATTTACATGCTACCAGCTGGGGTTCCAGTTTCGTTCCAGTCGGAGATCACGGCAGAGCCCACGCGATTGGATGAGGAAAGTCGCTGGCGCCGGTAAATAGAAAATGCTTTATTTACTGGCACCATTAGCCAGGTGTCGTAGAAGTATTGTGCTTATACTTTCCGGTAATTCCTTTAAAAAGAAAAAAAAAAAAAAAAGAATCCAGGATTTCACTCAAACCCAGCTGAAAATTGTTAAATGCGCATTCATTTTTCACTTGCGTTAAACATTACCTCCGCTATGCCGCTAACTTGGAGCAGTTAGATTAAGCTGAAAATTGTTTACGTGAGATATGTACACACCCTTAGATATTTCTCATACTAATTATTATTATTATTCTGGAATTTAAAACAATATATTTGGCATTGAAAGTTTGTTCGTTGCATTTTGTTGAAGTCGTAATTAGTATAACATAGGAACTCCAATATGGATAAACAACTGGATAGCCAGCTCTGATGGCAATGCAAATGGGGAAAGAAAAAAAAAAGAAATGCTCGGGTGGGTTGCTGATAATGGGTGGACAATTATCCAATCACAGTTCACTGCTATAGTTAGGTGAGAATGCTGTAAACTTAATAAAGTGCTAGAGTAAATTTTGGATTTAGAGTAGATTAGTAGATTTTTTTTTTTGCATATCATTACTAATTAAGGTTCACTATTGACAATTCTGATGTGTACAATCCAATTTTTTTTTTTTTTTTTTTTTTTCTTTCTTTTTTTTCAATCTTCGGTAATCCGCATTTTTCATCCATCCAACAATCTGGCATCGGCCTCATTTTCCCAGCGTTAAGCAGTCGCTAGTTGTTTATCTATATCGATGCCTAAGTACAAATACCAAAATATAACAATTCATACTTCCGAGATATTAACGAAATAGCAGTTACTGAAATCCTCATGTTTGTACTTTCAAAATCACGAAGCAATTATCAAAAGAAACTTTCTCAAGCATTAGAGAGGTAAACTTTACGCGGACGAATGGCTAACCTACAATCTTTATGCTTTTATTAGTACAAAACGTGCTCGAACTTTTTATCATGTCCTAGTTGTTAGTACTTGGAGAGCTTTTTTTTTATCTGTGTTTTTTTTCTCTTTTCTTCAGAGAATAGAGAAGTTCTCTGAAGAACTGAACAGATAACTCTACAAATATGAACGTGATAGTTGATGGTTATGTTATATGAGTTTTGTTGCTTTTGTGGTATTGAGACATCTTTCATTTGTGTTCATCTACTGTTGGCTCTTCAAACAAAAGGAAACCATTGCGTTACACTTCTTTCAAATTTTTCTTTTTGTAAAGAAAAAAAAAGGAATAAGAAACGAACTTTCTGGTGAGACTTACCTGAAATACTTAATGGTTAGCTCTACGGAATGCGAGGGAAAATATTTCCGAAGTGAAAAAATAACAGGTTATGATTGAGTATTGTCTATTTTGGTTTT
The DNA here is from genome assembly GCA_963978545.1 of Linyphia triangularis. Lineage (NCBI taxonomy): Eukaryota > Metazoa > Arthropoda > Arachnida > Araneae > Linyphiidae > Linyphia > Linyphia triangularis. The sequence goes on from OZ021727.1 coordinate 19,483,274, forward strand.
TCTTTTTTGCCTTTCTTCCTGTAATTTCGCAGTTCGAAATGGAACGAAAAGGTTATAGTCGTGAATCGTTAAAACTTTTTTAGTTGCTTTGATGATACCAGAAACTCGAAAGCCTTTTCCCATTTAACTTTACTTCAATGAGTTTTATTTTCGAATTTGGCACCCATAAAACAAATAAATTGTTTTATAGCAAACAGTGTCGTACTGCAAATCTTCTTTTGGGTACAAAATATTTTTATGACAGATATTCAGTGTATTAATAACTTACTATGTTTTTGTAATTGATTGCATGGTTTGATTTTTTCTGTCTGATACTTTGTTCAGAAATGTGTTATCTTTTTGTGCATTGTATTTTTTTTTTATCTATTTCTGTATTTTTTAAATTTTCCTAAAATAAAAACTGCTTCAACTTCAATTATTTAATGTGGTAGTATATTTCAAAAAGTTAAATCCTTCTTTGTCAATGGACAATTCCCGCATTTTTAAATTTTTTTTTATTCAATTTTAAATGTTTCGAAATGGCCATAAACACAAAATTTTCCCCTGTTAGACGTTGGCGAGAAAAAGGATTCATTCGGCTTAACTGAATGTGTCGTCAAGAGTTCTCAAACATCTTGGCTTGAAATGCAGTAGCGGAAACCAGTTTTGCAAGTTTCTCGCAAATCGCGCCAACCTGTACAGTATATGGCAATGGTCTACCAAATCAACGCCAACTATTTTGCAGAAACCTCACAATAACCATTGAAACGGAAGGAGTTTTTGACGTCACAGATTTTGTTGAGTGTTTTGAGCGGACTGGTTTTGGTTCGTTTTTGGAGCATTTTCTTTTCTTAATATTTAAATAACTAATTTTTTTTTTAAAGAACTTTTTTTTAATTATTTGGAATTAGAAAGAAATTCTTCATAAATATAAACTAATTTCACTCGTTTTTAAAAAATGCTGGAATTGTCCATTACAATTTCCGTTTGTAAACTCAGTTTGCTCAATGACCAATTTTTTTTTTTTGTATTCGAGATCAACGAAGCTGGTTTAAGTTAATTTCAAATTAATCTACTTCATCACTTATTCCTTTAAAAGTCATACGTGCTTCTCCTTGCTATTACCACGTTTTTTTTTTAAAAAAGAGAGAAGCTAAAACGGCAACCATTCAAGCGCTATATTACTGTTCAACCTCTACAACGAGAACTTCTTCGCCATCCTGGAGACTACATAACATCATTTCAATCTCCCCGCAAAAAATAAATAAAAATACTATCTGCTTAAAATGGTATTCCTCTCATATTAAATTCCAAATTCGTTGCTTAGAAGCAGAAAATGGCCTCAATGACCGGATGAAAACGAGAGGGTCTTTTCTAAGGGCAAACATGACGACCACAATAAATTTTTCTTCCTGGGGGGAAAAAAAATTGAATTGAAATTGTTCCTCTGAGCGGAACTGGACTTAAATTATATTACGGAAACGTAGTATGGAGCAAGAAGGACCGAGATGACCTATAATGCGATTAGGTTTATGGATTTCTTGCTCTTTTTTTTGTGGAGATGCAGAGAATATAGGGATAAAGGAAGTTCAGTATGTGCTTTATTGACTGGACACGAAGAAATGTATTTATGTACCTTGGTATGAAATGGTAAATGGAATTGTAGTTATGTCCAGCGTTCGCAATGAAATGAGGAAGATCTGCTATATAAAAAAAATTTCTTTTGGTTGGAGTGAGTTGGAAGTTTAATTTGGCATTTGCTTGTAAATAATGTGTTGTCATGTTTGACAAAGTTAGTCGCATGGCAGTTGCCCAACAATGCTTGCCTTATTGCATTGCAATTGCTTAACAAAACTGTTTTGTCTGCTCATGGGCGGTGTTGTATAAGCAGCAGATAATTTGAAAAATCAATCCGGAAACTACAAGCGTTAGGTTGATTTGTTTCTACGCTCAGTGACCTATTTGTTATACACAATAACGGCTAATCAGGTCGGGACTTACAGCTTAATGCGGATTCCGAACCACAACGAACATCCTTGCCTAATCCAGGATTCGAACCTGGCACCTTTGGCATGCGAGGTCAGAGCGCTTACCCCACAGCCATCAGATGGACCTTCAAGCGTTTGATGCTGTTATCACAAAAACGCACAGAAACGAGTTGGATTTTGTTTTCACTAAAATGAAATTTCGAAACGAAAAAAATGTTGTGTTTCTTGGACAATATATGTCTTTGTGGGTATGTATTTTCTGTCTGTTTTAGTGTGTTTTTGTGAACGCTGTGAATTTGATTGTACTGTAAAGCGCCATCTTTTGACTAAAATAATATATTTTTTCTTCTTGGTAAATAGGAAATTGTAAATCCCCCTCTCCCCTGAAAAATTTACTCTATCAACCCACGTGAATGCAATTGACCATGAACAATTTCCCTCGAAATTATTTAAATTGTATATAATTGCTATTCTTTACAAGGCTTCATTGTATTCATTCTCCTAATTATGTCACTAATACTTCACCAGTGAATGTTAGTGTAAATCATCTTATTCGGGCCGACCATACTGTTTAGTGGTTAGCGTGCTAGCTTCTAGACCGCGAGGTTGCGGGTTCGAGTCCCGTGTTAGGTATGTAATGTATGCTGGCTTGTCTAATGACGAATGTTTCGGCGCATTATAGCCCTCGTGTTGCTGACGGCGCCAGATAATCTGAAAACAACCAATCAACCATCTTATTCGGTTTTAAGAGCTGAAGTCCTATTAAAGATAATTCCCTATACTATACTCGCTATGTTACAATCTTTTAGACCCTGTGCATTTAGAAACTACTTAGCATAAAACCTTGAAATTTGGTGAGCAGGTATGAAAAAGATACCATAATGAAATGACATAAATTGTTTTCATTTTATGTCTATCTATTATAAATGAAAATTAAAAAAGACAAAACCAGGTAGAGCTACTGTACATGCATTGACGTAAGGTTTTCAAATCTAAAATAAAATATAGTAGACGCTATTTTCCAGTTTTTAATTGATGTCATTTCATTAAGTGATCATTTTCGTACCTACTCGCCAAATTTCAAGGTTTTATACCAAGTAGTTTCTAAATGCACCGGGCTAGAAGATTGTAACATAACGAGTATAGAGAATGATCCTTACAAGGACTTCCTCTTAAAGTCTGTAAAACTTGTTTCGCTACGCATCAAGTCACTCAGTAGGGAAGCCAACTCAAGGAGTATTCCAAGTAAATTGCGGTCTTTCGCCTAAGCTTCTTCCTTCGCGGAATGAGAACCGAGTTAGTTATGGTCTTAGTAAGCACACATACATGCAGCCGCTAGTCTCATCTTATATCTACTTAACCTTTTAGTAAAAGGATAAGGTAGAGGTATGTGTCCCCCACTCTCTTTTCATCCTTTGATGTGAATTGACCCGCCTAAGTATTATGAAAACGTACCAAGTTTTACATTAGGTATTACAACATTAATCGATGTTCATTAACAAAATTTGAAGGACATATATTATTTTTTCCTACATTCATTTTTAACAAGTATTCCTGCGCTAGCTTTTATTTAAAAAAAAAAAAATAATAACAAATAATCACTTCTTGTTTTCCTTTCTTATTGGGGTCTTTTGTTACGGTTGTTGTACCTGGTTTAAGAATTAATATGTTTTAAAGCAGTACCTATGTAGATATAGAGATTCTGTAGCTGGAAAAAAAAAGCACCCCCCCCCCCAAAAAAAAACAACCCGGGGGGATGGGGGAAGTATTACGGCCATGAGGCAAGAATCATCGATATAGATAAACAACTGGATAGACTGCTTAACGCTGGGAAAATGAAGCCGTTGCCAGATGCAATTGGTGGGATAAAATATTTCGGATTGCCGAGGATTGAAAATAAAATTTTGGGTTGTACACAGCAAAAATGTCAATAGTAGACCTTAATTAGTAAAAATGTGCAAAAAAATATCTACTCTAACACTTTACAAGGTTTTTCGCATTTCCATCCAACTATAAAAGTGAACTGTGGTTGGTTAATCTTCCCACCAGCTTCGCAATCCCCGGCGCGTTTTTCTCTTTGCATTGACAATAGAGCAGTCTATCCAGTTGTTTATCTATATCGGTGGCAAGAACAGACTAACTTTCCCTCTTAATAGACTCAGGTTGAATATCTTGGAGAAGTTTTTCTACGTTTTGAATTGGAAAAAAATCATCTTTTTTAAAAATCCTTTATTTTAACTTTGATTTTGTGTGTATGTTTGTGGGTATTTTTGTCGATAGCGGGCAAATCTGCAGAAGCCTAATTAACCCCCTTGCCGTCATCCAAATGAGCTCAAACTTGACAGATAGATTCGATGTCAATAGCAATGCATTTTATCAAATTTTGGCGGCTGTCATTGTCACTAAAGGGTAGCTTTTACGGAATACTAATAAACCAACTTGCCGCCATCCAATTGCGCTGTAATAGCATTTTACCGATCATTAAAGAAAATCTTTCCTGTGGCCAAACTTGTTTTAATAAATAAATAATAAAATTGTTTTAAGCAGAATTTATAGAAGATATTTGAATGTGAGTGCATAAATTCACATTCATTTTTAATTAATACATTTTGAAAAGTAGTTTACCACATATTTTGCTAGTAGAACACGGTGACAACAGAAACGGCTCTTTGTTAATGAATATAAAAATTGGCAGTGCATGTAAAGGCTTTATATTAAAAACCTTTTTTAATAGTTATATTAATTACTTTTTAAATATGTTTAAATTAACGACGTTCTGCTTATATGTAGTGATAGTTTAACACTCTTAAAAAAAATCAAATGTATCCCTATTTATTACGTATTTTTACTTTCAATCACCCTTATATATATTTAGGGTGATGAAAGTATAGCATTCGGTCCAAAAAAAATTTCGATTTTTTTTTTGCAACATCCTGATTTCAAAAAAGTGTTTCAGAAAAAATGTCTGTCTGTGTGTGTACGTGGTCAGCATAACTCCCGAACAAATTGATCTACGATGTTCAAATTTGGTGTGCGGGTTGGTGATGGCTCAAGTAGTTTTCGTCAAAATCGCGTGTGCGTATAGGGTCGCTGCCATTGAAAAAAAAAATCATGTTTTTCAGTAATTGCTAAAAAACGGCTCTAACGATTTTGTTCAAAATCGCTGTGGTAATGCCTTTTAAGGTGTTCTAAACATCCCCACCTGCAAAATTTCCAAAAAAAAATGCCTTAAGGGCGTAAAAAGTTGAAAAACGAATGCCATCAACAGAGTTCTCTTTGTTTGAACATAGCTTATCAACAATAGTTTTTTCTCCTCTTCTTAGTTTCATTTATAAGAAAGAATGATATAAGAATTATCGCAAAAAATATCCCCAAACTGGCTATTTTTTAAAAATTAAAGTTGAAAATATAAAAACGGCAAATAACACAAATCCACGTCAGTATTCTAGTGTAATTGAAAGTTGTACGATGTTCCACACCCTTAGTTTTCTTTAACTTAAAGATTGGATTTGAAATTGCGAAAGCTCGGAGTGATTTTCAAGTATTAAAAATGTCATATTGAATAATCCTTAAAAACTAATTGATGACTGTTTCAACGTTACGCGTTTAAACGTTCGGAACACGGTGTATGAGTATTTCTATTTTGGACCGCTCCTTTGTTCTATTTATCGTCATTTACTACTTCTTGTGTTGTGTAGCATTAAAAAAAATTAACGATATATAGCATTATTTCGGTATTACTAATTAGGCTAATTAATTATTGAAAACTAATTACGAGCATCGTGTAGCAATTTGTTAGGTATCTCGTTTTGAGCGAAATTATATACAGTGCTAATAAGATTTTAAATCCACAAATACTAGGATTTTAAATAAAAATCTAATCTTCGATGGAACGCTTTTGAAATAAAAATCTATTCTTTGATGGAATTTTCTAAAACTAAGGTAATGTATTCCGCTTTGCCTACCAATGCTCGTCTTGTATTACATAACTGAAGAAATACGAATCTTGTTAACGTGATTAGCTTTGTTAGTACGTAGTTAATTTCTGTTTGGCTACATGTATTTTGTAAGGCAATAGGAGTTGCGCTTTATTTATTATAATTGAATTTTTAAGCACTTTCATTAATAAAAGTTACATGGGTAAACAGATTAAAATTTCCTTCTAGGAATTCTTTTTTGTGCTATTTTTTTTTTTTCCTAGGATGTAATTATTTAATTATTGAAGGGAAACCTACGGAAACTTTTAATTTTTAGTTTTCTTAAGTCAGTAAGGACGCTTCAAGCATTAATCTAATTAAAATTATGTAATAATAAGAAAAAGGAGGCAATCTGAAAAATGGCCTTTACTCCTAATTACTTTAAAATAATGAATTAAAACATAGCATAGGAAAATAGTTTGAAGTCGAATTTTTTCTCCTCATCATTCGAGGCAACAAGGCATAATGTTATGAGCTTGGTTTCTTGTGTCACTTATTACTTTTTATTATTTTTTTTATTCAGCTATTATTTTTAAACTGAAATGTTTAATTACCCGAATGCCCGATGGGTGTTCCCGCTCTGGTTTCTTTGATTCTAATAAATATAACCCATAAAAACATAAGTTTTTAATATAAATCCTTTATATGCATTGCCAATTTTTATATTCATTAACATACAGGGATGAGAGTTTTCCTCCTTTTTTTTTGGTAATATTTTCCATTTCTTTATCCCTGTTTCGGCCGACCAAACGGTATAGTGGTTAGGGTGCTAACTTCTAGACCGCGAGGTTGCGGGTTCGAGTTCCGTGTAGGCATGGGTGTTTGTAAATCTATGTTGGCTTATCTAATGACGAATGTTTCGGCCCATTATAGCCCTCGTGTTGCTGACGGCGCCAGATAATCTGAATACAATCAACCACTTTATCCCTGTTTTGAGGATCCACATTTTTCTGATCTGAACCAGTTATTCCTGTAAATAGTATACTTCTCCTCATATCTAAACAAAAAAAATTTCCCTCTTAGCTCCCCTTTCCTCACAGATTACTTCACAAACTCCTAATATTTGGAATGTAATTATTATATAGTATGAGAAATTTCATTGTATCTTTAAAATTATTAAATCATCCTTCCTGCATACTTTTTTGTTGAATTTTTGTGTATTACTTCCTCGAGCTTTTTTTAACAAATTTTTGAATTTCCTCCTTTTTACTTTCTGATTACTCTCATCCCTGAACCTAGTGCCGTTTCTGTTGTCAGCGTGGGCTAGGTGTTGGCATCTCATTGTAAATATTAAAAACATCTCTATCAGTAAAATGTGCGGTAAACTACTTTTCAAAATTTATTCATTAAAATTGAATGTGAGTTTACGCACTCACATCCAAATATCTTTTTATTTATTCTGATTAAAACAATTTTATTATTTATTTATTTAACAAAGCAATTTTGGCATCACGAAAGGAGTTACCTCAATGTTGAATGCTCTTTTAGCACGATTGGTTGACGACAAATTCGTTGGTTTATTAATATCTCCGTAAAAGTGAGAAAGTGACAATTTAGTGACAGTGACAGCTGCCAAAATTTGATAGAATGCATTGTCATCGGCATCGAAGTTATTTGCCGAGTTTCAGAAGCAAGAGGGTTAATTAGGTCTCCGCAGATTCGCTCACCATCGACATATCCAGCCAATCCCCCCCCCCCCCTTTCCCTCCACACTCACACACAAATTCGAAGTTAATAGAAAGGATTTAAAAAGGCTGAAATTTGGCACAGGGGCCCCTTATAAATTAATTAGGATAAATAAAGATATTTCATACCGATAGTTTGTGATTTCAGATCTGATATCTGGAATGTTCAAATTTGAGAGGACCAGTTTGAACCAGTTTTATATATATATATATATATATATATATAGTTAACTTGTCCAATCAAGATGATCGAGTTATCGGGAACACAATTTTACGGTTAAGTGAGTATGTTTGTGTTTCTTTTCCTGCCAACAAATAAATTTGACCTCAGGTATACACTTAAGCTCAAAATTCATTATTGTCTCATTTCTGATTTTTTTTTTTATCTAATATTCATTCAGAACCGGGACTTGCAGTTTGAAAATATAAAATTTTAAACTGACATCTTAAAATTTTTTATTATTGGGTGTGCATTTGATGATATTTCTATACTTTAATATTTAAAATTTAAGTGCACTCCTAGCGAATAAACAAAATGCTTCTATACTGCATGCTTCGGATGCTTATTTTTAGCGAAACCCTTGACAGAATGATGCATCGAAACCATTTTCTAACTTATTGATCTCTATCGGGGAGTTTTCCGGGAGAAAAAAAAATTTCTCTGATAAACCCACATTTTTCTCCATTCCTTCTTGATCTTTATCCGGGAATCATACTCTGGAGTTTTTTTTTTTCTTTTTTTTTTTTTTTTCTTTCTATTTTGTTGTCCCGGGGGCCCTAAAGACATCCTTCGACCTTTGCTATGAAGTCATGCATGTCTGAGTAGAAAAACTATATGCTTCTTCTTCAGCCAGTACTTTTTTTTTTTTTTTGCCTCATGTTAAGAGTGGATATGTTTTTTATTTTCCTTTAAATATAGGGAGATGAAGTATTATTTCTTCCCCATAAGAGGATCAGTTTTCTTTTTTCCTGTTTATATTGCCGTGTAGGCAAAATGGATGCATGAGCGCAAACGGGTTTTGCGTTCGGTTTCCCGTATAGCAGCGAACTATTGGAAAAATGACGGAAAAATCTGTCCAATCAAATTTTAAGCACGAGTGTTTGAGAATAATCAATGCCACGCTGACTATTTATTCTAGTAATTATATAAAAAAAAATCCATTTCTTTTATGATTTCTTATTTTAGGAGAGTGTTCGAGTATATTCATTCTGTATAAAAAATAAATATACACCCCGTTAAAGCGAAATCTCTTATCATGAAATCCCGTTTAAAGCGAAGCAAAAGCAGATTTCCGTACTTAAAACTTAACGTTAATTTTTTCGTTTAACACAAAATTCGGTTAATGCGAACAATTTCAGTGGTTCCATTGACTTCGTTAATGGAGTTTTACTGTATTATATATATATATATATATATATATATATTTAAAGTCTAAATTGTTTAATGTTTCTGAACAATATTGATAATTTCAAAATCTATAATTTTTTTAAAATTAATCTCTTGTTAAAAATGTTTCATTTTTGTAGATCGCTTAAACATTTTCTTAGCCTAGTAAGAAGTATGTTATACCGAATTTCGCTAGAAAAAACAATCCCCTCGAATTTTGTTTTGAACTTACCCAAACCAACTCTGTATGCTGTAGCGCCGACCAAACGGTGTAGTGGTTAGCGTGCTAGCTTCTGGACCGCAAGGTTGCGGGTTCCGAGTCCCGTGTTAGGCATGGGTGTTTGTAAATGTATGTTGGCTTGTCTAATGACGAATGTTTTGGCGCATTATAGCCCTCGTGTTGCTGACGACGCCAGATAAACTGAATACAACCAACAACTGTATGCTGTAGTTTTTTTTTCAATGCGTGTGCTTGGGTCTTTGTCGGCCGGCTTATGGGTATTTTCGGATTTCCTCCCATTCGTGACGCAAAAGGACAACAATTTCTAAAGCACCTCTGGGAAGGCATAATTCCCATCGACACTTTGACTAAAAGAATTATAAAACAACAAGAATTATTTACGGCATTTAGTAAGTAGAGGCAGAATTGGAACTTGTCGCTAAAGCTAAATTTCTTGGATTTAGTTGCTTTTGATTTGATTCTTCTCGCAAAATATGATACAATTGCTCTACAATAAAAAAAATTATAATTAAAAATAAATAAATTTTAATTAGTTATTTTTTAAAACAATGAACTTACCATATAACACTTATTAGTATGAATTTGTGAGTGTTTTTTTTTAGTTCCAATTTTTATTTTTTATTATTGATATTATTTAATAATAAACTCAAACTCCCACAAACCATAAAATAACTATAATCTTTTTCAACTTCAAAAATTTAACCAACTACACCCTCCTTCAATAATTAAACTGTTTTTATTTGTACATCAAATCATCCAGAAGGCTTCAGATTAGAGGTCGGAAATATCGATCAAAATAAATATCGATACTATATCATTGCATAGAAAAAAATATCGATCTATCGATACATGATTTTGTTTTATTTGATTTTCAAATTTGCCAGAAACGATGCTTTTCGAGGCAAATTTCTACTTTTCTTGAATTCATGTTTTAATAAATAAATTATAAAAATTCTCTTAATGAATAAATTATATTATCAATCAGAATAAATAAAATACGTTTGGATGTCAATGCATAAATTCACATTTATTTTTAAAGGAAAATTTTTGAAAAGTAGTTTACCCCAAATTTTCTGATAGAGATGTTTTTAATATTTAAAATTAGATGCAAATTCCAGGTGCACGTTGGCAATAGAAAGGCGCTATGTTGATGACTACTAATAAATGATCTTATCTTTCCATTACATTTCTTTTTGATTTGGGTGCCATTTTAACTGTCTCTCAGCCAAGTCCAAACTTAAGTTTTGAAGTTTTTGAAAAGAGAATAAAGAAAATCGAAAAAAAAAAAAAAACACATGGAACTACAAAACGATAATCAAAAACCTAAAAATATTTGAAAATAGCGATATATCGGTGACTTGTATCGATATTTAAAAAAAAAATGTCGGTATATCGCCGACCTCTACTTCAGATTACTTTTCCACCTTGACCTCTAAATTCTGTAGGCGTATGATATTTGAACACTACCATCCAATTATGATATAATTGGGCGTGGGCGACTCTAGTGATGATCCAGTGACCTAAAATTTTGAGACCAGACAATGAGCAATGTCTCTATAAAAATATCCTGGAGGATTTTCCATTAACAACCCTAATTAAAACCCACCCCCTCTTATCGTAGATCCAATTATCGCCCATCAAGCCACAAAGGAACCATCATGAAAACAGTATGTGATATAAAAGAAAGAGATTGTATGCACTAAGTGTTATGCAAATCAGGGTTCGTAAAAGGCCTTAAGAACTACTTATTATTGGTAGGTCCTTATGAATGGGTCCTTATAGTCCTTATTTTTCCATCTTGTGTCCGTAATTTTCGATTTGGTTTTCTTGGAACTTTTTTTAGTTATGCCAAATTTGGATTCTTCTTTCATTGGTAAAGTAGTTTTTTTTTTTTTTATCTTAAAGTAGGACGATAACTTCTTTATATTTTCAATTGCCCATATGTATACTGTTATGAATTTTTCCACTGAGGCAATGATGGCACAGTTTTTACGGTATAAAAATATTTATTCTCTCTTCAAGAGCTCACAAAAATTATTCGAAGAACAGTCACTATCAAGCTTCCATACAAGAGCTTGAATAAAAAAACAACTTCGAATACAGCGATTATACAAGCTCACTCCAATAGGTAAACAAAGCGATCAGCTTTCATCGAAGTCCAAAGTCAATCTGAAAACTTTCCCGATATCCGGTCTTTATATACCAGGCGCTTGAGAACATTCCCGAAATTTCCAGCCAATTCGTCGAAAAAGAAACATCTCAAAATTTCTCGATTGCTTTAGGTGTTGACACCTTTTCTAACCCGTATAATCGCTGTTAATAAATAAAATAAAATAAATTACAATAGAATTTTAAAATAATACGTCACTATTTACACTATATACAGACAATTTATGCAACAATACATAGGGT